>CM057479.1:45745096-46092596 GCA_030035585.1 Dugong dugon
TCAAATGGTAGAAGGTCAAAATATTCCCATAGTGGTTAAAATGCCAATAAAATCTCAGTATCATTGAGAAAATATGGACATTGATTTCAGCTGTGGCTTTGAAAATATCTTTGTTATAATTTTGGTTGAGTCAATTCTTCGACTTCAAGTAAAATCCTAAAATAGCCTGTCTATAAACTTCAGAATTAAGGACTGGTCAATCTCCAAGATGCAGATTCTCAGAGGTATTTGTGTTTTGGTATGTAGTTCTTAGCTGGAAAACAAATCCAAGCTTGTTAATGCAGTGTCTTACAACTAGAAAGGGGAACGCCAGAAAGGACACGAATGGAAACACTTAAAGAGGAAAGAAAAATACGTATCCTGATTCACACTCAATTTCTCTGTCCATATGATCTGGACCACCAGTTTACAAATAAACCCCAAAACCCAGTCATGAGGCTGTGAAGATCGAAATTATGAGGCTTGGAAGGTAAGATTGAGATGACTGCAAATTTTAAATTTTAAACTTGTACTTTTATGAAATATTACATTGTGTCTCACACATTTTTTATAGTTTTCTTCCCCACTTCAACTCTTAAAAGAGCTAACAAAGTTCATAAGTCTTTAAAAAAGTTGTTGGAAGAATCAAATTTAAATGTTATATAACGTAGTAGCTATGTAATGTGCTTTTCTTAAAATTTGTGCTTTTGTCGTCTCTGCAGAAATTACCATAAAAATGTTTATCTTTTCCTGTACACATATTCTTGGTAACCAGCACTAGAATATTTCAAGTCAGTCATTAAAAGTCTTTATAAAATATATTTTGCTAAATTTCACTCCTGGAAAACACAGTGAAGTTGCAACATGTGCACACATAACTTACTAATATTCAAATGTTGTGAAGAGAGAGATTGATACAACAAGCCTTTACCCAGAAAAGAGCATGAGCTAGAGACATGAATCATCTGTTCCCTCACTAGGAATCAGTGTTCAAATGCCTTTTGTATTATGAGTATCTTGTTGCATTGAGTGTGACTCTCGGGTTTAAAGCTATGTACTTTTCACACCGTGCAGTCTCTGAATGCAAATACACCATTTCCTCTGGTGCTCAACTGAAGATGCGGCAATCCATTCCAACACTGGATGATTTAAGGGTTGAGCAAGGGAAATTTGGATTACATTTGATTTTCAATTACTTGCTCACTGTAGAGCCTAAGCCCTCAGTAAGACGTAAATTCGTGGAATTCAGTTTTGGTTTTGAACAGTATTCTTTTCAGTGACAAGATAACACTTCATAAATAATTAAGACAAATAAATGACATTCTTTATCCACAGTATTCATGGACGGCAAACAACACTTCTTCTCTAACTCTTCCCTGTGCTCAATCATTTTATTTTATCTGCTCCAGGTGATACCGGTTCATGACTCACATACTCAATTTAAATCCCACATGCCTAGGAAGGGATGGTAGTAGTCAGTTTTCACAACCGTCCTGCATCCTATAGCTTTTAGCAGGGACGGTTTTTGGGCTGAATGTGGTCAGATGCCATAATGAGGTAAGCGCTTCTTCCCAGGTCTCAGTAGACTATAAGCTTCTTCTCTGCAAATATGGAGTCACTTGGGCTCGTGAGCTGTAGGTCTCATCCCCAGTTTCCTGCAAGGCTGTAGTCCTCTGATGTTGGAGCCCTGGATGCAGTCTGCTATTCTCAGGGGTGGATTAACCAGTAAGCAAGCTACACATGGGCTTAAAGTAAGCAAGGTACTCATGGGCTTTTCTGCTTACTTATTGGGTAATCAATCCGTCCCTGGCTACATTTATGTGACATTGAGAGAGCTGCTTAAATTTCTTGAGCCTCTCAAGATCTCTAAAGAGTGGCAACGTCACCTACATTATAGGGGGTTGTTAGGATTAAATAACTGAGATAATGTATATAAAGCACTTAGCACAATGCCTGGAGGAGCCCTGGTGGCACAGTGGTTAAGCACTGGGCTGCTAACCAGAAGGTCGGCAGTTCGAATCCATCAGATACTCCTTGGAAACTCTGTGGAGTAGTTCTACTCTGTCCAACAGGGTCACTATGAGTGGAAATCAACTCAATGGCAATGGGTTTGTTTTGTTTGATAATGCCTGGTACATAGTAGGGATTCAGAGGGAGGTAGCATAGTATAGCAATTAAAATAGAGTAGAACATCCTGGATTTAAATCACAGCTTCACTGTGAGCTAGGCAGTGATATGTGACAAGTTATTTATCACCTCAGTTTTCTCATCTGTAAATGAGTTTAACTCTATAAAATAGATGTTACCTTCTGCATAAATGCCCTCTGTTTTTTTTTTTTCCTAGACCTCCTTATATCAGAAATGAAACAAACATATTTTTTTCCTCCTAACTTGTTTGCTGATCACTCAGGCAGAAGTTTCTTCTCTTTTCTTTTTATGAGAAACAGAAATGGAAACATACATAGCCAGAGAAAATAAGCAAAATAAGTGATGTTGTTGTGTGCCGTTGAGTTGATTCCGACTCATAGCGGCCATATAGGACAGAATAGAACTACCCCATAGGGTTTCCTAGGCTATAATCTTTACAGGAGCAATTCGCCAAGTCTCTTCTCCCACTGATCAGCTGGTGGGCTCCAACCTTCAGACTCTCAGTTAGTAGTTGAGTGCTTAACCATTGTGCCACCAGAACTTCTAACTAAGTGATAGGAATGCAAATTAAATATAGTTTCCAACAACTTCACTAGAAATCTCAATCCTAGTGGGGGAAAGTATTTCCTAAAAATGGAGTTTTCTCTCTCTCTCATTGCCACCAGTATCTCTGGACATCCCAAGAAGACACTATGTGAGGAAGAGCTAAAACCTTCTATCAAAAACTAGTGTGACACCTTTGGGGCCCCAGTCAAATCTTCAGGTAATCGCAGCAGACATCTTGACTGCAACCTGATGAGACCTTGAACCAGAAACGCCCAGCTAAGTCACTTCTGAATTCCTGAACCACAGAAACTGAGGACAATAAATGTTTATTGTTGTTTTCAGCCACTAAGTCTTGGGGTAATTTGTTATGCAGCAATAGATTCCTTGTACACCAGCCAAAGCTTTTTGGTAGTTGTGGAGAATTCAGTTGGCTGCCTGCCTCTGATTATCAGAGCGTTCAGGCCTGTGAGGGAGGCATCCACATAGCCTGTATTTAGCTTTAGCCTGCCCATGCCCTGATGCAGCTCGAAAGAGAGTAGTTTCACACTGGCTCCTATCTAACAAATACTTGCCTCTGGTTCTTCCCCTAGACTATTACTCAATAGACTCACTAGGGTATCCCAGGAGCCATAAAGTTGAGAAGCATTATAGTAAATAAGACTTGTGTAAAAATGGCATGGGGGCAGTGTCTGACCTCCTCTAACTTCAGGAGGAGGAAGGAGAATCAAGATCAAGAGCCCAAGGCTGATTCCTATCTGGTGGGGGTCAGACATTCCTCCTCTCTCTGCCATCTTTATCCCACTTCTGACACCAACTGTAAAAATAGCATGAGGGTGGTGTCTGACCTCCTCTAAGTTCACAAGGGAAAAGGAGAACAAAGATCAACAGTGCAAGGCTGACTCCCATGAGGTGAAGGCCAGACAAGCCTCCTCTCTCTGCCATCTTTACCAATTCTGACACCAACTGTCCCTCCCATAGCACTCTCTACTGGATTTGATAACTCATCACAACGGCCACACAGAACTCACAGACCATACTCATGATTATGGGGTTTATTAGGGAAGTAACAGGTTACAATTCAGGCTCAGGAACACCTAAGGATACAGTTCTCCTACCAGGACAGCCTCTTGCCAGCCGTGCTTGCAGGCATGCATCTCCCTGGCCCTCTGTCTCTGCCCAAAGGCACTCAGCTTTCTTGCTCTGCGGACCAGGAAGCCCATCACGCTGTCTCCTATGGGTCTCTCCTGCTGATCTCTCCTTCTTTGGGGGTGGTGGGCTCTTCTTTTTCCTACCTCTTATGTGGCTCATTTCAAGCTCAGTGGGATGGCAAAACTAACCAATCGCCTTGGTGGGCCACAATTACCCTATAACACAGTCCTGCCCAATCACCTGGGTGGGAGTTACAAGGTCATGGCTAGAAAGGCCACACACAAAAGTAATCAATTGCACTGCAACTTGGTATTTAGGATAAGGCCAAATTATGGAAGGCTTCCTAAATCCCACCGGAATTTGGCTTGAATGGGATTGAAAACAGAAAAAGGCAGCGATTTGTAAGTTTTAAAGTCGTGACTTCATGGAAATAAGATTCCAGAAAGATATACTTATGGTTCCAGAGGCACCACACAGTAGATCATGAGTTCTCAACTGGTTAGGGGCTATGTACCAAATTAGGGTTAAGTTGGCTTGCAAATTCAGTCTGCTTTTTTGTTGTTGTTTATAAAATGGCTAAGACTTTGATCTTTGAACATAGGAGTTTACCACTAAACTGTTTACCAGGGATTTCCCAAATTAAGCTCCAGCCCAAATCTAGGAGAAAGGCAATACAACTATATCAGTGCCAAATGTATCAATGAAAAATAATATTAGCAAACACCCCACTATCACCATCACCACCATGGACTAGGGCCTTGCCTTTGGTCCAGGACATTTCTTAGAGCTGCAGCCACTTCCAGTAAAGGGACCCTTGGCTTCCATGTCCTCAGTCTCCCAGAGGGCTAACAAGGATTGCATGACTATGAACCAAATCATATCACATAGAGACAGAGAACATCATAGGGACATAGAACATAGAACACATTATCCTTTTCAAAGGCTTTCACTTCAGTTAATTAAGTCACTAAGTATACAAAACTATGAGAGGGCATGACAAGTAAAATTATCAACAGATTAGAAATGAGACAAGATGGGGACGTCAGAGAATTTGCCCAAAGTTCCAGTGCTGGAAAGTGGTAGAACTGTGGCTGGAAGACAGAATTTTTGATTCTTAACCAGTGTTTTCTCTACTATTCCAGTGGTGCCTCATCTAGCCAGGCAAAGAGGCTGGATTTACATTTTATTTTATTTTTTCTCCTAGAGAATCTAGTAATTTTATTTATCACTCCACCTCACTTTGCCTTTGCAGTATTCATCTTTAAATAGTTTTTAAAAAATATCTTCCAAATTACAAAAGCAGTATTTCTTGTTTTAACAATTAACACAACACAGAATTATTTCACCACTCTAAGGTAATCAATATCCAGTCCAGTGTGCTTTCTTTCCATGTAGCATTCTTTGCTCATGCAAAACAAAGAAGCATATATATACATATAGGGTTTTCTTTGTTTTTTACCAAAATTGTTATACTGTACGTATTACTCTATAACTTCCTTGTTTTGGGTATGACGGTATATTGCAGACATGCTACAAGTAAGATCTAGATCTATTTTTAAATTATTTTTCTAATTTTTATGCATATATATATTCACATGTACACACATGTACACCCATAATTTTACCTGAATTCTTGGGCTTTGGAATAACTTTGGGATATCTTGCCAACCCCCACTCACCTCTCCCCATTGCCTTAGTTCTTAGTGCACAGGTTAAAAATGACCAAACTAGACATGCTACAGAACAAGGTATTAGAAGCCAGAGAGAATGAAAAATTAATTTAAACCACGGTCCCTGCTGCTAAGGCCCATGCACTCTATTTGGAGAGACAAGACTAAGCTACTTGAAAGAGAGCAAATAGTACAAGACCGTAAGTCGTTAAGTACTAAATTATGTGTTCGAATGATAAGTGCTGCAGAGATTCTGACAGGAGGGAGAGGAGTAAAGGCTAGAATGGTATGGGAAGCTTCATGGACAAGGTGAGACTGGGCAGGGCAAAAGTGTGTTCCTGGGGAGCTTACCATGCGCTTGAGTTAGGCTCAGCGTACTTTCAATGCTTGTTTAATTGCTTTGATAAAACCCAGCATCCATTTATTCCTCAGGTGCATAAAATCTAGATTACAGTAGCTTAGGTGTGTGTATATTAATGTGTGTGTTCTAAACAAATATATTAATTTTCCTGATAGAGTCTAATATACTGGCTAGATTTATACTCTATACTGGGTGAATCTGTCAGCATAAATTAAAGGAACATTGAAAAATAATTGTTCTGGTAAAATCTAAAAGCAGTAAATACGCGGATAAATTTTCTGGAGTAGTTCTTTTTTTACTCCAGGAATAACTGGTAATTTACCGAAGGTTCACATGAGTGCATAATGCTTTGTAGGCTAACTAGGAATATTTTATTTCAGATAGTAAGTCTTCCTGTTTTGTTTAACAACCAAAGACGTTATCATCCATGTTATAGGCAACTTATTTGCAAATAATAATTACGAAAAGCACAAAATTCTTTTAAATCAGAAGCATCATGCCTAAATCCATACTCCTCATTGCTGTTGTTTGTGTTGTAACCTAAAAATCTACCACCCCACTGCCAGTTGGCTGTACTGTGGTGACTTGCATATTTCTACGATGCTGGAAGCTACGCCACTGGTTTTTCAAAGTATCAGCAGTGTCACCCGCGGTGGACAGGTTTCAGTGGAGCTTCCAGACTAGGACAGACTAGAAAGGCTTGGTGATCTACTTCCAAAAGTTAGCCAGTGAAAAGCCTATGGATCACAACAGAATATTGCCCTATATAGAGCTGGAAAATGAGGCCCCTAGATTAGAAAGTAGTCAGAATACACAGAGGCTGCAACAGTGGACTCAGAGCATACTAATGATCATGAAGATGGCACAGGACCCAGCAGCATTTCTTTCTGTTTTACATGGGGTCGCCGTGTGTTGGAGGTGACTAGATGGAAGCTATCAATAACAAGTTTAAAATAAATCCAAGGATTTGACTTTTTTGTAACTTATTTGCTTAAGATTAGGAATGTAGGCAAAATACATTCTTTAGTTTTTCACTTAAAGCAAGTGTATTTAAATATTTTATTTCTAACATTATTCAGTCTTGCTAATTTCATTAATTCACTCCTTTTAGAAATAAATCAGGCATTGTCCTTACCGAATTATCATCTTTAAAAAAACCCTGCGACAACAGGGTGGCAAATGGTTTGAGGCGGGGCAAGTAGATACTGGATGACCAATTAGCAAGCTATTGAAAGAGATAATAGAAGCAAGAGGTGACGGTGGTGGTGGTTGTTGTTAGCTGCCTATGGAGTCAGCTCCTACTCATGGTGACCTCATGTACAACAGAATGAAATGCTGTTACGTCCTCTACGATCTTTAGGATCATTAGTATCCAAGAGTCAATTGTTGCTGCCACTCTGTATTTTGAGTGCCTTCCAACCTAGGGGGCTCATTTTCCCACACTACATCGGGCAGTATTCTACAGAGATGATGGTACGATGGTAAAAAATAATTATTATAACTTAGTATAGAGTCGCTGTGAGTCGGAATCAACTCTATGGCAGTAGGTTTGGTTTTTTGGTTTTTAATCACTTAGTGAGTGCCTACTCTATGCCAAGTTCTTACTATGGATCATTTCCTTTACTAACCCCCCAACAGTCTGTAAGGTGATTGTTAGCCTTATTTAACAGATGACAAAACTGAATTCAGTACAATCCAGTAAATAACTTGCCCAAGGTCACACAACTGGTAGGTATCAAAGATAAGATCCAAACTGATTAATCTGTCTGTATATTCTGCCATGTTCTTTTTCCAAGTCTACACTACCTCAGGCATAAAGACCTGAAAGTGTGGCCTGCTAAGATGTCATCTGTCTAATAATTAGGAGTTGGCATTTAGGATCACTCTGAGCCAACCACTGACTGGCAGAGACCTTAAGGAACCCTAACCTCAGTTTAATAATCGATATTAGATTATTATAGGAATGGCCTACTAAAGGGTATCTTTAAGACCAAGGTAGACTTCTGGGATATCAGGGAATCTGTGTATTAGTAATTAATAGTCACTGCGAATGTGAAAATGTAGGCCAGATAAGCAACGTCATTTTCCCCAGGCTCAATCATAATCAGAGTGAGAATAAATTTATACCAATGCTTGGTTCATGGCACCATACCATTTTTCAATTACTCTCTCATGGATTAAATGTACTTTAACTGTAGTGTTTTAAGAAAAGACACACGAGAAAGAAATTCAGTACTCAATACCATGAAGAAAGTCCCTTCTTAAAAGTAAAATTCTAACCCACTAAAGTTTCCAAAAGTGAACCTAGAAAACACAGACCCCCTATCCTCATCTTACGTTCCTCACCTAGATTTGCAAAAAAACATACAGGTAAACAAAATAATTTCTAATTTTTCTGCCCCCAGTTATGAATCTATGTCATAATATAACCAAAAACCAAAGCAAACCCGTTGCTGTCGAGTCAATTTTGACAGATAGCAACCCTATAGGGCACAGGAGAACTGCCCCATAGGGTTTCCAAGGAGGGCTAGGTAGGTGGATTTGAACTGTGGACCTTTTGGTTAGTGGCTGAGCTCTTAACCACTGTGCCACCAGCGCTCCATGTCATAATATGGATGGTAATAAAAACGATGCAACTTGATTTTCAAAATTGTATAATTAAATGATAGTTATGTCTCATAGCCCAGGGAAGGTCATTTTGGGTTATTGGTGGTGGCTTCCACCTAACTCTAGCATGTCTGTCCTGGCTATCTACTTTCTTATCTGATTATTTACACTGTTTTAAACTTCCTTATGCTTTTATCATCAAAAACCACTTGTGGTCTGCATCCTGGGTGCAAGGCACTGACGTCATACCATAGTCCTTGTCTAAGCCACGTTCCTAGCGAAGTTCTCTGACAAAAGTGTTATCTACATAATAGCTACTGTAGGTTTGGGCAGGAAATAAATTGGTTTATAAAAGTAGATCTTAAAATGGAAAGATGTTTCAAGACATCTTTTAAACCGCTGAATAAGAGTTCTTAAAGCTATTGGTGAAGACACCTATAGATGCATGTAATTGGAAAGCATCTAAGATTTCACCTCTTAAAACTGTTAGGTAATAGAAATAAATTGTTTTTTACACCATTAGACTTCCAAACTGTGACTATGCTTAAATGAGCATTCATTCTAGCGAGGATTAACGTGAAACATGCATGAAGAAAGATGAAATGAAGTTGTAAAACTGACTAATTTCAGAAACAAAAGGAGATAGAGTCTAACCAAAATGTTGCAACACCACCGGATGGTCAAGCCATTTACAGCATAAGAGATGTTTGTAATTAGTCAATGTTTTTCATCACTAGGAAAAAAATATGTGGTTTTAGATATCATGTTTAAAGCACCTAAAGAACCCAAAGTTGTCATGCTAAATACAAGAGATCTAAAGATCTGCTGTTACACATCCATTACATTTAGTGAGCTGTCCATTGGCTTTTTTGAAGTACCGTATACACGATCTTGCAAGGCAAAACACTTTATGTACCATAAGAAATTTGAGGCATAATGTTTAATGTTCACAAGATAAGTTAACAAAACTGTATGCCGGTGACTTTTTTATTTCCCTGTTTTATGTCCTTCAGTTACTTTAAGGAAAGATAAACAAGAAGGTAGGAGAATAAAATGTGCCTTTTCCTTCTACCTTTTTTCACTCTTTCCTAAATTAAATTATAACTGCTGATTTGCACCCAAGGAAGAAATCATGTTAAAATATGCTTTTTTTTTTTTTTTAATGTTTAGATAACAGCTTTCAAAACATAGCTAAGTAAAATGTGTTTTGAGATGGAAAACATTTGGTCCTTTTTGCAGCTTTCAACAGCTTAAGTGAAGGGATTTTTAATGTTCCCAAACAGCTGGGCCATACTGTGTGTATCATGAATTCCACTCTCATTGAAGGATCCCACCTCCCTGACTGCAGGGAGAGGTTCTCAGCTTGTTCTTGCTGCTTGTCCATCTTAATAACATCCCATTATTATCACAGTTTCTCATAGCAGTGAATGCTGAAAGAACTTATTCTTGAACAAAACATAAAATCTTTTTCTCAACAAACACGAATGGCCTTCTATTTACTGTGATGGCTGTAGAAAACAGCAGGTTAGTGTACATTGGAATAATAATAACAACAGTATAGAAGAGGAGGGGAGACTGTGTTCCTTATTTTCTGAACCTCTGCTAACGTTCTCAAAGTTGGTATGGAACATTCCAGTGTACATTTTCTGAATTGTCTAAATTTTTAATACTCTCAAAATCGCTTCAAACATATACCTAAAAGTAGTTTTTCAGAACCACTAAATATTTCACAATTATTTTATTACCCTTTCCCATGTAAGGGGTTGAGTATAAATGTTTCTCTGCATTTGTACTTATTGATGTGACTATAATAACTAAGGTAATGAAGGGGTTGTGGATGGGATTCACACATAGTGACAGATCAATATGAAAACAAAACTGTCAATGAAAAAAAAATTGTAGAATAGTGATTTAATACAAATGGACTGAGTAAAAGTACATTTTACAGTTAATAACAGGCTTACTGTTTTATACCCAAAGTGTAAAAAATGACAATTCAAAAGCTTGCATACACTAAATACATAAACCACATAAATAAGCTATGTACATAAGGATTGAAACTGGTTTGCAAGAAATAGCAAAAAGATTATTGTCTATTTTTATAACCTCTTATTTGTTGTTTCTTTGTAACAAATTTCACTTTTGTTTTCATCTATTCATCTCTAATTTAGAGGTTGGACTGGATGGAAATGTATCCCCAGCTGCATGTTCACTCCTTGTTTCTTCCCCTACTTGTCTAACTCTTCATTCCCACTGCAAGCCTTCTCTCCATGGCCAGCATTGCTAACAGCTAAGAACTGGCAGTGAGTGGTGGAAGAGAGCAGAACTCCATTATATGACACATCTGATTGGCCAGGGAGCTCAAGGTCCCACATGATAGATGAATACATATATTTGTTATCAACCGTGCGGTTCTAAACAATAAACAACTTCTAATATGTAGATCCCCCACACGTTTGTCACTTTGTCGTACTTTGGGGGCTTGTGTGTTGCTGTGATGCTGGAAGCTATGCCATCGGTATTCAAATACCAGCAAGGTCACCTATGGTGGACAGGTTTCAGCTGAGCTTCCAGACCATGACAGACTAGGAAGAAGGAACTGGTGGTCTACTTCTGAAAAGAATTAGCCAGCGAAAACCTTATGAATAGCAGCAGAACATTGTCTGATACAGTGCCGGAAGATGAGCCCCTCAGGTTGGAAGGCAGTCAAAATATGACTAGAGAACAGCTGTCTCCTCAAAGTAGAATCAACCTTAATGATGTGGATGGAGTCAATATTTTGGGACCTTCATTTGCTGATGTGGCAGTACTCAAAATGAGAAGAAACAGCTGCAAACATCCATTAATAATTGGAACCTGGAATGTACGAAGTATGAATCTAGGAAAATTGGAAATCGTCAAAAATGAAATGGAACGTATAAAGATCGATATCCTAGGCATTACTGAGCTGAAATGGACAGGTATTGGTCATTTTGAATGGGACAATCATATGGTCTACTATGCTGGGAATGACAAGTTGAAGAGGAATGGCGTTGCATTCACCATCAAAAAGAACATTTCAAGATCTATCCTGAAGTACAACGCTGTCAGTGATAGGATAATATCCATACACACACAAGGAAGACCAGTTAATGCAACTATTATTCAAATTTACACACCAACCACTAAGGCCAAAGATGAAGACACTGAAGATTTTTACCAGCTTCTGCAGTCTGAAATTGATCGA
The DNA here is from genome assembly GCA_030035585.1 of Dugong dugon. NCBI lineage: Eukaryota > Metazoa > Chordata > Mammalia > Sirenia > Dugongidae > Dugong > Dugong dugon. Next base: position 45,756,783 of record CM057479.1, read on the forward strand.
ACATGAAATCAGGATGCACTGACAATACTGGTGGTTGGAATGCAAAAGTTGTAAACAAAAAAAGAATCGGCAGTTGGAAAATTGGCCTTGGGGATAGAAATGATACTGGAGATCGTATGATTGAATTTTGCAAGACCAAGAACTTCTTCATTGCAAATACCTTTTTTCACCAACATAAACGGCAACTATACTCATGGATCTTGCCTGATGGAATACACAGGAATCAGATCGACTACATCTGTGGAAAGAGATGATGGAAAAGCTCAATATCATCAGTCAGAACAAGCCCAAGGGCCAGCTGTGGATCAGACCATCAATTACTCACGTGCAAGGTCAAGTTGAAACTGAAGAAAATTAGAACAAGTCCAGGAGAGCCAAAATACGACCTTGAGTATATCCCGCCTGAATTTAGAGATCATCTCAAGAATAGATTTAGCGCATTGAACACTAATGATGGAAGACTAGAGGAGTTGTGGAATGACATCAAGGACATCATACATGAAGAAAGCAAGAGGTCATTAAAAAGACAGGAGAGAAAGAAAAGATCTAAATGGATGTCAGAAGAGACTTTGAAACTTGCTCTTGAACATCAAGTAGCTAAAGCAAAAGGAATAAACGATGAAGTAGAAGCGCCGAACAGAAGATTTCAAAGGGCGGCTTGAGAAGACAAAGTAAAGTATTATGATGACATGTGCAAAGACCTGGAGATAGAAAACCAAAAGAGAAGAACACGCTCAGCATTACTCAAGCTGAAAGAACTGAGGAAAAAATTCAAGCCTCGAGTTGCAATACTAAAGGATGCTATAGCGAAAATATTAAATGACGCAGGAAGCAGCAAAAAAAGATGGAAGGAATACACAGTCACTATACCAAAAAGAACTGGTTGACGTTCAACCATTTCGAGAGGTAGCCTACTGAAGGAAGAAATCCAAGCTGCACTGAAGGCATTGGTGAAAAACAATGCTCCGGGAATTGACAGCATACCAACTGAGATGTTTCAACAAATGATGCAGCACTGGAAGTGCTCACTCATCTATGCCAAGAAATTTGGAAGACAGCTACCTGGCCAATCGACTGGAAGAGATCCATATTTATGCCTATTCCCAAGAAAGGTGATCCAACTGAATGCAGAAATGATTGAACAATATCATCAGTCTCACATGCAAGCAAAATTTTGCTGAAGATCATTCAAAAGCGGCTGCAGCAGTATAACAACAGGGAACTGCCAGAAATTCAAGCTGGATTTAGAAGAGGATGTGGAACCAGGGATATCATTGCTGATGTCAGATGGATCCTGGCTAAAAGCAGAGAATACCAAAGATGTTTGCCTGCGTTTTGTTGACTATGCTAAGGCATTCAACTGTGTGTATCATAACAAATTATGGATAACATTGTGGAGAATGGAAATTCCAGAACACTTAATTGTGCTCATGAGGAATCTGCACATGGATCAAGAGGCAGTCATTTGAACACAACAAGGGGATACTGCATGGTTTAAAGTCAGGAAAGGTGTGCATTGGGTTTATATCCTTTTACTATACCTATCCAATTTGTATGCTGAGCAAATAATTCAAGAAGCTGGACTACATGAAGAAGAAAGGGGTATCAGAATTGGAGGAAGACCCATTAATAACCTGCATTAAGCAGATGACACAAACTTGCTTGCTGAAAGTGAAGAGGACTTGAAGTACTTACTGATGAAGATCAAAGACCACAGCCTTCACTATGGATTACACCTCACCATGAAGAAAACAAAAATCCCCAGAACTAGACCAATAAGCAACACGTGATAAACAAGGAAAAGATTGAGGTTGTCAAGGATTTCATTTTACTGGGATCCACAATTAACACCCATGGAAGCAGCAGTCAAGAAATCAAAAGACGCGTTGCATTGGGCAAATCATCTCCAAGAGTTCTCTTTAAAGTGTTAAACAACAAAGACATCACCTTGAGGACTAAGGTGCGCCTGACCCAAGCCATGGTGTTTTCAATCACCTCATATGCATGCGAAAGCTAGACAATGAATAAGGAAGACAGAAGAAGAATTGATGCCTTTGAATTGTGGTGTTGGCGAAGAATACTGATTATACCATGGGCTGCCAGAAGAACAAACAAATCTGTCTTGGAGGAAGTACAACAAAAGTGCTCCTTGGAAGCAAGGATGGTGAGGCTGTGTCTCACATACTTTGGACATGTTGTCAGGAGGGATCAGTCCCTGGAGAAGAACATCATGCTTGGTAAAGTAGATGGTCAGTGAAAAAGAGGAAGACCCTCAATGAGATGCAGTAATGGGCTCAAGCACAGCAACAATCTTGAGGATGGCGCAAGACAGGCAGTGTTTGTTCTGTTGTGCATCGGGTCGCTAGGAGTTAGAACTGACTCGACAGCACCTAACAACAACAATATGTAGATGATTCAGATGATTAACAGTAATTTAAATTCCTTTCACAAATCTATGATTTTTTTTTTAACCATAGTTAATTTCTATCCTCCACCCGCCAAAAGTTAACTTGTTCTTAGATAATTGAAATTTACTTTATTCATGTGATCTGTACTTCTATGCATAAACATGCAACCCTAGTGTACGAAATTGATTCTTTAAGTATTATACACACACACACACACACACACACACATACATATACATACATTGGTTTAAAAATTACATATTAAATACAACATACCAGAATATATACATCTAAATGACTTTTGAGTACTTATCCTTTCAGTTCCCTACTTCAGTTTATAGTGTTACCATCCACCCATGTGCTAACTTTGATTCTCTAAGAGAAGATGTCTTTAAAATAGTCCCCAAAATCCATGAGAAATAAGAGATAATAGCTGCTTGTCACAGGAAAGCATGGGTAGGGTAAAAAGATGGTTTCAAAATTATTGAGATTCTATTGTTAAATAATTTGATCACTTTTAAACAAGTTTTAGACTCATCATAAAAAGTTTTTTGATAGAAATGCTTTTGCGTACAGAGATAATGCTGATAATTTTTCTACTTTACAGTATTAGCTGTTTCTTTTTTCATTCTGATTCAAATTAAGGTGCTTGGTTCTTTATTAAATTATGGTATTATTTTATTTGGGTTTGGCTGAGAGATACTAGGTTAAAGAAGTTTAGCTGTGAAATTGGGAAATGTTGCCAATTTCTAGATTCAAATCCTGATAAATTATGTTTTTTTACATAGATTGTATTATGCTCAATTATGGGCAAATCAAATGGTTCTAAATTCATGTACTACATCAGCTTGAAGGTCCTATGTTGGTCCTACATCTAATCTTTCTTTTCCATACAAAACTGTTGGTGAGACCTCACCGATCCTCTTCGTTAGATTCTTGGTGTGTGAACCTTATATTCAGACCGGGCTCCAAAGAACAAAATAACACATTGGCTTTCATTGAAGGAGTTCTTCTAACCGGAGCCAGACAATTGGCAAGTCACACAGAAAAACTGGAATACCAGGAAAAGACCCAAATTCCCATACAAAGAGGTAACTTCTTTAACCTACGTAAAAAGTCAGAAGGAAAGACTAAAAGCAACATATTTATGATTTAGAATAGATTATTATAAATACAATTAATCTGCATTACATTTAGACATGTTATTACTAGAAAAAAATTACCATGTGGATAAGGATAAAAAAAATTATATTTACTCCTGATTTTGGTTTCTACTCTTTAAAAAATTATAGGTAATGCATCCCCTTCATCTAGCTTGAGTTCACTCCATAAGCACAGACTAAATTAAAGTTAACAGTGTGCTTTAGCTGAGGAAAATAGCTTTCAAGAAGAATTTGTTTTCTGTTCTATCATTTAATGTAGGAGAAAACATTATTACCTGTGATCCTTAGGAGAAAGACAATATTTAATATCTTTTCCTGGATAGAGGTGACATCTTCCCCTGAGTCAGACACACTAAGGAGAAGAAAGACTTGAAACTGTAATACGAAAATCAATGTCTGGAGTTAACAAAATAAGTAAGTCATCCTCTTACTAATTTGGTTGGAAATAATCGATACGCTAGGAAAAATATTTATAAATGGAAGTGATGATGATTTCACTTCCAAGTGTGTCCTGCTATGTTCTTTGCAAACACTCTAGAACCCAAGTGGCATACTTTTTCTCATATTACTAAATGTTTGCTCTGACCTCAGAGTGTTAACACTAATAAAAATATCGACATTTTTTGTTTCACACTTACTCAATACCCACAGAAAAGAAACCTAAAGTATCATTTCAAAATTCAGTACATCCTGTACTTGAAAAAACCACTTCAAATAGAGCTCCAAAACATAAAATAATATGTCCCAGATAGCGAGAGCAAGAGGTAGTCTTCAATTTCCCTGAACTATTCCAACTTCCTGCTTAGCAATCTTATCAGAAGTTTATCTTAATAAACAGAAAAGGGGCAAGCATGATACTCTGTTCTGTTCAATTCTATACGAGGGCAGTTCTACTTTTTTTCATGGGAAAGAAGAAAATGTCAGTCAGCCAAATACAAAGGCCAAGATGATATCTTCCTACTGGCCCAATGAAATAATATTTTAGGAAAATTATATTTAGCCATTTATGTAGCTCATACTGGAAATGAAATCCTCAGACTACCACAAAAGCTATTTTGTATACGTGCCTAGTGCTGCAAACTCTCTGCTGATGGAGCCACTCTGCTTTTACCTCTGTTGATTTAGATGGCTATTTTAATCATTAAAATCGTCCGTTCCAACTCAGACCTTAAAAATAAACACTAAGCCTCTTTGTTCCCTCAGAAACAACCTTCACATTGTATTGTTTCCTATGGTACTTAATTGTACCAAGTCAGATGAAGGCATAGCTTAAATATATGCACCCTTTTGTGGCTGCCAAAAATATAAACTTGGTCACTTTTTTGTTGTCCCTTTGGCAAAGGAGAAAGTGGCTATAGTTATGGTGATTTTTCTGTTCTACATTTTGAGCCAGCTTCTCTGATCCTAGGATCAGAGGCCAACATACCACAAAGCTTTACAGGGAATCCCCACATCAATCTACCTAGGAGTGGGAGAATTTCCCCTAAAATGAAAGTAACAGTTGGGGATCTTTTCCATTTCATATTATTGAAGAAGGGTACATTGTGGAACCTGGCAGCTGAATAGGAAAAAATCAAACTCACAGCGTCTGGGGTCTTAAAAGCCTATGAGCGGCCATCTAAGATACACCGCTGGTCTTGCCCCTTCAGGAGCAAGGGAGAATGAAGAAAACTAAAGATACGAGGGAAAGATTGATCCAAAGGACTAATGGACCACAACTACCACGGTCTCTGCCAGACTGAGTCCAGTACAACTAGATAGTGCCTGGCTACTACCACTGACTGCTCTGACAGGGATCACAACAGGGGGTTCCGGACAGAGCTGGAGAAAAATGTAGAACAAAATTCTAACTCACAAAAAAAAGACGAGACTTACTGGCCTCACAGAGACTGGAGAAACCCCAAGAATATGGCCCCCAGACACCCTTTCAGCTCAGTAATGAAGTAACTCCTGAGGTTCACCCTTTAGCCAAAGATTAGAGAGGCCCATAAAACAAAACAAGACGAAACGGGCACCCCAGCCCAGGGGCAAGCACTAGAAGGCAGGAGGGGACAGGAAACCTGGTAATAGGGAACCCAAGGTCAAGACGGGAGAGTGTTGACATGTTGTGGGGTTGTTAACCAATGTCATAAAATAATATGCATACTAACTGTTTAATGAGAAGCTAGTTTGTTTTGTAAATCATCTAAAGTACAATTTAAAAAAAAGCAAATTCATTATATTAACACATTTTTAGTAAACTTACAGGTGCATTTGAACTTCTACCCATAATGCCCTTTCCCAAAAAGGAACATTCAACATTGTAGACTCTTTGATTCTCCATTCTGAGACTTGTGTGCTGGCCAGTCCATACCGATGCACAGTTACCCTATAGGACACAGTAGAACTGGCCCATAGGGTTTCCTAGGCTATAATCTTTATGGAAGCAGATCGCCAGGTCTTTTCTCCCACTGAGCAGTTGGTGGGTTCAACCACTGACCACTAGCGGCCGAGCTCCTAACCGTTGAGCAACAGGGCTCTTATGAGACTATAGGTTCTAAATCCAATGGGTAGTTTTACATTGGTAAATTACAGAATGGTTTTCCAAATTCATACAATAAAACTCCAAAATGAATATTTTGCTCTCAATGTTGTTAAACTTGTATCAAGTTTCAAAATGTACTCCTGGAATTTCTTTTTGTTCTTATGTCACTGCATACTTTCAAATTTTTTGCATTATTTTAAGATTGTTTCTCTTTTCTAAATACAGATGTACACAATTTAATTTTAAATGTGTTAATTTTCTACCAGAAGCTATTCTTATTTTTAAACAAAGAAGAAACACGGTGAAGATTTGGAGAAAGAAGGTATTACAGATAAAATTCTATTTTTTTCCCTATTAGGTAGAAATGTTTGACAGCTATATAAGATGAATAAAATCGCTTTGATTCTCATGAAGAAATCTATTAATAACCAACAATAAGTAAGGTAGATTATGAGATTTCCCATTGGTCCTGAGTCCCCTATTAGACTTTATTCTCCTTAAGGACAGGGAGCTTCTCATTTTTATCTCTTTTAATGAATAGTCCAGTGGTTTGTACATAGTAGGTGCCCAACATATGTTTGATGAAATATAAGTTTGAAACAGTTTTATGACAATTACTGAATATTTTAATATTTTATATCATAGCCATTGCAACCCTTTAAAAAGAGTAATGTAAAACTGCAATACTCTTTAAAAGGTATTTGGAAATAAATAAAACAAAATAAAATAAAATAATTGTAAATGAAATAAATGATTATAAGAAATTATTTGATAAACATGTGTCAAGCACTTACTACATATTACTCTAAAGCAGAGGGAGAGATAATGAAAATGTCTTAATAACAGGGTTAAGAGAAAGTACTCCGCAGCTACTGAAGATGGAAAATACCATTAAGGGACACAGAGAAAGTGGCCTGGATAAAAGGACTAGAGCAAACTATTGAGGTATAGATGAAGGGGCAGAGTGGGGAAAATTATTGGCATTAGTTTCCTCAAGGGAAGATGGGGACTGATTCCAGAAAAAGAGTAAGTTCCCAAGAGAGGAAACATAAATACTAAAGGAACATCATGTCATTCCAGAACGAGCAATAGGAAATTAAACTAGCATTCAATGGGCTTCAACCAAAGCAGGGCATAGGACAGAGGAAACATGTGAAAATAAGGCAGTGGCCTGTCAATCAGGCAATACTGGCACAGGAAGAATTGAGGAATGGGAAACAAGAAGGACTCTCCCTTTTCCTGGATGCTAGAAATTTTTTTACTAAGATGGATACATGCAAAAATTTAAAAAATATGTCTGCCCATGATTTAACCTGACAGACATGCTATTCATGTTTAAAAGCTGAAATGGCAGATATCTTGCACAAAGTAATATTACAATGCCACCTCTGGTGACTTGTGACATGGCCTTAAGTTTTTCATCTATCTTGTACATATAATTATCTACTTTATTGCAGATAATGTTTCCCAATATTCTACAAAATCCTGGCAAACGTCATTTTCCCCTTTCTTTGCACCTAGTGTGGGTTTTATATGCTTCTACAGGTACTTGGGAGATAAATTAAAGGCCTAAGCTTCTAGAAGTTATCCCCCAAACGTCAGAAAAAACAAATATTGACTCCCAATTTCTTTCTATGGATATAAGAAAATGGAACAGAATGAGATTATATAAATATGGTAATTGATATTCTGATGACTGCAACTTTCTGAAGTTAAAGATTTTGAATGATAATGACTAGTGGGAAAGTAATAAGCCTTAAGAATGGACATGAAGATTTGTGTTCATAGTCTAAAGGAATGTATACTATTCTTAGTCATGTTTGGATCCTTAACATGGTATCATGAAGGCACAGTGGATCATTGCATTGTCCAAGTCCAGTGGCTCACCAGCAGCCTGCCTTGCCAAGTCACTTAGCCTCTCTGTGCATTGGTTTCTATGTCTGGAAAAAGGGGGAAATCTAGTCTCGGTATTTACCTTATTGGGTTCATGTAAAAATCAAATAATATTGAATATGAGGGCATTTGATAAACTCTAAGTGCTACATAATTATCAATTAAAAGACTGTTATAATTATTATAGTTCCATGAAATTGTTGTATTTCATATTTTACCCTTAGGAGAGAACGTATCTTTTCATTTTGGCCCTATTCATGTCAGACCTATTTCCACCATTAGTAAATGCAGTTAAGAATGAGTGTGGGAGCAAACATAAACTAGATGTGAAATTACAGCATTTGACACTAATAACGACTTCCTCCTTCTTGACATGGTCTACTTCTTTGGCATTCATGACCCACCCTCTCCTGGTTCACTTTCTTCTCCTCTGAATAGGATCCTTCACTAGTGTCATTCTGTTCACTTGCTAAGTAGAAGCTGGGTTTTCCCAAGGATTTTGTCCTCAGCCCAATTCTCCCTTTACCATGCCCACTTGGGCCACCTCCAAGCATTCTCAAAGCCTTAATCTCCCTTCCCTTTCTATGCTGGCAACTCCCTGACAATGTCTCTAAACATAAGCTCCCCTCTGAACTCAGACTGGAATATCCAATTGCCACAGAGACGCCTCAGTTTCAGTATGGCCGACTTTAAAAACATTTTATGTTCACACTCTTTCTCTGGTTCGCACTATCTTTTTGACTCATGTCTCTCTCAGTTCCCAAAGCCAGCCAATCCCAATGCCTCTTTAATTGCATTCCCTAAATATTTTTTATATCAGTTGCTTCACATTGTTGTTTGTCTTCTTCCACGTTAATTTCCACACTGGCCTCCTTGCCTACAGGCTTGATTAGAACATCCTGCCAAATGCAGCCAGAGTAATCTATCTGGCGTATAAATCAAACCACGTTAATTTCATTCATAAAGTCCTTGGATGATTTCCCATCACTGCCGGTCTGAAGACCGAGAAACTTAGTGAGACAGTCCTCCACTGGGCATGCCAAACTCATGTCCTCTTACTCCTTATTTCCTACTGACCAGATTGTAAATCCTCATATTCACCCCGGTCATTCAGGTTCTGAGCCTTTGTTCTGCCAGGTCCCTCTTTGCCCCACACAATCTTTCTGCCCTTTATTTACCTGGCTGACACATACTCATCATTTTAAAGCCTTCATCTCTAGACATGGGCAGCAAACTCCCAAATTCTCAGTGGATTGCATTTTGCTGTGCTCCTGTGGCCCTGTGAGTGTAAATCTATCATATCATGTTTTCTTAGAAGTATCTATTTACATATATTTTACCACTAAACCGCAAAATGGTCAAGAACAGGAAAAATGTGTTTTACATCTTTGTCCCTGGCTCATACTAGATGCTCAGTTAAAGTGGAAATAAATTTTGAACAAATTGTTAGTGGTCCTACTGCTAAGCATTTTCTTCTAGCACTGTTGACACATTATTAATATAATGGAAAAGAATGGATACATGACATCAGAATTATACAAGTTTCCTTTCTAGTTACTCTGGACTACGGCAAAGGACAGGTAAGGAAGTAACAATTGGGAAGTTAGGACACAATGCAAGAAAAAATCTTGAGTAAAAACATCTTTGTAAAAAGGAACATCCAGACTCAATAATTTTATGCCTAAATTATTGGTTACATCAACAATACTTCAGCAGTGGACAATTTTTAAAAGACATATTGTATCCATATGAGGTTAATGCAGGTTTTTCTTTCTTTCTTCTCCCCCACCCCAAACCACGACTCCTTGTACCTACCAAAGAAAGGCACTAGGGTTGAGATTATGTAGAACGGCGTTCAACTGAAGGTGTATTTAAAGAAGGCAATTTATCAGCAAAAGACAGAGTCATTCCTTTCTTATCTTTCCTTCTCAACCTGACATGTAGCCTTTTAAAAAAATTAAACAGGAGAATATGTTCCTTCCCAGGGATTTATGCAACCATCTGGCACATTACTCAAATGACCACAGCCCCTCATTACTTAAGGAATCAAGTACAACTTTATTCACAGAAACCAGGCTTGAAAACAACTTGTTAAGCTCAGGCTTTTAAGAAGTAGACTCTATCTCTTCTGGTAACTATTGAGTGCCTTTTGGGTCATCTTCACTTACTGGCTGGGTATTTACCTGCTCTGGTGTAGAGAATGGACCCTAGAATCCGAAATGGAACAGACCTATGTTCAAACCCGGACTCTGTTGCTTTCTGGCTGTGTACTCTTTGAAAGTTACCCAGCTTCTCTGAGATTTTTTTCTCATCCATAATATGAAAAAGGAGCCCTGATTGCTCAATGGTTAAGCCCTTGGTGCTAACCAAAAGGTTGGCAGTTAGAAGCCATCCAGTGACTCTGTGGGAGGGAGAACTCGTGATCTGCTCTGGTAAAGATTACAGCCTAGAAAACCCTATAGGACAGTTCTCCTCTATCGCATGAGGTCTCTATGAGTTGGAATCCACTTGATGGCACCTACCAACAACAACAACAATAATATGAAAATAGCAATAAGAGTCCACATTTAGAATATGTCAGGCATGTTCTGATGGCTTTGTTTATATTTTCTCATGTAATTCTCCCAGCAGAGCCAAGGTAAACAAAACAAAACAAAAAAATCAAACCAGTTGCTGTCGAGGCAAACCTGACTCATGGTAACCCCACGTGCATCACAGTAGAACTGTGCTCCACAGGGTTTTCAATAGATGATTTTTTGCAAGTAATCACCAGGCATTTCTTTCAAATCACCTCTAGGTGGACTCCAACCTTCAACCTTTCGGTTAGCAGCCAAGTTCTTAACTGTGAGGAAACTGAGAGAGGTTCCAGTAGCAGAGTCTGGGTTTGAATCTAATGGGCCTGATTCTAGAATTCCGTGCTCTATGCTCTCCCACCTCTCTATATTCATTTTACAGTGTTTGTATAAAGACCAAATTCTATACGAGAGTAAGGGATTTGAGATGGGTACGTACTCAACAAATGAGTCTTAACCCTTTCAGAGATTCCTCTCTGCTTTGTATACCAGCTCCTCGTCCAAACATCTCTGCATGGCCTTAAACCACAGGAACTAAGTATCACTAAGTAAGTGAAGATGATCAACAAGGACTCAAGATGAACTCAGAAGACACACAGCCAAGTTAGAATTTTACAAAGTCTAATTTCTGTTAATATGGTTCAGTTTTGTTTCTTTAGCATATAATCAAGAGGCTCTAGCTTAGAGGAGGGAGTAGGGGAGGCTCCCTCAGGAAAAGCTACTTAATATGAGATATGAAATATAAGAATTAAGTAGTTATGTGCAAGAACAAAACAGTCCGAGAAAAAATAGCTCTTATAGTCATTTGTTCCTTTTCTGGCTCTCCCATACATCTATAAATTTCTGGGGGGGTACAGAAAATGTCTGTTTTATTCTTTGACATAGCTCTTAGCAATCAGCATGATGCCTGGCACAGACAGTGCTCAATAAATACTGAATGAATGAATGAAACGTATGCGGGCCTATTGGAAAGTATAAGAAACTGACAGAAGACCAGTATGGCAGAAGAATGAAGAAAGGTGGTAGGCTGAGGAGGTTGTAGGAGCCCGATGATGGAGGGGCTCATAAGTGATTATATGAATTTTGAACTTTATCCTAAATGCAGTGAGGAACCATTAGAGGGTTTTGGCAGAGGATCAGCACACTCAGATTTGGGTTTTTAAAAGATTACTTATGAAATTGGTAATGTGTCTTATCCCACAAATAGAGCAGATTCAAGACATCAGCATCAAGAAGGTTCTTCAGAGGCAATTTTCAGAGGCAATCTTACCAGGTTTCAGCCGCTGCACAGGCGTAAGCTGGAAACTTGGAAGAGAACAATTCATGGCCAGCAAAGAAGCAGAAGTCCCTGGCCATGTATTTAGTGGAATCAGGGGACATTTGCCAGCTAAGGTAAGGTTCACTAGCCACATGTTATTTTTATAGCAATAATGCCCACATACTAGGTTTTCTCATGCTTGATATTTCAAAATGAGTTTTTTAAACATAAATTGCTCAGCTATTTCCCCCTGTATTACTTAATTTCTAGGTAGTGATAAATCCCAGGATATGTTATTCTATATATCCAACTCCAAGTTTTATTGTTCTTCTCATAATTCTTAAGACTACAAACCTCACTGGAAACAATCACTAAAATGTTCCTTTTGTGAGGTTGCTAACCTTTAGAAACGCCAAACACCTCTTGCTACACAAAAGTTCATGGGGCATTCATATTAGGCACTATTAATCATGAAATTACAGCTTTTTAACATCATTAAATGTTTGGTTTGGGATACATTATGCCCACATTATTTATTTGGCAGAGTAAATGTGTTCTAAAAATTAACGAAAACAAAAGGGTGATTAAAATCACTTTGACATCTACTTGAATGGCAATATATACATATTTTTTAAGGGGAATTCAGTCTTTTTTAAAAAATATAAGCCTATTCATAGGCTTTCCTTTCACTATACATAGCTATATTGTATCACCCATGACTTTCTTTGCAATTTATGCTTAAACAAATGTTAGAGACCACAAATAGCCCTTTGCTCTATGAAGTAAAGCATGAGATATTAATGCAAAAGCTATTGTTCTGGGAGCTAAGAAACCCTATACTTCCACTCTCCGTGCCGGTGTGTTAAAAGAAATTTTAGTAATGGCAGAGCCAGTCAACAGGGAATAATTAAACCCAAGTTGTCAGAGACTTGCTGTGATGTGTGGAATGATAGTTTCCAACCCAGCTGCTGTAGAATGTTTGCCTAAGAAGAGAGTGTGGCTGACCAGGGGCTACAGTTCAGATGAAATGAAATGAAAAAGCTTGTTAACCTCTGAAACAATAGGTGGGGCCCACTTGGATAATAAAATCAACACAAAGTCAACAATTAAACAAGGTTGTAATAATAGGGCCATCTCAATATCACGCCCGTGAAAGTTTTTAAAAGGAGAGAATTACTTCAAAGTAAACTGACAAATGTCTGTTCTTGGCAGCTTATAACAGTTAATAAGGTGTAGACTGGCACCTGTGATAAACAAAACCCTTCAGAAATACCTCAGCCCCCTTTTCCTCAAAAAGTTCTTCAAATTCAACCCGCTAAAAGGACCAATTATATTTCCTTCAGTCAGGCGGTTGGTCTTTCCTTTTTAGCTGTCAGCCAAGCAGCCATAAGCTCTCATCATCAGTGTGGTGTCTCTTGAGTCCCACCCCCTGACATCCCCACCTCTGCCCCAGATCTGCAGCTCAGCCTAAACTAAGCAGCTTCAGTCATTCTCTATTAAAATGGCTTACTGGTAAGGTATTCAACATTAATCTGCAACGCAAATGAAGAAGAAAGACTTTTTGTGAGCCCGTATTTTGTTTTACTTTTGGAATTCCTTTTTATCAGTTTTTCCATTGTCTGGCATTTATAATATGATGACAAAGTAAAAAGGCAATTATTTACCTTTCTTTCCTATCTACAATACTTTAAACCTCAGGTCCAATACGATTTCTCTTTAGAAAAAATATTTGTATAAGTCATTTACAAGGCCTTTATAAGCTAAGGCATGCCAAGCTAGTTCAGATTTTCAATTTATTGTGGCTAGACTTAGCTGGCACTAGATGAAAAGGTTATACTATCTAATTTGGATGTCTATAGTAATATATACATATACACACAAACACACATGTACATATATACCACGTGTGGTGTGCAAGTCTCTTCAGGTGTATGTGGTTATTTCAACACACACAGTATTTATATGCTGACTGACTAATGAAAATCACAAAGATAGATTTATAATATGCCTAACCCTGGTTGCCCTCCAGTTGATCCTGACTCATAGCAAACCTATAGGACAGAGTAGAACTCTGTCTGCCCCACAGGATTTCCAAAGTTGTAATCTTTACAGAGGAGCACTGGTGGTGCAGTGGTTAAAGCACTAGACTGCTAACCAAAAGCCCAGCAGTTCGAAATCACCAGCTGCTCTGCAAGAGAAAGGTATGTCATTCTGCTACCATAAAGATTCCAAACAAAAAAACCAAACCCATTGTCGTCAAGTAGATTCCGACTCATAGCAACCCTATAGGACAGAGTAGAACTGCCCCTAGGGCTTCCAAGGTGTAGCATGTGGATTAGAACTTTGGACATTTTGGTTAGCAGCTGATCTCTCTCTCTCTCTTTTTTTTTTTGGCTGCAGTCTTTACAGAAGTAGATCATTAGGCTTTTCTTTCATGGAACTGCTGGGTGGGTTGAAACTGCTAACCTTTAGGTTAGTAGTGGAGCACAAACTGTTTGCAACATCCAGGGACCTTCTGTCTTTCATTAGTGTGTTTGAAATTCACTATAACTATGATTTCAAGCTATTTTCAGTAGAATTAGTCCTTAAAGTTGTTAACTAAATGGCTTAAAAATGTGTGAATCCTTGATATAGCCTCTAGACTTTCGATGAACCAAACTTCTAAGTTATTACCCACAGTCTGATGTATTTATTTACTCATCCTACTAATACTGGTGACCTCTGTGGGAGGAGTTGGAGTCACAACATGGTTAAAGGTGTGGAGATAGTGAGGGACAGGGGCATCGAGTGTGCATCCCTCCTTCAAGAAGCTTCACGGAGGAGGGCTTGGGACATCCTGAGGGGGAGTTAACTAGTGGAGGATGCAGAGAGAATGGAGCATGTTCCCAGTAGAAATAAAGGACGGACAGTGGGACAGACCTGAGATGCTCATACAGATGGTCCTTGGGGGAACAAGAGAGGGTTACTTCAGAGTATGTCAGGTCCTTGACAGAATCTCCTTCTCAGTTCTTTTTATTTTTATTTTTTATTGTATTTCAGGTGAAGGCTTACAGAACAAATAGTTTCTATGAAACAGAAGTACACATGTTGTTTTATAACATCGGTTAACAACCCCACAACATATCAACCCTCCAACTTCTCAACCTCCTTTTTTTTTTTGGTGAAAATACACATAGCCAAAGATACACCATTTCAAAAATGTCTACACGCACAGTTCAGTGACATCGACTACTACGCTCTTCGAATTGTGCTATTATTCTCACTTAAGATGAAGGCTTACAGAACAAAATAGTTTCTCATTTAACAATTACTACACACATTGCCCTATGACAATGGTTAACAATCTCACAACACATCAACAATATCCTTACTCAACCTTGGGTTCCCTATCACCAGCTTCCTTGTCCCGTTCTAGCAGCTGATCTCTTCATCACTGTGCAACCAGGACTCCACCAGCCTTGGAAATACTATGAGGCAGTTCTCTCTGTCCTATAGAGCTGCTATGAGTTGGAATGGACTTGATGGCAATGGGTTTGGGTTTTTGCTTTTGTTTTGTTTGCTGGTGTTAATCTTTACAGCAGCAGACTACCACATCTTTCTCCCGTGGAGCAGCTTGTGGGTTCTAATCATGGACCTTTTGGTTAGCGGCTGGATGCTAAACCATTGTGCCAACAGGGCTCCTTATAAAATGCCTAATGAGGAGGATTTCCTATCTATTATGTGTCCTACTAAAATGCCCCCTCTCTTGGTCACCTCACATATCTCAAACTTTAAATGGACTTTTCAAAATCAGGGGTATTTCAGTCACATGGGAGAAGAGATGATAGGATAGGATTTTTTTTTCCTTGTAAACATTGGAGCTTCTTCATTTCCTTTACTTCTTGTTCCAGCTTTACCAACAGACTTATACTTTTCTATTGCATTTTCTAAGACTCTCTCCAACATCCTCTCTATGTATATACGTCAGCCTCATGCATTGAAAAGCCTTAAACTGGAGAGACTTCCAAGAATTAATTCAATAAATATTTATTAATCAGTTACGATGTTATCAAAACTTCTAAGCAAAGATTTCAAGTCACAAAGAAGGCAAGCAACTTCATCAAATTATTTCTGAATTTGGTGCTAATAATAGTAATAGTTATAATAATAGCTACCAACATTTTGGGGCCTTTACTAAGTGCTAGGCACTCTGCTAAGTATTTTTACATTTAAAAAACAACAACAACAACAAAACAGTTGCAGTCGAGTCAATTCCAACTCATGGTGACCCCACGTGTGCATAGTAGAACTGCTTCATAGGGTTTTCAAGGCTGTGACCTTTCAAAAGCAGATTACCAGGCCTTTCTTTCGAGGTTCCTGTGGGGTCGAACCAGCAACCTTTTGGTTAGTAGTCAAGTGCTTACCATTTGAGCCATCAAGGGATTCCTTTTTACATAAAACTGCTCATTTAATCCTCACAACTATGCCGTAAGGTATATATTAGTATAATTACCATTTTATATTCAAGGAAATGAAAAATAGAGATGTCAAGTAACTTGCATAAGGTCGCACAGGCTAGTGAGCCAGGCTGTTTGGCTGTAGATCCAAATCTTTAACCGCTCAAACTTACTGTCTTTCTGCACAACCTGTCCAATACGGTTGCCACTAGCCACATGTAGCTACTTACATTTAAATATAAATGAACTATTTTTTAAACTGAAAATTCAGTTCCTTAATCATACTCGCCATATTTCAAGTGATTAATAGTCACATGTAGCTAGTAGCTACTCTATTGGAAAACACAGCTTTGGAACATTTCCATCATTGCAGAAAGTTCTACAGGTTAGCATTGACTAAAAAATCAGCAATGGTATCGGGAGAAAAGACTTGACTTCAGACATCAACCGATTAGATTCAGTAATTACGTTAGTAAGATTGGTAAAAGAGACTACTACTAAACTACTAATTCCAGATTTCAATTATTCCTCAGTGGTTACACAATACCATTTACCTGCTCTTACGGAGGATGTAACTTTTTAAGGTGGGGATTCCAAAAGTGCCACATACGTATGTGTCACAGAAACAGGTTTGATGGTAGTGTTGCCAGGGGTTCTGCATAGGATGCTTAAATAGCAGCTATACCTGCACCCATCAGGGAAGAAGCAAAATGAGAGGAAGCAGCCTGGTGTATTAGATTATAGAGTCAGCTGGACCTAGGTTCGAACCCCAGTTCTGACTCCCTGGTTCTGTGACCTCGGATATGCTAAATAAGCTTGTCAAGCCTCAGCTTTCTCATCTGTGCAATGGGACTAATAATGTCTTCTTTGCGGAATGTTATGAGAATCAAAGAGTAAGACATATGTAGAGTTCCTGCTCAGGGAAGGATCTAAGAAACTATATATTTGGAGATGAGAAATGCAAATCTAAGCTAAATAACAGGTGAAGAAGGGCAGGAAGAGGGATCACTTGGACAGGTGTGAGAACTGCTTGAACTGAATCTAAACATTCATGAATCTGTTAGGCTTACAATTAATTACCACAGAAAGTCACTACCTGAAAGGCATTTGGCAGAGAGTAATATAAAATTAACCTGCCAAGGCTAATAGCTATTATTTAATGTTTGCATACTTTAATGACCGCTTAGCACTTTAAGTCCCACTTTATTCAAAGGACCATCTCTAATCTCCACTGTGCACATGGAACTGACGAGAAGCTGGACACAGGAGGGATGAACTCAGGGACACAAAGAGTTCATCAGACCACAGTGGTTCTCAACTTCAGGGTGCTTGCTATTATATTGAAAGAATTAAGCAGTTTCTAGGGCCTCATGCTCAAAGATTCTAAATCAGTAGATCTGACTACAGAAATCTGCCTTGTAAATAGTATTCAAGATTTCAATGCATCTCGGGTCTATGGTCCACACTTAGAAAAATACTAGAGATTCAAATTATTTAGAGCAGTGAAGCAACTTGTGAGTCTACACCTGCAGGAACATTATCAAATAACTTTAGTTACATACTGGAATCCAGCCGAGAACTCACAAGTGTATGAAAATTGCCTTTAATTTTGGTGGCACAGAGGTTAAGCCTATGTGCCAAAGCTTATATACTTTCCCTAAAAAAGAGTCACTCACTGTCAATTTATTTTGATTTAGGATATGGATCCAATGAAATTAGCTATTTGGTTTCTTGGACTAATGGTTTTAGAAAAGTTTGCATGCTTAATGGCAACATTATAGAAACCACAGGGCTCAAAGAGGTGAGCTTCAGATACCTAGAGAATTCACTTCTTTGGAATTCTATTCTGATTTGCCTGAACAAAAGAAATCCCACCTGAATGAACACCTATGTGTATTCAGATTTTACATCCAAAAAATATTTGGTTAAAGAAGTTTGTTGAGATGGAGTAGTGAGTGTAGCAGAGGTCAGGCTCTGGAGTCAGAACGCTATGGTGGGCCAAGGACTGAAAAGTGAAAAGCAGACAGTGGATTTGGCAATTGGGGATCACTATCAACAGCACACAACAACAATAACAACATTGACCTTTTCAAGAGTTGTGGGCAAAAAGAAGGTTGGAATATGAAGATGACTGAACGGAAATGGAGGAGATAAAGTCAGATGGTAGAGACTATTCATGGAGAGCAGGAATGCAGTAACATGGATGTGCTATTCATCTTTCAAGGAGCTCTAGTGGCACAGTGGTTAAGTGATAACCAAAAGGTTGGCAGTTTGAATCCACCAGCCATTCTGTGAGAGAAAGATGTGGCAGTCTGCTTCTATGAAGATTTACAGTCTTGGAAACCCTATGGGGCATTTCTACTCTGTCCTATAGGGTCGCTATGAGTCAAAATCGACTCGATGGCAACAGGTTGGGTTTTTTTGGTTTATTCATCCTTCAACGTCTTCCTTGCTTACTGCTGCCCACATTGTTCTCTCCTACGAACTCCAAGAAGTTCATAATCTTTACCCTTTGTTTTGGGACTTAACACCTAATACCAGATTATTCCATTATAATTGAAGACTAGGATATTGTAACTTTCATAGTTCTTAGTGATGTGTTTGGAGTCCTCATGGCACAGTGGTTAAGAGCTCGCCTGCTAACCAAAAAGGTCAGCAGTTCGAATCCACTAGTTGCTCTTTGAAAACCCTATGGTGCAGTTCTACTCTGTTCTATAGAGTAGCTATGAGTTGGAATTGACTTGATGGCAATGGTTTTTGTTTTTTTTTTTTTCGTTTAATGATGTCTTACAAGCATTTAATGCCTATTGAATCCAATTTATCATTAAAGGGAACTCAATTCAACCTCTTCTCTCACTATTCTCCCTGCCCTACCACTCTCCTACTGAACTTGTATTAATTCATGGGCCATCCATGCTCTCTCTGCCTCTGGACTAATGCCTGAACAGTCTTTTCAGCTACTGCGTAACTCCCCTTCTTTGGATAAAGTTTAACCATCCTTCAGGCCTTGGTATAAAGATATTCCCTCAAGGAGACCTTCTCTGACTCCCTCTAGATTGGTTGGGTATCCCTTCCAATAAGCTCTCATACCTTAACACCTGGTGCCTCCACCATTAAAGCACGGGTACCGGTTCACTTGACTGTATCCTTCACTAAACCTCATGAGAGCAGGGAAGGTGTCTGACTTAGTTATGGTTTAGCTCCAATACCTAGCTTACATAAGTAGTGACTGGCTCAGCATACGGTTTCAAATATTTAAGGAAAAAGGAAGGAATGAAAAGACGAAGAAGGGGAAGAAAAAAAGAAGAAGGATGGAAAGAAGGAAGAACACAGGGTTGTTCTGTAAGTTAATTTGGTTCTAGTCTCAGCGCTGCCATTGGCTAGTGGATGACCTTGGTCACACATTTTAGTTTGTAAATCTAGAAAGTCAGACATTATACTAAATTTCTTCTAGGATCCTTCCCATCTTGGAATTGGGTTCCAAAAGAAATCTGGTGTATGTTTACATGGTTCAGATTTTTGGATAAAATAACTGCATAACTATATTCTGTGCTTCCCGTTAACTTTTAAATCTAAATAAAACAATTTTAGGTGCTAATTTCTTTTTCTTTCTTGGAAGATGACTGTACTAGAAATCTGAATGAGATGAACACTTACTAGCTAAATGACCTTGACCAAGTCACTGAGCCTTGCTCTGACTTAGTTTCTCTATCTAGAAAAAAAAAAAAAATGGTGATTGAGGCTTAAACGAAAGGAGGCAAGCAAGAGAGACCTAGGAGTTGCAGCTGACTTTATATAAGTTAGTTTTCAGATTTTATTTGTAGATGACCAACTTTTAGGTCAGGGTTTCATTTACAGAATAGCTACCTTGATTTAAGGAAAGTCATTACTTGACATGTTAGTCACTGGAGGTGCAGTCAGGATCAATACTCTGTGTATATGAACAATCTAATCAAATTAAATAAAAACTTAGCAATTTAAACTTGGTCTCAAGCAATAGGAAAGTAATTTATTTACTATTTGGTTTTAAAAGTCTAACTGTACTACGTCTTTCATTGGAATCCAGCATGATGCTTTTCATAAGGTAGGTGCTTTTCTGCAGGTACTGTTACCTGGAAAATCATGGTAGAATTTTCCAATTCAAGAGGGTGCCTCTCTCACCCTTCAAGGAAGTTACAAATTTTAAGAGTCTCTTCCTGGCTATGAACAACCTCTCGCCTTACCAACAGAGTTTCAATTTAAGCAAACCTTACTGAAACAAATGACTGCCACACCATACTGCTTCTCATTCTTTACCAAGGAGTTAAGTTTCACTTAGCAGAACATTCATCAATGGGCAAGAAAAGGTACACAAATACAAACAAAAATGGAAAAGCCGACACCTTATAGTTTTTTGCCTTAGGTAAGCTAAATTGTCTTCCATTGGAAACAGAACTACTTGTGCAGGTGGTTACTAAATGCTACCAGCTGCTCTGTGGCAATATAGTTTTTGAAACAGGACCCTGAAAAGAAGGATGGAGACGGGGAAAATAAAGAAATGCGTGTGGAATAAGAGTCTATATTGAACTAACTCCCTGGATAACACAAGAGAAGGGGAGAGCAACTTCAGTCGTAAACAGTAAGCAGAATTTTCATTCGGCCAGCCTACATAAATTTATTTTTCCAAGAAAATGAAATGGAACAAGAGAACAGACATACCTGCTTTATGTTAAAGAAAAGCATGTACGAACCTAATACAGGAAGAAGTTGTTTAAGACTGTACATCCTTGAGAAAATATTACCTCCATAATAGTGCCAGGGTCTCTGTTAACTCAGGTTCTCAGCCACATAAATTAGATGCACACTGGGGCCGTCGAACTTATACAGTAGTCTACAGTGCTCATATGATGAGTGCTTTGCTCCATCATTTGCTTCCTTTTGTCTTCTTTTCTACTTTCGAACTTATTTTTTAAAGCACTGCACAGATATCATTGGACCTATTTTATTAGTCATATTGTACTGATTGAAAAAAAATGCTGAGAAATTAGGGATAATTTCAGTAATGAAATTAGCACTCCCCATCACCAGAATTAGAATATAATCGCATATTCACTGTTTTACAGAATGTAGTTCTCTCTTGACATCAGAGAACATCTTTCCTGTAAGCAAGTTCTTGATAGTATCAAGAATATAACCATTAAGTATACTTAATGTCAGCTTACCTTCTACTATGACTTAGAAAGCAAGAAACGAGATGAAATGGGAAAAGGAGAAGGGAAGAAAAGCAAAAGAAAGAGAAGGAATGGAAGTGGAAGAAATAAATAGAAAGAGAAATGAGAGAAACAAAGAGACAAGTAGCAACCGTAGTCATGGAAAGAGAAGATGCAGAAGAGCCGAAGAAATGAAGGCTTAAAGAAGAAAACAAGGTCAACGTGAGTGACATACACACTCCCAGCTTCTATGTAGTTTTTTACTTTGATGAGTAATTTGGGAGCAATTTATTGACTTTTGTCCTGATACAGAAAAATAACCACGATGCATAAACAAGATGTTAGTGTCACTCCTTCCTGGAGTATTTTTGAATAGCCTAATGGAGGAGGTATGGGTGCCTAACCTTATGGATGTAGGTTTGTGGTACTGTTTTTTGTGGGATCTGCCACAGCCATGGCGCTGCCTTTATGCTCACTGTCAACTCAGGGTCATATCTGAAAAGAGTCACACAATCTCATTTTACCAACTTTGCATACTAATTCACAATGGCATATAATATCCCTACATATGGGTTTTTAGGTCATCAGTGAGGCTGAATGAAAACATTCTCTTGCTAAGTATGGAATTTAGGTACCAAACTGCTACAAGTTGAAACATTAGTCACAGGCTCTCAAAACATTATGTCGTAAAGGCTATGATGGAGTTGAGGCACTGCCTATATTTCCAAAAATAATGACACTTCATCTTAAAGGCCCACTCAGTTATGTCACATTTGTATTTGCATCCTATAATGTGAATGTATTAGCCCCAAATTGTTTGGCAATAAATCATCATCAAGAAATATGTTTATTTATATTTTTAGTATTCATGACTTGCTTGATCCTAGAACAACATATATTTAGTACTACCAAGCAATGAATCCATAACTTTGAAACAGCTTTATAGATCATTAAGACTTATGTTGCTTTAACAGTTAATCACATTCTCACTAACAATATGACATGAGTCCTTTACCTAAAGAGTGAAAAATGAATGACTCTTTTGCTTGCACTAAAAAGTCCTCTACTTGACCTTTAACAGGGGCATAGGGAAATCTAGTATAATCACTGAAGCTTTCTCTACAGAGGTATAAATACATTCATTCAGCCAACAGACTCAGTGTTAAGCAAAGACTCCTCGAGTACCCAAACCACGGCGAGGAAAAATCCTTCAGGGCTTTGCTGTAACTTTGAACTGAGGGTCGTGTGGTGACATCTCAGCGAGCCTTGCATCTTCTGGAGAATACCTCAGATAGCTGGCCCAACAAAGACAAATATTATGGCAACAAAAAAATAAATCTGCCGTTTTTAACCTTTTCAGGGAAAGTAATTCACTTATTGGCTTCAGTTAAAACGTCTTACCTTTCTTCCCCTTTTTGTTGTATCTGTGAGTAATTTCTCCAGTCACATTGTTTATAGGAAGTGAAGTTATTCGTAATCATGCCTTAAGAGTATGTACACAAACTGGACATCCTAAAAGACCACTATGTATTAAATTCCTGATTGTTTGACATAAATTCTCTCTCTCTCTTTTACTCCGACAGGAATCTTCTCATTTATTTACGAATAGGTTAAGACCTTCGCCTTGTTTCTAACTATGTTCCTAAGTGCTAACATATATTAAGTAAATTTAGAGCCTCTTCTGCATAGGAAACAAATTAAATTGGTTAAACATGGAGAAAGACTAAATGTAATCCGTCTCTTGTCATGTTTATGATATCTGAACTCATCTTATACGAATGTTCCAATTTGGCTGTTGTAGCAGATGGGCTGCTTATGATAAACCATAACTACAGACACAGAATGTGATAATATAAATCATAAAGAAGATAAATAATGAAATTCTTTTAAAATAACTCTGGTTAAATATTTAGACAGTCAATTTTTAAGCTTGCTCGCACACAAAAATAGTATTCACATATCTAGGCAAGTAAAAAATGGTACTCAACTATAATGTAAATATAATCTAAATCTAAACATTTGGGGCTCAAGGTATTCTAAAAATCTGGGTGAATTTTTAGAGTAGCAAACAATAAATTAGGGGTGCTTTTCCAGAGGTACTCAAGAGAGATCACTTTTGAATATCTCTTCTTACGGACACCCCTCATTCTGAATTCCATTTCATAATTCTAGAATTAAGTAAAGATGCCTATCTTAAGATCTATTTCACATGATAAAGGAAACATTGCTCTTGATGGACAACTTAGTATCCATGATCCACTTATCAATTTGAATCAATTTGTGACAACCTTCTGCTTAGAGCATGTAACACATTTTTTTAATAATTTATTTTATTTTTGTTGTTGCAGAGAATATACACAGCAGAACATGCACTGATTCAACAATTTCTACATGTACAGTCAGTAACATTGATTACATTCTTGGAGTTGTGCAACCATGCTCACCCTGCTTTTCCTGGTTGTTCCTCCCCCGTTAACATAAACTCACTGCCCCTTCAGTTTCCTATCTCATCTTTCAAGTTGTTGTTGTCAATTTGATCCCATGTAGATGATCTTAAAAGAGCACAATGCTCAAGGCAGACATTCTCTACTAGTTAAGCTAAACTGTGGTTTAGTTTTATGAAGACTTCAGGGGATATTTCTGGTTTAAGTTTAAAGATTATCTCAGGGCAGTAGTTTCGGGTTCATCCAGCCTCCATGGCTCCAGAACGTCTGGATACCCTGACATTTAAAAGAGTTTGTAACATACTTTTACATAAGGTGTGTGATCCTCTCAACAACCTGAACACTGGAGGACTAATATCCTGATTGTACAGGTGAGGAAAGTGAAGTTCAGAGAAGTGACGTGTCCAAGGTCCCATGTTCACAAGTGATGGAGCCAAGATTTGAACAGACATATTTGACTCCTAGATAGGCAATCATTCTTTCAATCATGGTAACTCAGGCAATTTAGAAAGAAGTATAAAAATTTTAACTCAGAGACTTTCCAGTTCATATAAGCAGTCCAGGTGTTCAACCCAGGATTTGAAGATGACCAGCAATAAAGGGGCGAGGGACAATGTGAGAGACAAATGACCAGTCTGCAGCTGGAAAGGGGGCCCTGGGACTAGTTATACAAATTACCAATACATCTGCCCTTGCTAGGGGCCACATCTACTCTAGAACTTTCAGCGTGTACAGAAGCAGTCAGTTTTACAAACAAGGCTGTGATTTGGTGCACTGTTTCAGCCACTATTAGTAGAAGCTGTTCACATATGGGTTACTTATTCCTTACCCATCTTTACTGCAGATTCCTGGTGGTGCCTAGCTAGGTTCCATCTGAAGGTGAACTTCAGAGAGTTCTTAAAACACTCTCTCTCCTTCTTTCCTTCTTTTCTTTCTTTCTTATATATTTCTTAAGCACCTACTACATGCCAGGCCATGCACCATAAACAAGGCCAACATAGTCCCAGCCTTCCTGGAGATTACAGCCTGCTGGTGGATACAGACGCATAACTGTAAGGACTATGAGAGAACACAGGAAGAGCACCTACCTGGGCTAGGGTGTGGGGTAGAAAGCAAAGGAAGGGGAGGGCATATAGAAGGCCTCCTAGCTGAAGGCAGGGCTAAGCTAAACCTGAAAGGAAGTGTAGGAGTTAATCAAATAAATGGGGAACCAAAACTTCTGTTGCCATCAAGTTGATTCCAACACATAGCAACCCTATAGGAAAGAGCAGAACAGCCCCATAAGGTTTCTAAGGAGCGGCTGGTGGATTCTTACTGCTGACCTTTTGGTTAGCAGCCCGAGCTCTTCACCACCGTACCACCAGGGCTCCTAAAATGGGGAACGCAGTGTCTAAACGTGAGATGGAGAATAGCATGCTGGGGTGGGTTGGTTGGTTTGTTTTGTTCTGCGGTGGGTGGGGAGAGAGATAGACGGACAGACACTGACCTTTTCCTGTGGCAAATAAAGGAGAAACAGGTAAAAGCATCAAAATCTGATTTGGCAGAATCTGGCATGCTACAAATAGTATGTGAAATTGCTCAGAAAAAGTATTTTAAAAAATACATGTGTGCTGAGGTTCCTGGGCAAATACAGGGTGCGTGGAGTTATGTCTGTGAGTTCCATTTCAGTGGCATCGGTTAGTTTTTATTCTTGCTGATTCTGGCCTTGGGGGATGAGGGGATGGAAGCTTTACTTACTGGGATGTTCAAGAAGGTAAAAATGCAAAACTTTGTACATAAAGTTTGAGATCACAGCCAAGGGTTCATTGTAAGACTGGAATGAAGTCTCAACTTCTTCACTGAGAACACTCCCACTGGTGTTTGTTTCCAGTTGAAGAGTTTTTCTGGAAGTACTGAATTAGAACAGAGCCCATATCTTTTGGTTACAACCTTGTAAAATATGTATACTAGTTCAAGGTCTATGACCTAGCCAAGGATGCAGAATATATCAGACAGGACAATATTCAGACATAACTGCTAATATTGTCAATGAAAAAAGAATATGTGTGTGTGTGTGTGTGTGTGTGTGTGTCTGTGTATTTATAATATACATTGTCCTCTCTAGTAAATTTTCTAGCATTGTCCAAAACTTTAAACAATTTTTAATCAAATTCTGATGTTTTTACCTATATCCTTGTGCCTGCCATGTGATCAAAATTATGGCCAGAATTAATATTCTATTAACCTGTACTAACCCAGGTGAAAATGTTATAAAAGAATGTGGACATTATGCATGCATCTTCCAGTTTTTAAAAATTTGCAAACTGCCAAATAGGTATCTTGTATATTCACTTTGTATCACATAGGATTAATAAAGAAAGTTTGGTTAAAACGAGTCAAGCTCAGTAATATTAATGATGTCCACTGAATGATCAAATTGTTTACTCCAATTGGAGTCCTCTTGATATCACAGATGGTGTGATATCAGTTTTGCAACTGCACAATTTACCAAACCTGTTAAAAGACCTACCTTGAATAATTATTACCTACAAGATTACTCTAACTTGAAGATGAGGTCACATAAAAGTGACGTCTTTTTTATTCATTGTTATCATTAGGGACTGTTTGATATTTGGGCTCAAGGATACACAAACAGGGACAATCAATGGTCTGATAGTGACCTGGAATTGTATTATCCCATTCAGATATTTTACCAGTGATTTGGATGAAGGAGGAAGAGGGATGGTATCAAAACGACTAAGCCTTTGGGAGCAAGTAGGAGTGGGGTGAAAATAACAAGTGAAATAACAGAACCTACATAATAACATATTTTACCAACTCAGACTTGTATAACTTTAAATATGTAATTGACATGAAAATCTGGTTCTTAGTTCTAAGAAATCAATTACCTAAACACCAAATGGGAAAGGCCAGGCTTAATTATAGTTCACGTGACACAGACATGGGGATTTCAGTTAACTGTGAGTTCTGTAACTCAGAGAGTGATATAATTACACATAAAGGTACTAAAATCCAAAAGTATTTATAGAAATTTAGTGTCCATAACAAGTGAAGAAATAGTTTTACTGTACTCTGCATTTGTTGGGCATTTTCTGGCACTCTGGGTGTTCTAATCTCAGAAGACATTGTGAAATGGGCAGAGTGGATAAACTAAGGACTGAAGAATTCAGCTTAGTTGCTTGTGTTGCTGTCTTTGAATAATTTATTTCTGCTTTTTGGTTTTCTTCTTTAACTCTAAAATAAATAAATGTTTCTATCCCAAAATATTTTATAGAATAAGGAATTACTAGTTCAAAGAATTTTTAAAACCGCACAAGAGGTCATCAATATTATTGTACAAAAATATCGGAAAAAGGAAAAGAAAGTGAGGCTCTTCAATATTTTCACAGAAAAACACTTAAGAAAATATTAAAAAATAAAATATTCATGTAATTCTCAATGATAATATGGCTGAAAAGCTAAGGCTTACCTTGAATTTTTGGAGTATTTATCATCCGTTTCAAAAAGATTTTAGAAACCTAAACTTATTGTTATATTTTAGCCACTTAAAAAAACTAATCTGCATTTGTTTTTAAGTGTATTTAAAGAGACACCAATATCAGTTTAAATGGATGTCATCCATTAACAACAGTTCTTTAATTAAATCATTTTCTTTCCTATGTCTCACTTTGCACTCTGAAAATGCACAGGAAAGATAACAAAACTTTTCCCCCAAATACTAATACGGTAATGGCAAATGATTACAAAACTCCTCAATGCAATTTTATTGTATAATTACTCATGCATTCTTTCCAAAGATGGTAAGAATGTAGATTATAAAATTAATTATTACACATCAAGATGAATAAGCATGATTTGGGAAAACCAGTGAAACTCTCTGATAAATAATCAACACGGTATAGTCTCTGCTATATGAAAATTAAATCTTCAGAAATGCCTTTTTGTAAACATCTCAATTAAATGGTAACAACAAACAATAGTATGAGCATGTTCGCATAGAATTTCTGGGGTTATTCTTCTGGGAAGTATTTGTCCCTGTATTTGCCATGCTGAAACCATGGAAGAGACTATATGCAATTGTGACTTACTACTGAATCACAAAGAACCCTAGTGACTAGCTGTGTCAGGAATATTCCACTCCCAGCTACAGTCATTCAACCTCAGAATTAAATATAGCCCAGTATCAGCCAAGGTAATATCAGGCTGGACTTGTTCAAAGGGCATTATGCATTAAAATCTCACTTGATTACACTTACATTCTGGGTGAAAATATTGTGCCATCATTTGAGGTCATAAATGTTGTGGATTAAATTGTGTCCCCAGAAAGATATATTGAAATCCTAATCCCTGGTATTTGTGAAAGTAACTTTGTTTGGAAACAGGGTCTTTGAAGATGTTATCAGCTAAATTAACATGAGGTCATACTGCAGTACAGCTGCAGTTGCTATAGACTGGATTCCAACTGTTGATGACCCATGTGTGTCAGAATAGAATTGTGCTCCATAGAATTTTCAGTGGCTGATTTTTTGGAAGTAGACTGCCAGGACTTCTTTCCAAGATGCTTCTGGGTGCACTTGAACCTCCAACCTTTTGTTTAGCAGCCAGGCATATTAACTGAGACTCCCCTGGTGCAGTAGGTGGCTCCTAATCCAATCTGAGTGATGTCCTTATAAAGAGGAGAAGAGACATAACAGAGAGACAGACAGAGGAAGGATAGCCATGTGAAGATGCCTCTACATGTTAAGGAAAACCTGGGCCTACCAGACGCTAAAGGAGATCAGAAAGGAAGTTCTAGATAATTTAGAGGGAACATGGTATGGCTGACACATTGATTTGGACTTCTAGCCTCCAGAATTGTGAGACAATAAATTTATGTTCTTTTAAGCCATCCGTTTAATGGTTGTGGCAGCTCTAGGAAACTAATAGAGTAAATAAGCTGTCAGCAATGATCCAGAAAGACAGTAGTCCACAGAGAGATAAAGACATGTGGTGGGTGTGCCCGGAATTGGGCCCATGTCCCATCTCAGCCACCATGGACAGCCATATCACTCCAGCAAGTCATGAAGCCTCTTTCAGCCTCGGTTTCTTCATCTATTTAATAAGAATCATCACACCTGCCCTGCTGCATGAAATGTGCATGAGCATCAAATTAGATAATACATGCAAAATCACTTGCATGAACCTTATAAAATGAATATAGTTATTTTAACTAATGCTCGATCATACCTCAGCACTGTCACTGTTCCACTGTAATTAAACAAGACCCTGCATATCCTAGATGAAAATGAGCCGGCGATCCAGGTAGATCGGTGCTTGACCTAGCCTGACTTGATGCCTGGCAGCCCCTTACCTTGTGGGGCCAGCGACCATCATATTTAGCATCCAAATCTGATCACTGTAGATTGTAGAATATGGTTCAAAGAAATAACCTGAAGCATAGGTTGTGTTTGTTCTTCTTTAGCTTATTCCTAGGATTATATGACTTTACAAAAGCTTAAGAAATGACTTACAAATTTATAAGGAAAAAAAAGGTACAAGTACAAAAAGGGTATAACTATGTGATAGATAGTATTTGACTAAGCCCGCAATCATTTCTCATCAGGCTGTAAGATAATTTTATTAATGTCAGTTAATTCCTTGCACAGACCAGTGTCACTTTATAACCCTTTGCTTGAAAGAAATCAATTGTACGAGTTCAGCTGAGAAATAACTACTATAATAGATGTTTTCACTCTTGCCTTTACTTTTCTCTGATAGCCCTTAAGGTGGTCAGAGGTAAAAGCTAAAGATGCATTGTAGCCTGAGGGATGATTGAATGAAAAAAAATGGGGGATGGAAGCAGAACTTACACGGATAGACCAATTTCCCACCACTACAAGCCAGAGCAATTGATTGATGAATCCTTACTCTGTCAAGAGGCAGCCTTCAGATTTGATCACATAAATACTCGTTCAACTCAAATTCTGCTTGACAAGCCTCGGACAGCTTTGTTCTGTCACAGATATCATTGGAAGGAAAATGCTCCATTAATCATCCTTGATTAACTTTACCATAGTCTGCTGAAACCAATATGCTCTCTGGCTAAACCTCATACTAAGCCAGGATTCTATAGTTATCAAATAGAGGAGTTTTTTTCAAGTTTCGTCTCTTCTATTGCTGTTAACTATAGGGATTTGCCATGAGCTGAGTTCACAGGAAGTCATGCCCATTGACTATGTAAGAGATAGCTTATCAGGGGGCACATTCTTCTCTAAAGGAAACATGACTTTAAATAGGACTGACCTGCACGCGATGGCATTTTACATCTATATCTCACTTAATGCTCCGAAGTTCTAATGTTTTCCTTCCCAGTTCTCAGGTATTATAAGTCCTGAGCTATCATTTTCTAAGAGGAAAGAAAAATTTAAAAACAACAACAATAACAATAAAGCCTTAGTTTGGAAAACAGAGTTATGAAGTAGAACTCTATTGTTAGAGGCACAGAATGGTTTGTGATGAAGACAGAAACACACACACACACACATACATGCACACACCCCTCACATTGTAGAATGCCTCACAACTTTCATCAAGTTTTAACAGGAGATCCAGTCCTATTTTGATTTCTCTTTAGTATGCATATTGACCATTCTTCATCTTTTGGAACTATCTGTTGGGAAGTTTTGATAACACGGGTCAGAATTCAGTGATATTGGAGCAAAAACAAAAAGAAGTGTTTGCACTTTAAGTAAAAATATAGGGCGATGCGTAACTACAATGAATGAATAATTTCCAGTATATCCCAGTCTACTTTACAATAGATTTTCTAGCAACTTTGGACCTTAGTCACATCTATGTGTTGTGTGTATGCAAGGCTATCCCAATGAAAATGGAAGTGACCATTTCAACTCGTACTTTTCAAGCCAGCTGATCCATTTTAGAATCACCAGGAACTTAAATTTACAGCACGAAGACCTTGGCATCACAGAATTCTTGATTAATTTAGGTGCTTCTAAGAAAGGGAAATGAATTTGCAGAGTGATGAGGGTATGCATACTCATCTTACATGTGCAGACAGAGGAGAAGACAATATGTGAAATGAAGAGTTCAGTAAAGACTAATGGTTAAAAATTTCTGAAAGTGATTGATCCCTTTTTTAAAAGCTTGGTTTGGCACTGTGCCATAGCTGATGTTCTACTTTGCCCAGATATCTGCCCAAAAGAAAGGTAACAATGCAAAATCATGACATGCATTTGATTTATCACTGATATTCTTCTGATATTTCTCATGAGCTATAGTTTTCTAATTGGAGGCAGAGTAAAAGTCCATGGTAAAGCACATCTCTGTGATTGGCAGATTTGTTAAGACAAATCCCAGATTATGTCTCCTTTAGGCAAGGTGATATGAACAACACATTTTCTTGGACACCCTAAAACATAAATTTTATTCTCTAACATTAAACCAGATTTAAAAACATATATATGTGAATGCTAAAAAAGAGGAAACTTGATTTAAAAAATATATAAACTACTTAGGACTCTCATGATAATGAAAGATGACATCAGGTTGGTGGAACCAATTCATAGCAATAGACACCTTCATTAAAATGGTTCAATATTTTATATTTATTTATTACAAAATAGGGTTTTATAGTCTGGTACTGGTACAACAACAGATACATGGACCAATGGAACAAACTTGAGAATCCAGACATAAATTCATCCATCTACGAGCAACTGATATTTGACAAAGGCCCAAAGTCTTCTAATTGGAGAAAAGACAGTCTCTTTAACAAATGGTGCTGGCATAACTGGATATTCATCTGCAAAAAACTGAAACAAGACCCATACCTCACACCATGCACACAAACTAACTCAAAATGGATCAAAGATTTCAATGATAAAGATCATGGAAGAAAAAATAGGGACAATGCTAGGAGCCCTAATACATGGCATAAACACAATATGAACCATAAGCAACAATACACAAGCACCAGAAGAGAGACGAGATAAGTGGGAGCTCCTAAAAATCAAATATTTCTGCTCATCAAAAGACTTCACCAAAAGAGTCAAAAGACAACCTACAGATTGGGAAAAAATTTTTGGCTATGACAAATCCGATCAGTGTCTAATCTCTAAAATCTACAAGAGACTGCAAAACCTCAAAAATGAAAAGACAAATAACCCAGTTAAAAAATGGGCAAAGGCTATGAAGGCACATCACCAAAGAAGATATTCAGGCAGCTAACAGATACGTGAAGAAATGTTCACAATCATTAGCCATTAGAGAAATACAGATCAAAACTGCAATGAGATATCATCTCACCCCAACAAGGCTAGCATTAATCCAAAAAACACAAACTAATAAATGCTGAAGAGGTTGTGGAGAGACTGGAACACTTATATACTGTTGGTGGGAACGTAAAATGGTACAACCACTTTGGAATCCATTTGGCGTTTCCTTAAAAAGCTAGAAATAGATGTACCATACGATCTAGCTATCCTACTCCTTGGAATATATCCTAGAGAAATAAGAGCCGTCACACGGATAGATATATGCACACCCATGTTCATTGCAGCACTGTTCACAATAGCAAAAAGATGGAAACAACCTAGGTGCCCATCAACGGAAGAATGGATAAACAAACTGGTATATCCACACAATGGAACACTACGTAATGATAAAGAAGGATGAAGCCATGAAACATCTTACAACATGAAGGAAGCTGGAGGTCATTATGCTGAGCGAATTTAGTCAGTCACAGAAAGACAGATATTGTATAAGACCCCTATTATAAGAACTCAAGGAAAGGTTTAAACAAAAGAAAACATTCTTTCATGGTTACGAGGGTGAGGAAGGAGAGTAAGAGTTATTAACTAACTAGATAATAGATAAGAATTATCTTTAGGTGAAGGGAAGGACAGCACACACTACAGGGGAAGTCAGCACAACTGGGCTAAACCAAAGCTAAGCAGTTTCCTGAATACAGTCAAACACTTTGAGGGATGGAGTAGCAGGGGTAGGGGTCTGGGGACCAACCTTTCAGGGGACATCTAGATCAACTGGCATAATGAAGCTTATTAAGAAAATGTTCTGCATCCTACTTTGGTGACTGGCGTCTGGGGTCTTAAAAGTTTGCAAGTGGCCATCTAAGATGCTTCAGTTGGTCCCAATCACCTGGAGTAAAGGAGAATGAAGAACACCAAAGACACAAGGAAAATACTAGCCCAAGAGACAGAAAGGGCCACATAAACCAGAGACTTCATCAGCCTGAGACCAGAAGAACTAGATGGTGCCAGGCTACCACCAATGACCGCCCTGACAGGGAACACAACAGAAAGTCCCTGATGGAGCAGGAGAAAGGTGGGGTGCAGAACTCCAATTCTAGTAAGAAGACCAGATTTAATTGTCTGACTGAGACCGAAGGAACCCCGGAAAGCATGGCCCGTGATTCTCTATCAGCCCAGAACTAAAACAATTTCCGAGGCCAACTCTTCAGACAGGGATTGAACTGGACTATGGGACATAAAGTGATACTTGTGAGGAGTGTGCCTCTTAGCTCAAGTAGATACAAGAGACTAAACGGCAGCTTCTGTCCGCAGGTGAGATGGGAAGGCAGTGAGGGTTAAGAGCTGGTTGAATGGACATGGGGAATCAGGGGTGGAAAGGAGGAGTGTGCTGTCACAGTATGGGGAGAGCAATTAGAGTCCCATAACAATGTATGTATAAATTTTTGTATGGGAAAAAATTTTTTAAAAAAAGAACCCTACCTCACACCACGCACAAAAACTAACTCAAAATGGATCAAAGACTTAAATATAAAATCAAAAATGATAAAGATCATGGAAGAAACAAAATAGGGTTTTACTTTGGGGGAAATTGCCTGTCCTGAATCAAACCTTTATATCAAACTCTCACTTCACATTGCTCTTCCCTTGCCTGGGGGAGAAGTCCAGAAATGAAAATAGATGAATGTATTTCTCTTCCTTGTTGAATGTTTTCTATTTTAAATCCTGGCTACTATTACTGCAAATTATTCTTTGCCTCTCTTTTTTGTTTAACTAAGTCTTCCTTTTACTTTGGTGCCCATGACTTCTTGCATAATTCAAGCATGATGTTTTGATTTCAACCTCTCGATGTTCCTTCCCCTCACTCCATCCTAAGCGTCTTTTCCTTTGTCTAATTTCTTCCCTTGCTATGGACCCTCTTTCCCTTGCTTTATCTTACTCACTGTTTATTTCTTTTTCTAATTTTCTTTCCAGTTTAAACCTACTTGCTAGACACTCTTCCTTCTGACCTTTTCAGGTCCAAGTGCCTATTTGCCAACCAGTGTACTGGATAGGCAGTGAGAACAAAGCACCACACATCACAGGAGGTAGTGTAGGAGGTGGACATGAAACACTGAGTCACAATAAAGTATAATAAAAGTGATGGTAGAAATTAGTGTGCTGTTGTAACAAATAATTGGGAAATAATCTAGTCTGGCGAGGGTAGTCAGGAAAGTCCTTCATGGGAAGAAACAATTAAGTTGGAACCCAGTAGACAAATGAAAGTTTTTTAGATAAAGAAGATGGAATGAGTGCATATGTGTGAAGACGGAGTTGTGGGTTTGCTCATTCCTTTGTTCACTAAATATTTTTGACAGTAGCCTATGTGCCTGTCTCCTGTGTGTCTTCTGTCACCTAGATTGGTCTCTCAATGTTAATTTAAAATTGTGATATTTGCAACAATATGGAACATACTTGCTAAAGCCCAAAGAATATATCTGAACTAGAAATGAATTTTGGAAACAATGAGGAACAAAATCAAGACTATGTTAGTAGGATACTGTTTATTTAGAGCCTATGTTGGGGATCCTTCTGTTCTTTCCCTTCTGTCTCCCCTCTTCAGTAGCTCAGTGGATTCCTGGTGATGTGGGCTGTTGTGGTACACATTGCAGTGATGATTGGTGAAGAAGGAGAAATGATGGGGAAGAGAGAACACGTCTTTCATCTGTCTGGTAGTAGCAAAGTGTTATGGTGCAATTTAGGAATCTCCCTCTGGAACACTATGCATTTGACATATGCAACATAACTGCACCCATTTCTGGATCTTATTAAAACCTGGAAGGGGAACGATCAATGATCTCCTCATAACAATCCTGAGGGAATCTTGGTGAACTGTGCCAAAGGCAAGAGGGATTTCATTAGTGATCATGTCATAAAACATACATCACACGTGAACATGTTTTCAAAAGTCAGCTGGTGAACTTGAAAAATGTATGCTCTGAATGTCTGAGTAAAAGCTGTTGACACCATCCATTTAGGAAGAATACATCTTTGCTTATGTTATTCAGAAGCCCTGGTGGCACAGTGATTAGGAGCTACAGCTGCTAACAAAAAGGTTGGCAGTTCGAATCCACCAGCTGCTCCTTGGAAACCCTATGAGGCAGTTCAACTCTGTCCCATAGGGTCACTATGAGTTGTAATCAACTTGACAGCAAAGGGGTTTTTTTTGGTATGTTATTCAAGATATTTAATATCAAGACACACTATAATGTTCTGTTTTAAGCAATGAACTGAGTTAAATAGATTTACATGTATGGGGTGGGAGTTGGTAGGGAGTGGGGGAGGGCCATAAACGTCCTTCCTCATTGCCGAGGTCAAAGACAGTATTAATTATTTTTAACTAATGTCTTATTTAACCACATGCAAACTTAAACCAGTTTGGATCTGACCGATTCAAAGCTAGTCTTTGGTTCCCTGCTCTGCTGTATTAGTTGACTAGGTTAGACTTTACAAAGGCCAAAAAAAATGGACTCAGTTCATATTATTTCAGCTAATAACACAGTTCTTAAATCAAACTTTGAAAATTTATTTTTCAAAGTTACTTTTCCTCTCTACATTCATATGTAATTTCATATAAAATGGTAGATGTATCCATACCTCACTTTTTATTTAATTACTCTTCAGCAATGGAGAACACAGTGGGAGGATTTGAACAAGATCTAAGTTTGTCTAACAAAATTCAAAAGAGAATTAAGAAAACCAGGGGAAGCTTGGCATTCAGCGAGATTCTAATGAATGCAATTGGATGTGGGCAGTTTAAAGGAAAAAATGTAGGCAGACATAACGCCAAGCAAGAGACAAAATGTGAAGGATCTTAGGGGAAGTTCAGACAAAGTGTGAAGTCCAGTAAAAATCCCAAAACCAAACCCACTGCAATTGAGTTATGGCAACCTCATGGGTTAGAGTAGAACTGCTCCATAGAGTTTTTTGGTTGTCATCTTTATGAAAGCAGATTGCCAGACCTTTCTTCCAAGGAGCCTCTGGGTGGGTTCAGACTGCCAACCTTTAGGTAGAGTCAGGTATTTTGACAATTAGGTCTTGCAGGACTCTAAATATCATACTAAATACATGTATCCCCTGCTTTTCCAGAGTTCGCTTTACACGGCTTTGCTTTTACAAGAGACCTACATTAGTAACTGTTTTCGCTAACCGAAAGAAATCCAAAGAGGATTTTCGCTTTTATGAAAAAAGGCGAAAAATAGAAACAGAATTCAGCCTTTGTTTTGCAGCAAGATATTAAAGATGCAGCATGCACCCGAGTAGCAAAGGTGGTGTCGCCAAGCTGCTTCCCCGGAAACTAGATGCAGCATCTCAGCTTTTACTACATGCTAGTGTTAACTTAGGTTGTATGTGTTATTTGGTACGATTTTTTCCCATATAAATTAATGGTAATTGCTTCTTCACTTTACACCATGTCAACTTATGAAAGGTTTCAAATGAAAGCTCTGCTTTCAGATTGCAGGGGGAAACCTGCATAAAAATTATTGTTTTAGAGAAAAGGTCTTCCCAAGGTCTCTTAGCACTGTCTGCCCACCCTATGCCTCTTGCTGAGACCAGAGTTTCATCCTGTCATTATTCTGTTCTTCCTCTGAAGGAAAGCTCTCCCCGTGGTGGGTGTGCCAGGGTTGCTGCAGACCATTCTTCATATGGTACATGCATCTCGCTCGCTTCTTCCCCAGAGACTTTCCTGACTAATTGGTGGTCACATGGTGATTTCTTCTCAAGACTCCCTTATCTAACCTTGCAACTCCCACAAGCTGTCTTACTCTCATCACTCCACAATCTACATTTACCTCTTGGCCTGTAGATAATGAAATCTTTATTGAATATGTACATCTGCTCTATGTTTATTCAGTTGCATGCCCATCTTTCAGACAGGATCTATGACAGTTTTATCTCCCACACCTTAAATGACAGAGAACATATTTACTTAATGCACTTTGCACTATGACTAGCACATCACCAGGTGTTGATAATATTCAATAAGCACATTTGATTGTGACATATTCAACTGTCATTTCAGACAAAACCTGTGTGTGTGTGTGTGATTGTGTGTGTGTAGACAAAATAAAATTTAGAAAGAGAAAATCTCTTCTAGAATGAAATTCAATCCATGATTTATCTATTTTTAAATTGTGTTCCAAATATCACAGTAACAGAGCCAAAATTAAATAGAGGGTTATATTATTATTTGTTTATATAGTGTCAGGTCTTTTTGTCTGGATTAAATGGGTCCTTTTTTGCTTTTAAATGGATAATTAGGAGTCCCCCACCCCCTCAAGCTATAGAAATAGAGACCTGACCCATTTATAAAAGGAAGAGTTTCCAAATCAAGGTTTACATAAATTTCAAGGTGCTTTCAAAACCTAGTTCCACTTTTCCACAATAAATGTATTCTACGGTAGATTATTCACCAATCATTCAATCTGTAAAGCATGCGGACTCTATTTATAGCCGAATAAGGTCCACTTTTTCCTCGCGTCAAAATGCTAGCTTGGCTAAATAATCTTACATCCTAGTTAGTGCTTAAAGAAATGTTAAATTTATGTATGGGATGAGAAAGACATTTCATAGATAATTTTTCTGGGTTTAATACCAAGCACATTCATATTTTTTCCTAAATCTGAAACCAAATGTTTGGTTTCCTAATATTATTCCTGCCTACTGGATTTTTCTTTCCTTCTTCTGTGTGGTCACTCACAGCCTGGCCTTTGTGTATTCTCCTGAGAAAGAATTGTTTATTTATATTAGCAGTCCTTTCTGGGGCTCCCTGTAGACTCTGTTTCCAGTGGCATGTGGAATAAGCTTTTATTGTTGACAAGTGGTGGGTGGGATCCAAGCTTTTGTGGTTAAATTGTTTATTGATAATTACCTGTTAATTACCCTACTGCCCTACTCCTATAATTTACTATAATCATTACTTTCCTTTCTCTCGAAAACCATGCGCACAAGAAAACAAAAAGCGGAGACAAAAAAAATATACTTCCTTACCACCTTTTAAAAAAATGCTTGGTTTCTTAATTAAAACCATTTAGAGTCAGAACGTTTCCTCATCATATGATATCTGGATTTGGGAAAGCAAACCAATGTTATTAATGTAATTATAACTATGTCTAGTAATTGATTTATAGCCGGTGAATATAATTTTGGGTGGCAATCACCAAATTAGGTGTCACATAGTATTCCTGAATCTTTAGTGTTTTATTTTACTATAGGATATGTTTTCCTTCCTAGAGTTGGCCAAAAATGCTGTACTAAATCAAAGTCTTAAAGCAAAATAGACTAAGTTCCATATTACTTGTTAAAGCTTGAAGCTTTTTTATGTCAAGATTCTAGCATCCAAAGTTTTATTCTAATGTAGTTATATAATACTCTGAATTCCCTGAAATCATACACAGAAAAGTCTTTACACTTTTAATAGAGTTATCCCTTCTACGGTACAAAAAAATAAGAAAAACAAACAAACAAACAAAAAAAACCCTGTTCCTGTCAAGTCAATTCCAAATCACAGTGACCCTACAGGATAGAGTAGAACTGCCCCATTGGGTTTCCAAGGCTGTAATCTTTACAGAAGCTGATGCCACATCTTTCTCCCTTGGAGTGGCTGGAGGGTTCAAACTGCTGACCTTCTTTTGGTTAGGAGCCAAGTGCTTAACCTCGGCACCACCAGGGCTCCTATGGTACAGTCCTCCCTAAGTTGCCATGGTTTAGAATAGGACCTGTCTCATGTCAATGTCCAGGGAGATGTGTACAACAGAATGCTTCAATATCCACACTTGTCAAGAAATGCCCCCTAACCCTCGCTTCCCAAACCTCATCCAGTACTGACAGCATCTGGTAAAATATCTTGCCATTAGAACAAAATTCAAGTTAACAATTAAGTCTAACGTTATGGGAATCAAAACTAGCTCTGCCAGGCAAGCAGATGGATTTATTAGGTGTATGTTCCTGAAATGTAATATACAAGGGACTGCAAACAATGATCAAATAAAGTTCTAAAATAGCAAACCAAAAAGCCCTGGAATAAACACAGCCATCTCCCTGCCATTTCTCACCAACTGCCTCTCATTTCTCAACTTCTGACTATGTCACTAGGCATTTTCATGTTACATTGAAGATAAGTGTGGCCAAGGTGAACCCATGAACTTTGTTGGAGCCATTGATTAAAACTGAATTTCAGAACTGTCTGTGGTTCACACTCCCCGCTTTCACTCCACAGAAAACAGTGCAGGGATGAATAGCAAGGATCCTTGGTGTGCGTTATGCAATCGCTCTACACACATCTTCCATGGGACTCCGCATGCTAAATGCAGCCCTTTTAAAAACAGGTCGTTTTAAAACCACAGTGGAAAGAACATGACATTTAGAGTTCAAATAGCTGGACTGGAGTCCAGGCTTGACACTTAGTAGATGTATAAACGTGGACAAACCACTTAACCTCTCTGAACTTCTTTTCATCAATTAAAAAATAAGAATACTGACCTAACTCGTTTCTCGACGTTCTTATGATGATGCAATGATGCACATGTATTAAAAAACTTTATACACAGAAAAGCACTGCATGATTATAATAACAGTTATTAATCGGGAAAATCATAAGCACCCCTTCAAATAACCATTAAAGGAACTTTACTGGACATAGAGAATAAAGAGAAGGTCAGATCTATTTAAATATCCCAGTAAATGTGTCAATGCACGCACATTATAGCATTTCAAGAAGTATTTTTCTTAGGGAGAGATGAAAGTCCGGAGAGGAAATGGAACGGCTTCAGTTGTCACTGCACCCTTAGTATTTTACTTGGGAGAATGAGCCTTGTCAAATGGAAAGGCTGAAATGAATACATTTCTCAGCTGCTTAGCACATACGTTTTTCAATATAAGCTAAACATTTCAACCAACCTCATTTCCATGTGAATATTTGCACTCCTGAATAGATGATGGGAACGTTAAGGGGAATGGGTTGATCTTGGCCTTAGAATTATATGGCTTAGGTGCAAATTTATTCTTAATCTTCAGCCATTATGTTTTAACATTCCTAGCTGAAATTTGGTTGAGCTATCAAATTGTTCAAAGGCCAGCTTATGCCACAGCCCAGGAACCACTGCTGCGAGAAGGTGGAAACCCCAAACGACAACCAAGCCCATCCAACGAGTTTTTCCCCATGAAGGTTACCACAACATAGTTAACATTGTTACAGACAAATTGCTACCATTACCAAGCCAAACAATTGTGTTTTTAAGTTTTTAAATAGTTTTGGTAACTCTTCAGAAACTTTACAGCTGGGAAGGAACTACATCTTGATGGAGCTACATTTATAGAATTTTGTTCTGTGCCACTTTTTCATTCATTTCCTGATCTAAACAATAGTCCCAATTGCCAGCTGCACATCAGTTACTCACAGGCCTGGTCTGGGTCTGTGATTCAGCCAAGCTCTGCACAATCGTCCCACAGCTCACAATAGTTTATCATCATTGTTTTGTATAATTGGAAGCAGAATTATTTATATGCCCCTGCTTACTCTGCAAGCAAATTTACAAGGCAACTGTCTCTCTTAATCTATAGGAGACCTAATGTAAACAGTAATGCAAGAGTATTCAGATTTATTACATTACTTCCTTAAAGATCAATATTTAAAATGAATACATATTGTGCTAATTTAAACATGCAACATATCACAGAGCTATTTACACAAGAAATTTACAATGGCCTAAGACATTTTTATACTCTAGCACTATTTCCTCAGAATACCTTTTTCAAATGGAAAGAAAAAAGAGTTACAAGTTCAATGTTAATTAGCCTCATTTATAAACTTTCATCTAAACCTGTAACCTCGACAGACTATATATTAAGCTATTAAATGGAAAATTAAAGTTACATTGAGTGTGACCCAAACAAGAAAATGAAACTATGCAGTACAAGATGTACATTTCAGTGCAGATAACTGTGTGGGACTTGGAAAACCGAGCCGCAACCTGCTGATCTTAGAGTAGTTATTTAGTATTTTACTCTGCAGTTGCTGGATACTGTGGGTTTTAAATCACTCCCTCTCTTTATTTAGACCTCATCTTGGAGCTTTAAAATAGTATCCTGTTGACAAGAATCCGAGGTCCTTCAGACCTAATATCACATCAAGCTGCCGGCTGAGACCCTACATGCCAAGTCTCAGCCTACGATGAATTTTTATAAGTGAGTTATAAACCCCTCAAAAACAGGGCTTATAATGGAAACGCTGACAGACTCTTAACTATCGAGTTTCTAGTGGGTTCCTGTTTAATATACTGTATTTCTTCCCCTTGAAGATATTAATTTACTTTTTGAAATGTTCATTGCTAAGATTAAGCATAGGTTTTTGAAATGTGTTCATAGGCAATTCATGCGTGAGCAGAAATATACTCTTCTCCAGATGTACAGAATACTAATTTGAAAATGATTTATAGGCCACACTGTACTGTACATTCCATTCCCCTCTGAAAAGTTAAGACAAGGTTTTCCTCTGACATAACACCAGAATCCTCTATATATTGTAAATACAATGTATTAGCAATGTTGTTGTTAGGCGCTGTTGAGTCGGTTCCAACTCATAGTGACCCTAAGTACAATAGGATAAAACACTGCTCGATCCTGCACTATCCTCACGATCATTGCTGTCTGAACCCATTGTTGCAGCCACTGTGTCTATCCATCTCCTTGAGGGTTTTCCTCTTTTTGCTGCCTCACTACTTTACCAAGCATGGTGTCCTTCTCCAGGGATTGTTCTCTCATTGTCCAGCTTTCACATGCATATGAGGCAATTGAAAACACCATGGCCTGGGTCAGGTGTACCTTAGTCCTCAAAGTGACATCTTTGCTTTTTAAAATTTTAAAGAGGTCATTTGCAATAGTTTTGCCCAATGCAATGTGTCTTTTGATTCCTTGACTGCTGCTTCCATGGCTGTTGATTGTGGATCCAAGTAAAATGAAATCTTTGACAAATCCAATATTTTCTCCATTTATCACGATGCTGTTAGTTGGTCCAGTTGTGAAGACTTCTGTTTTCTTTATGTTGAGGTATAATCCATACCGAAAGCTGTAGTCTTTGATCTTCATCAGTAAGTGTTCCAGGTCCTCTTTGCTTTCAACAAGCAAGGTTGTGTCATCCGCTTATCCAAGTTTGTTAACGAGTCTTCCTCCAATCCTGATGCTGTGTTCTTCTTCATATAGTCCAGCTTCTCAGATAATTTGCTCAGCATACAGATTGAATAAGTATGGTGAAAGGATACAACCCTAACGTACACCTTTCCTGACACCTTTCCCCTTGTTCTGTTGGAACTACTGCCTCTTGGTCTATGTACAGATTCCGCATGAGCACAATTAAGTGTTTTGGAATTCTCATCCTTTGCAACGTTATCCATAATTTGTTACGATCCACACAGATGAATCCTTTGCATAGTTAATAAAACACAGGTAAACATCTTTCTAGTATTCTCTGCTTTTAGCCAAGATCCATCTGACATGAGCAATGATATCCTTCATTCTACGTCCTCTTCTGAATCCAGCTTGAATTTCTGGCAGTTCCCTGTAGATGTACTGCTGCAACCATTTTTTAATTATCTTCAGCATAATTTCACTTGAATGTGATATTAATGATA
Source organism: Dugong dugon (assembly GCA_030035585.1). Taxonomy (NCBI): domain Eukaryota; kingdom Metazoa; phylum Chordata; class Mammalia; order Sirenia; family Dugongidae; genus Dugong; species Dugong dugon. The sequence goes on from CM057479.1 coordinate 45,799,605, forward strand.
TTGTTCGATAATTTCTGCATTCTGTTCGATCACCTTTCTTTGGAAAGGTAGCTGTCTTCCAAATTTCTTGTTATAGACAACTGAGCGCTTCCATCGTTGCATCTGTTTGTTGAAACATCTCAGTTGGTGTTACATCAATTCCTGGAGCCCTGTTTTTCGCAAATGCCTTCAGTACAGCTTGGACTTCTTCCTTCAATACCATTGGTTCTTGATCATACGCTACCTCCTGAAATAGTTGAATGTCGACCAATTCTTTTTGGTATAGTGACTGTCTATTCCTTCCATCTTCTTTTGATGCCTCCTGTGTCGTTTAATGTTTTCCTCTTAGAATCCTTCAATACTGCGACTCGAGGTTTGAATATTTTCTTCAGTTCTTTTAGCTTGAGAAATCCCGAATGTGTTCTTCCCTTTTGGTTTTCTAACTGCAGGTCTTTGCACATTTCATTTAATACTTTACTTTGTCTTCTTGAGCTGCCCTTTGAAATCTTCTGTTCAGCAGTTTTACTTCATTATATCATCTGTTTGCTTTAGCTACTCTACCTTCAAAAGTAAGTTTCAAAGTCTCTTCTGACATCCATTTTGGTCTTTTTTTTTTTAACCTGTCTTTTTAATCACTTTTTGCTTTCTTCATTCATGATGTTCTTGATGTCATCACACATGTCTGGTCTTCAGTCATTAGTGTTCGTCTGTCATTTTGTCGTACTGTGGTAGCTTGTGTGTTGCCGTGATACTGAAAGCTATGCTACCAGTATTTCAAATACCAGTATGGTTACCCATTGTGGACAAGTTTCAGCAGAGCTTACAGATGAAAACAGACTGGGAAGAAGGACTTGGCAATCTATTTCTAAAAAAATTGGTCAGTGAAAACCTTATGAATAGCAGTGGAACACTGTCTGATTTAACACCGGAAGACGAGCCCCTCAGGTTGGAAGGCACTCAAAATACGACTAGAGAAGAGCTGCCTCCTCAAAGCAGAGTCGACCTTAATGATGTGGATAGAGTCAAGCTTTCAGGACCTTCATTTGCTGATGTGGCATGACTCAAAACCAGAAAAACAGCTGCAAAAATCCATTAATAATTGGAACATAAAACGTATGACGTATGAATCAAGGAAAATTGGAAGTTGTAAAAAATGATATGGAACACTTGAAGATCGACATCATAGGCATTAGTGAGCTGAAATTGATTGGTATTGGCCATTTTGAATCAGACAATCATATGGTCTACTATGCCAGGAATGACAAACTGAAGAGGAACAGCATTGCATTCATTGTCAAAAAGAACATTTCAAGATCTATCCTGAAATACAATGCTGTCCGTGATACGACAATATCTACATACTTACAAGGAAGACCAGTTAATACAACAATTATTCAGATTTACACACAAACCACTAATACCAAAGATGAAGACACTGAAGATTTTTACCAACTTCTGCAGTCTGAAATCAATCTGCAATCAAGATGAATTGATAATTACTAGTGATTGGAATGTGAAGATTGAAAACAAAGAAAGACCTGTAGTTGGAAAATATGGCCTTGGTGATAGAAACGACTCCGGAGATCGCATGAGAGAATTTTGTGAGACCAATGACTTATTCATTGGAAATACCTTTGTTCAACAACATAAATGGCAACCATACTTGTGGGCCTTGCCAAATGGAATACACAGGAATCAAATTGACTATATCTGTGGAAAGAGATGATAGAGAAGCTCAATATCATCAGTCAGAGCAATCACAGGGACCGACTACAGAATAGACCATCAATTGCTCATATGCAATTTCCAGTTGAAGCTGAAGAAAATTAAAACAAGTCCACAAGAGCCAAAGTGTGACACTGAGTATATCCCACCTGAATTCAGAGACCATCTCAAGAAAAGATTTGACGCATTTGTATATGCAATAGTTGTGTAAATTCTTGAGACGTCAGCTCTAGGATGGGTCAGAATGCGTAAGCTGCCAGGACCACTGGAATAATGGGTACTTAAAAATGGGAGGATTCAGGAAAAGGAAAATTAATATAAGTCCATCCTCAAATAGAAGCTTCCCACTTTAAGGGAGTATTTTCATATTTTGTCCAAATTAGATCTCTTAGAATTTTAGAATGCTAGAATTAAAAAATTTTTTAGAAATCACCTAACCCACATGTTGAAAACTGGTGGCCTGTGGGTGAATTAAGCCCCAAAGGATGAATTTGGCATCCAAAAAATTGGCATTAGGTACTAATATTAAATAATTATAAATTTCAACTAAAAATGGGCATTTCCACTTCTCGTAAAAAATGGAAAAATATGACAGCATTTGGATTGCATTCCCCATAGTAACAATTGCCCAGAGCTGAGTGGTGGCAATCCCCTTTAGAAGGCAAGTAGGTGCCACCCCCAGCTTTGTTAGTGACCACTCTTCCTGTTTTACACATTTCCTTTACCTTCCTGGCCACTGATGCATTGAGTTTGGGAATCCTGTCCAGAGATTGTCTTGCCCAGGACCCAAGTTTGTTCATAGTAGGTGTGGCATGAAGGTAAGGTCTAAACTTACGCATTTCCTTCTCTGGGTATTATCTTCCAACATAGTTTCCTTGCCTGGCTAATTCCCCTATGAGGGAAAAATGAAACCAGTGAAAAATAAACAGAGAACTCTAAAAATCAGTCTTCAGCAACTATGACTTCATTTACCCCCTTGCCATCTGATTTAAAGAGTGCCCAGTAACTTTTCCAAGGTAAAAACCATCCATTATTCCCAATGGTTCTCAAACTTTAGCTTTACTTGAGAACCACCTGCAGAGTGTTTAAAAATTAAGTCTGGGCTCCACCCAAGATTCATTAAATCAAAGTTTTGAAGCATGAAGCCCAGATATAATATTTGAAAAACAAACACTCAGGTGATATTAGCGAATGGCCAGTGTTAAGAAATACTGGTTCAGAAGGTAATTGATAATTTTATTATATTTAATTTATTATATTTAAACAGAAATATTAAACATGATTTTGGGTATGAAAATTTTGTCTAGTAGAAACTGGCTCTAAAAGCAATTTTAAACTTTTTCTAGATAAACAAAATGATGATAAAGGGTAAAGAATAAAATGATCTTCAAACATGGTGACCTCTTTTTAAATAAAGGAGTTTTAAGAGTTTTCATAGCCACACACATTTTTTGGTAATGTGTTTTTATCAGTGAGGAAGAAAGGTCTTCCTAAAATAGCTGGGAAATAAACAGTGAGCATATAAATGACTGGTCAGGCAGCAGGGAAAGGTGCAGTATCTCTGAAGGATGACACAAGATGTGCAGGAGTTCCAGGTTAAGAATAGTTCTCAACATTTCCTGGAAAGGAGTTCCATATCCTCAGGAAGAAGAGATTATCTATGACTATCCCATCTGGATATGCAGAAGACGGAAGTCACATTTACAGTAAGAGTTTAGCTTAAACAGAGAATAAACTATAATTAATAGCTGGTAAAATCAAAAGAGGAGCCTGGTGCCACAGTGGTTAAGCACTCAGCTGCTAACTGAAAGGTCAGTAGTTCAAATCCACCAGTCACTCCTTGGGAGAAAGATGTGGCAATCTGCCTCCAAAAAGATTATGACCTTGGAAACTCTATGGGACAGTTCTACTGTGTCTTATGGGGTCACTATGAGTCAGAATCGCCTCGATGGCAATGGAAAATCAGAAAAGCAGCAATCACTGATATAGAAAACTATTTTTAAAACAATATAGAAATTATGTGAAAAGAAAGACCATGCAAAGTTTTACAGGGCCTTTCATTAGCTTTGAAAATCCTGTTTGCATAATACCTAAAGACCTAATTTTCTCAAAAAAAAACTACAGATATATATGTGTGTGTGTGTACCTTGTGATGTGTGTGCATGTATATATAAATTATATGTGTAGATAAATAGCTCTAACAATTTACAAGAGCAAGAGAATGATTCCTAGCATAGAAGATACTGGTGATGTTTCTTGGTATTCTATTTCAAAAGCTCAAAAATCATGAACTTCTTTAAAAAAAAAATTTAGGTAGTACCTAATTGCACATGGTCTTCTGTTAGGCTCTATCAAATGTTGCATTGTCCTTGGAAAGTCATAATTCAGAATTGAAAGATAATTTTAGCCAGTATCTGCAGTACTGTAGAAATTTAGAGACAACTCTTAGTCCCTCACCACACCCCACCATACTGACAATGTGCATGATAACAAAAATAATAGCATACTGAATTTCAGCTATCATCCTTAAACCCCTATAACAAGATAGACACTATGCTAAGAACTCTACGTATGTTGTATTTAATCCCTATAACAACATAGAAAGGTAGTGCTTGTTTTCTCTCTTTACAGATAAGGAAATTAAAATTCAGTGAGATTGAGGAATTTATCCAAGCTCTTAGAGGTGGCTGGTAGCAAGTCTGAGATTCAAGTCCAGGTCTATTTAAAAACCCTTGATCTTTCTACTATAACATATTCTTCTAGACCTGTCATTATATTATTTTAGAAAGCAAAAGAGTTGGGTAGATATATTGAAATTCATGATACAGTTTATATGAAAAGTCGTCACTCCAGTTATTTCTCTGTAAAACAAAAGCTAGTAATAGCCTCTATTTTTGATTCAAGAAGTCAGATATTAGGAAAGGGAAGACACTGTGGAATGAATTACATATAATGTCAGGTTACTAGCATTACTATACATATTCTAAACTATTGATATCAGCACTTAGAACATATTTAGATACATTTTATCTACATTACCTTGTATGTTAGTGTAAGGATCAAAATGATTATGTAAAGGTGAAGAAACTTACATTTCTAAAGTCATTGCTAATGATTCTATGGAAAAGAATCTGTAGCATTTACATAGTTTTCAGCAACTGAGTAACGCATTGATAGATATGAAATCATATAAAAAGGTTCTCAAAGTAATCTAGAAAGAGAATCTCACAAGCGTAATAGGAAAATGACTTAGCGCAAAACAAAACTTATCAGAAAAGACAGTGATGCTCACTTGGCATCTTTGTTTCTCTCTCCTCAATCAACTTTAATGAAATATATTTCATGCATTTTAAGTGTGCAGGTCAATAACTTTTGACAAATGTATATATCCATTTAACCACCACTCCAATCAAGGCAGAGAACAGTTTCATCTCTCCAGAGACTTTCCTCATCTCCCTCTTCAGTCAATTCCTCCTCCCCACCCCACCCCCAACCCTAGGCAATCATTGATCAGTATAGATTAGTTTTTCAATACTTGTCGGTATAAATTTGTTTTTCCTGGTCTAGAATTTCATGTAAATGTAATCAGAGAATATGTACTCTCTTCTGTCCAGTTTCTTTTGCTCAGTACAGAGTCTGAAAGATTTATCCACTGGGTTGCATGCATCAAGAGTTCCTTCCTTTTTACTGCTGAGTAGTATTCTAGTGTATCAATATACCAAATTTGTTTATTCGTTCAACTATTAATGGACGTTTGGGTAGTTTCCTGACGTTATGATTAATGCTACAGTTAACATGTGTGTACAGGTCTTACTGTGGATGTACATTTTCTTTTCTCTTGGGTAGATAAGTAAGAGTGAACTGCTGGTCAATATAGTAATAAACTGTTTCTCCAAGCGGTAGCACCATTTTACGCTACCATCAGCAATGTATGAGCTCTGTCTTCTGAGACGTGCATTATTTTTCCACTTGCAAGTTCATAGGACCTAAAGTTGCACACCAGTGCTTTAGACAAGATCTCAGTGGTCAAACAGATTAGTAGAAAATAAAACACACACACACACACACACACACACACACACACACACACCCCAAACAAACCCTGCTAAGTATCAACCCATCCTAATTACTTGGAAAGTCCGTCTTCTCATCTTCTACTGTAGTGTTCCCAAGCTGACACATAAGTTAGCGGTCATCCCCACCCCCCATGCTTCTGTGTTCTTGCCAAATGGGTCAATCAATGGTCACCTTTCTGGTTATATCTTATGCAGCAGCATTAGATGCCATTGACCACTCCTTCTTTCTTGAAATATGCTCTTCCATGGACTTGCATGACATAACACCATCCTGATTTTCCCCCCATTTCACAGAGAGCTTCTTTTCCATCTCATTTACTGGTTTCTTCTCCAGATGCTATAGTATCTGAGGGTTTAGACTTAAGTCTTCTTTCCTTTTCTGCACTCTCAAGACTTTCCAACCAGCCCCAGGACTTTAAAGACTGTCTGTGCTCATAACTCTGAATTTTATGTCTTCAGTTACCTCACCTTTGAGTTTCAGACCTTTATATTCAGTTGTCTACTTGATGCCTCCATCTGGATGTCTAATAGATATCTTAAACTTAGATATCTCAGCATAGAACTCTTGAACCACTACCACCCCACCCACTCCTCATCAACCCTGCCTTTTTCAATCATATCCATCCTCAAAATGACTTCATCTGTCATCCATTTTCTCAAGCCAAACATCTAGCAGTTATGCTTGATTTCTCTCTCTCTCTGTTTTCTTTCTGTACTTGCATCCAGTCTATCAGAAAAGCTTCTGGGGGTTCTCCCTCTAGAATGGAGCCCCGGTGGCACAGTAGTGAAGAGATCAGCTGTTTACCACAAGGCTGGCAGTTTAAATCCACCTGCCACTCCTTGGAAATCCTATGAGGCAGTTCTCCTCTGTTCTACAGGGTCATTATGAGTCGGAATCAGCTCTAGAAACTGTCCATTGTCTCTGACTCCACTGATACTTCACTCCTCAAAGCTACTGCAATTTAATGTAATGGCCTCTCCTCTTACATCCCTATCATTGAGTTTTCCCACACAAGTCAAAGTAGCTTTTTGTTGCTGTGTGTTAAGCTGATTCCAACTCATAGCAGCCCTATAGAACATAGTAGAACTGCCCCATAGAGTTTCCAAAGCTGTAATCTTTGCAGAAGCAGACTGCCACATCTTTCTCCCGTGGAGCAGCTGGTGGGTTCAAACTGCTGACCTTCTGGTTAGTAGTCGAGCGCTTAACCACTGCACCACCAAGATGCCAAGTTATCTTTAGACAACATAAATTAGTCATGCCATCCCCTACCCCCCACCTTTAAAATCTTCTGATGGATTTCCACTGCATTTAGAATAAAATCCAGACTCCTTATACCTGGCCTTCACAGCCCTCCCACAGCCACATGTCTGAAGAATAGGGGTTGTAGCTAACTGTAAGGTATATGGATAAAAGGGTCAAGGTACAAGGAAACATGGGCTAAACTGCTTGGAGGGGACCAAGCTTAACACGTGACTACTTGCACTGTCTTTGAAACCAAAGTACATTGGCTGCCTCCACTTTGTGACCTCTACACCACCACCTGTTCTAGCCCCCACCTACCCCAGCGATCTCAGTTGTTCCATTCCTCTCTTGCTCTCTATGTGCCTTGCTTTTCTTATGTTCCCTATACATGGCAAGCGCCTTCTTGCCTCAAGTCCTTTGCATGTGCCTGGAATGTTCTCCTGCTGATTTTCACATCACTAACTGCTATCATTCAGACCAATAGTCCTCCCTCAGGAAACCTTCCCTGACCTCCTCTTTTGAAATATCTCCTTCATCCTAACCCTCATCCGCAAGCACTGTCGTCCCTAGCACTATTTTGTTTTTTTCCTTTGCATTTTTTGCTATTTAGAATTTACTTATTTACGTACTGATTGAATATCACTTTTCACCATACAAATGAAAACTCCATGAGGACAAAGCAAGTGTCTGTCTTCTTTACTCTTGACCTGCAGTCTTTAGGCACATTGTAAGGGCTCGAAAAACATCTGCTGAATGCATGAGTCATTATGTAGTGGAAAAAATAAGAAATATGCCTGTGAAAAGTTGAGTTAGGTTTAGTTGCAAACTTACAGGTATTTTAGAAGACTAATAAAGCAAAAAAGAAACAAAATAAATAAATAAATAAAAAGGAATAACTCTAAGAGCTTAGTTAATAGTATCACGTTTTGGCTTTTTAAATTTTTTCTTTACTTCTTTTTTTTATGTTTATCGCATATGAAACAAGTCAACTTCTTGCTCCAGCATCCTGTACTGACATTTCAATTCTACATTCTTAACTTTCGCCCTATGGAGAGAGTGATGTGGGGGCCCATTTTCAAATAGGGACACCCCCAAATAACTCCAAATGGATGAGCCTGAACTGGTTTTAAAGATCATCAGAGAAGGAAATGCCATAGCCTTTTTTTGGTGGCTTTAAGTTTTCTTTTTAAACAAACCGAGCTGGCCCTTCAAGCAGAGGGGGTGGAAAAAAAGGTAACATTATGTTTCCTTACTCTTTAAAGACCGGCCTCCCTTTATGTATATTTTACCGATAATTCAAGATTAAAACAATTTATTTGCCTAGAGAAAATGAAGTTTTTATTTGAAAGAGGGTCCTAAAACTGAACCAGAAGTTTCCGTTTATTTTACCAACTGGGACCCCGACTTCAGCAGTAAACACTTCCTGCTCCCATGGCTGAAGGGCTATATATTATCTGAAATAATTTCTTTAGTCTGTGACTGGAGGAAGAAAAGTGACTTGCCCTTATTTATCTTTTTTAGGGGCTACATGGATTTTAGTGTCCTTGAAAACAAGCGATTGAGAACAAAGAATTAGCAATAATACACATCTGTATTATACCATTTATCTAAAGATCTCAAAGCATTTTTGAGAGTCTACACTGCCCCCATTCTTCAACTGCTAAAGCATTTTGGTTGAAGGCAGGCAATACAGCTGTATTTGTTCCCCTTTGTGGCTTTGTAAAGCTAACATTTTTAAAAAGTAACACGTATGGGTGTCAGTGGAATTTAGCAGGACTCACTCAGCACTGCAGTCCTAGCAGCTAAAACCTAGGGGGTAACTTGTACACATAGGATGCTCAATATATATTTGTCAAACTGAATTTGATTATATGGTTAGGTCTCTGAGATTAAATAATGGAAAAAAACATATTTGAAGGGACACACTGCTGTTTACAAACAGGAAAAACAGAGCTCAGGAGTACTACATTTAGTCTTAAAAAACAAGCAAACAAATGCTGGGAAACTCAGTTTTGACATTAAAAACAAACTTAATTTTTAAAAATAGTTTTCAAAAGCTCTTGGTTTGAGTTCAATGAGGGAAAAAGGGTTTTTGTTTGTTTATTTTTAGTCCTCTCTTTAGTCTTTGTATTAAGTTATTGAGTATTCTGATACAAACAAATCATACAAGGTAATAGTTCAAAATGAATTTTAAGAAATGTTGTGAATGATTCCGAAAATATTTATCTCCATCTGGATTTATTGAGAAGTAGATTTCCCTTAATTAAACGTGCCAATGTAATGATTATGATTTTATAATACAGCTAACATTTTATACCATGAAAATAAACAGTATCTGAAAGATTACGAGGGTATAAAAAATATCCGCTAGGAAAAAAATGTTTCTTTCTTTAAATCGAAGGAGCAATGTCTCTGCAAAGATCAGAGCCCATGATGAGTTAGAAAACCAAATGCCTGGGCTTCCCTTACAGAAGGCTGAAAACAGAACAGCTGTTTTTAGAAAGCCAGTATCACTTATTGAACGTAGCCATGTTTGTTTAAGTTTATACTATATTCTTACCCCAATTATTCCTCACACAATATTCTTCAGATTAAACTCTTCTGAAAAGAAAGAACAAAAAACTAATGTGAAAGAAGCCTCATGAAGTATTTTCTGGAGATCCGTTGTCTCTCTTTTTTTTTTTTTTGAAAAAAGCAGACTTTCTTCTAAAGAAGCAATTTTACATGGTGTGTAAAACCGACCTTGGACAAAAAATGGAACACAAAGATTAATCACTTATGGTGAATTTAAACATGAATCCGTGGAAATCCTCCTTTTCTGAAATCCTCCATTTCTTTTAAAACATTCTGGTAATAAATTGCTGTGAGTTTTTGCCATATCCTATGTCCTTACTCACTCACAACAATTGATGCTTGGCACCTATTCAACAATGGTTACATACTCTTGTAAAAACAGGAGCCCGTTCAGTTTCCCTTTGAGGGTTGTTTAGTGAAGTTATGCTCATTGATTCTGACTCTCATTATTAAAATTCCTCATCAAGCCTGCCTCAAAACTCAATGTGATTCCTTTTACCTGATGTGGCAAAATTTACCCCCCTGCCCACCCCCCAGCCCTCCCCAGGCCCATTTCATTACAAAAGAACAATAGACTCCCTGGCTGGGTAAAGTAGAAACAGTGTGACTAATGCACTTTCTATCCTACAGAAGGCCTAATATTGTTAATTTACAAAATCAATTCAAGAGAACCACTCTGAAGGCAAACTCCGGTCGTGCATATGGATCTTTCCAGAAATTGTGTGTCAGTTCCAAGGCTGGCATTCCGCCTCAGCTGGCATCTAGCAGTTTTCGCTCTTCCAGGCAATTTGGCCCTTGATTTCAAACAAATGCATCCTGAAGGCCTAATGCCAGGAATAGTTTGATATGATTTATGCCCCGTACTTTCTCACAACCTAGAAAATTTTAGACCTAAAAGACTTTTTTTTTTATTATTTAGCATTTGCTTAAGTCGTATGTAAGCCAAAGTTATTTTAATGTCAGCCTTAATTTTTCTGAACCTCTGAGTGGAGTCAACTCACTGGTGTTTCCATCTCTTGCTTGTTAAGCAAGTGTGCTCACTGCTATCATTGGACCCTAACTTCAAATCTTTCTTTTCTGTTGATGGAATGGCAAAAATAATATGATCTGGTTGTTGTTGTTTGATGTCAAAATGACCACCGTTTAAACTATTTTTTCCCAAAAAGCTAACTGTTTTTTTTTACAAAGTTCATACTAATCCTCTTTTACTTACTTATTCAAAGAGTATGTGTTATGGAAAACTTAATTCAATGAATTTCATTAGAAAGTAAAAAACACCTCTTGGTATCCTACAAATCAAAAATGGAAGTAAGTTGTGCAGTTCTACCCGTGTTTAGCTGTGGGCACATTTTAAAAGCAATAGTGGAATTGTTCCTGAATCTCTGAAACATCTGACCACTGATCCTGGGGTTATGAGGTGTGGTAGTTTTCCCCAGCACATGTGTGCATCTTTCTGCTGCCTAAAATAAGGAGAAATGAATGCATCGTTAAACTACTTCTTTAAGCAAACTTCTTTATAAAACAATTGCACATTAAGCCATAGTTAAAACAGAAAAAATATATTGCCCCATCATTTAAAAGTCATAAAAATCCACCATGGGTTGGTTTATTCTCTCTGCCACATAAACAAATAGGAATGGTACCAGGTAAAACAACTGACAGAACATCCTATCCGTGGGTTGGCCCTGACTTTCTCATACAGCAAGATAACAAGAGGGCAGATGAACCACAATGTGGATAAATTAGAGGATGAACTCTTTACAAAATGGTGTGGATGACGATGCCAGAGTAAAGCTGATCATGTGGCTTTGCATTAACTTCTATTTGACTTAGTCATAGATAGGATTTCTCACCTCTTGCCTGCATAAGTGAACTACAGCTAGACCTGAATTTACTTTCCTGGGATCTTCCTTTGGTTCTTGGCAAAATACTTTTGTGGATGCAGGAAGGTATAAAACAAAAAGAAGGAAAGATTCAGATATGGGTTACATTTGGGGTTTGCAATAATCTAAGAAGACTAGACTCAGAGACAATACTGCTCAAGGAGAGAAAAGTAAACAAAGTAGCAAAATCTTTAGCATTTTAGTAAATCGTTTGGAATTAACGTAAACCGACCACTTAAAAAAAAAAAAAAAGTTGCCCTTGAGTCACTTCTGAATCATAGTGACCCCATGTGTGTCAGAGTAGAACTGTGCTCCATAGGGTTTTCAAGGCTGTGACCTTTCAAAGGCAGATCACCAAGCCTTTCTTCCAAGGTGCCTTTGGGTGGGTTCAAACTGCCAACCTTTTGTAGTCATTGTCTGGGCCACTCAGGGACTCCAAACTCACCACTACTTACATGAAATTCTTAAAACAGAATAAATACATCATACTGTAATTTAGAAGTCATAAAAATACCCACATACGGTAGTTTATCTCACTCACCTACAAACATAATAGGTATTTACAGCATGGCCCAGTGATGGTTAAGGCACTGGCAACAATTTCATTACATACCCTAAAATTCTCTACGTTTCTAACTTGAATATTTTTTCTTCTTATTAACAGTATAGTGAAGTTAATGCTTATGACAGTAATAATTTGACCACCATAAATCACGCAAAGCATAAAATTTAATAATACAGCTTGGAGACTGAGGATCTGGAAGATAAATTCGTTTTCATTTTCATTTGTTTTGTTTTGCTTTGCTTTTTGAAAGAAAGATAAGTCTTATTATTTAAAAATCTATAAATTCTAAAGAGTTACAGGAGAAAAAAATGATCCATTTAATCAAAGTTGTGTGGCAGTTTGTGGCATTCTGAAACAATGTCATTTTGATTTAAAAAAATAAAAATTTCTACATAAGAGCAGAACTGCTATTAATTTGCAGTAGAATCTTTTAAATCTTCAGTGAAAGGAGGATGCTAAAATCAGGTGTAGGCACTATAAAACCCTTGGTGACTTACCAATGCAATGGAAAGTTACTTTAGGCAAGGGTCCCAACAATGCCACAACTTGGGTGGGAAGTTTATAAGGAAAAACAGGAAGTGACGCCAGGGATCACAAAAGGACATTTCCCTTTTGATTGGAATGAGTATTTTAATGGCCCAGGAATGCTATACACCCTAGGTGAGGCAGGGGGAGGCAGAGTGTCTCTCAGATGAAGCCCATAGCCTGTGGTCTCACACACTGACTCCAGAATTTAAGGAATCCTAATGTCAGATTAGGAAAATGTCCTATTCTGTGTTCAGCAACTACAAAGGAGGTCTATGTCTCTGTTAACTGGTGTCTCTTAATCATTACATGTCAGGAGTTCAAAAAGCCTGCTTCTGCTTGCCCAAATTCATTCTGGGGATTTAAAAGTTCTTTCTTTAATTGCTTTAACAATTTTATTTTAACAGAGAATGTTGCACCTTATTCTGGTTCAAATCTAATGTGATTTCATTTGAAGTTTACTATTACAGTGGGTTTGGGGTGGGGGGTGCAGGCTCAGCGGAGAACACTCTTTTTCTTCTTCCCTCTCTTGTCACCCACTGCCACACACGTAGCTACATCTGTGTGTGCTTTTCTCCAGCATCCTGAACTATGCCAAACCCTTGGGTGTGTTGTACCTGCCAGGTCTGTGAAGTCCTACTGTCACGGCTGTGGCCTTTCTGAAGCAACTCTACAACTCAGTGCACTATCTTCAACTCATTATACAAGCAAACACTAAACTAGCACAAAATCAAGGAATCATCTGAAAATAATGTGATGTGCAGAAGTTTTCTACTGCTCTGCCTCACTTGAATATCAATCTATCTCAGGTCTTAAAAAAAAAAAAAAACTTTTAATAAGATCATTCTCAGGTTACAGAATAAACTTATAACTAACTTTCTGCTTAGCAAAAAGTGAGGGGGCTTAATGCATCATTAGAAAATAAAGCTCTTTTGCTTCTTTTGCCAAATATCACCTTTTTGGTAAGACCTTCCTTACCTAGAATTTCAAACTGCCTCTCCCTACCTGCTAACACTCCATATTCCTTTTTCCTGCTTTTTTTTTTTTCTTTTTAATACTTATTTCTATATAATAAGCTACATATTTTTCTTACTTTGTTCATTGTCTGTACTCACTAGCAGAAGGAAAAGTCTAAGAAGACAGGGATTTTTTGTATGTTTTGTTGACTGGTGTATTCCCTGAGACTAGAGAAGTTCTTGGCCCATAATTGGGGCTTAAAAACTATTGCTGAACTAATGAATGAAGCAGTGAAACCAGAGAGAATGATTAGGGAAAGACACAGTATAGCATAATTCTTAAGGGTGTATAGATTCTTAGAGTCAGGCTGTTGGGATTCAAATTCCATTTCTGCCTTTTATTGGTTGTATAACCTTGAACAAACTATTTACACTCTCTTCTTTTCCTCATCTGTAAAACGGAGACAATACTAGAACGACCTCATAGTGCTGTGAGTATTAAATGAGATAATCCTTGTATAGCATTTAGCACTATTTTGGAAACATAATATGCACCAAATAAATGTTAACTAATAATGTTGTTGTTATCCTCCTCCCCTTCATCATCACCATCCTCACTGTCTTCCTCCTTTTCATCATCATTTTGTGAGGGTAGCATTAGATAACCATTATGAAGAGTTATTTAAAAATACTGCAGTAATTAACATTCTGGAGTAAGTTTATACGTTACTTCAATTTCTCTTTACATACTTCTCCCGGGCTACAAAATGACTGTCCAAAGAGAATTGCTTCTTCCCTCTCTAACTTCTTTCCGTGCACAGGTCTGAATTATATTTCCAGAACTGTCCATTCTTTGCCTTTCACCATCTGAGGCACACGGGATTTTCTGTTCTACCTACTCAAGAGCACAGCTTCTGGGGCTGCGACAGATGTTTAGGGAGGATTGGTGGGTAGTTCCTGGAAGTCACCCTGGTCTGGCTTTGAGTGGATTGAGCATTGATCACTAAGGATTCATGCGACTCTCAAATGTTATGATTTTTGCCTGATTTGTCTTTCATGGAAAAGGCAGCAAGAAATGGTAAAATGGAAATAGTCACTTAAATTTCTTCCTTTTGTTTACTCGGTGTCCAGGTATCCACTTCATTCATTCATTTACTCCTTGTTCACTTTTTTTTTTTTGACTCTGTACAAAAGGTATCATGGGGGATACAAAGATAAATCAGACTTCAGCTCCGTCACCACCTGGTTTGGCCTTTTGAATATGGCACTGGTAAGAGGTGGAATAGAGGCCTGAGTGAAGGCTTTGTTATTGTTTTCTGATAGCCCTAGTCTTATCTCATGGTTGCTCCATAATTTTGCTGTCTAAAATGGTAACCACTAGCTACATGTGGTTATTTAGATTTGTTGTTGTTAGGTGCCGTCGAGTCTCAGTTCCAACTCATAGCAACCCTATGTACAACAGAGAGAAACACTGCCTGGTCCTGCATCCTCACAATTGTTGTTATGCTTGAGCCCATTGTTGCAGCCACTGTGTCAATCCATCTTATTGAGGGTCTTCCTTTTTCCACTGACCCTCTACTTTACCAAGTATGATGTCCTTCTTCAGGGATTGATCCCTCCTGATAACATGTCCAGATTTAAATTAACTAAAATTAAAAATTCGGTTCCTCAGACCTCTGGCAATGTTCCGTGTGTTCAATAGCCACATGTGGCTAGTGACTACCACATGGGGTAGTGCAGACAGAGAACATTTCCATCACCCAGAAAGTTCTGTTGGTCAGTGCTGCTCCATAGGATATGAGTTACTGATACATTTACAAGTTTTCTGGGGTCCACCATTATCTGAGTGTAGCTTATTAAAGCAAACTTAATTGAAATGGCAAGCAATAATCATTAGCAGAGATTCAGAATTAGTTTAAAGGTAGCTATGGTTTTGAAATTAATTCCAAACACTGGCTGCCCTCAGTGCCTTGTTACAGCCTCTCATTCCTGTCATTAGACAACAGCGAACCCCACATATGGTGCCCTGACTGGTCACGTGATTTTTTAATATCCACATGATGGCACTAAAATGGCCTATTAGATTTACAGTGTCATTAACCTTCCAAAATAAAATGAGAGTCTGCTCTGGCAGGGGAAAAAAAGTGTGACTGCTGTTGGGTTTTGGGTAACCAGTCTGTGAGGAAATGCTGACAGGGGTCAGTGTGACATCATCTTTCATTCGGCCCCAAAGCTGTCAGGCCCTCCCCAGATGTCTGAAACGCAGATATAAATTTTCATTATCCAGCAGCAAAGGGCCAGAGGTACACCAAATGAATTTTTTACCAATCAAATTATAGCTCGTTGCCAGATTAAGTGTAAACGCTAATTTTGTGAAGTTTTCTTCTGGTCATTTATCTACAATTCCACAAAGTAACCTTGCTGAAGCTGGAAAGATTTCTAAATCAAATTATTGTTTTTATAATCTGGTTGTGGACACCACAAAATTGAATAAAAAGAAATTCCATTAAGAATGAACGGTGCCTTCTTCTATGGAACAATTAGATTTTTTTACATTTTTTTTTTTTTTAAGAAAATGCAAAGCCAGGAGTACTAAGAAATCAGCAAATACATGACTTTACCACTCCGGGCCTCAGTTTCTCCATCTATAAAATGGTGGGGCTGGATAAGGTGATCACTAATTTTATCATATAAGAATGGTTATAAGGATTCATGCTTCTAAATTAGCAAATTTCATATCTAAAGTCTTGTATTTTTAATGTGAGATTTGGGGATAAAATAGCTGCCGATTCAAAAATTGGATAGGTTGTAGATGTTCAACTGTAAATTTAAGGCTTAGAAATCAGAACTCATTTCCCCTTAGAAATAAAGTGACACTTAGTAAATCATAGTAATACTTTGATGCCACAATGAAATGCAGTTGTACTATAACAGAACAAGTACTCTATTATCGGTAGAAACAATACTATAATATCCAACCACTTAATTCAACAATATGTACGTAAGAGAATGTATCATGCTCTAATCGATGTCAGATACTCAATCTCCTCCAATCCAGACCCTGCAGCTCCTCCATCCTCTTATAATTTCCAAGCCACTAGTAGTGGCTCTCATGACCCAGATAGAACCTCTAGCAAGGTAAAGGCCTGGCCGAGAGAAGGAGAGCAGAAGAAATGGGAGGTGGGGGGGGGGGGGTTATAGGGGAAGTTGATAAGGGAATGTCTGGAAATGTGAGAAAAGGCACTGAGAGAGACCTAGAAGTCTTGCCAGGTATAAAACCCAAAAGCTCTTTTCAAGAAAAGGAAGAATAGCAGCTCTAGAATTTTCTTCTGAGACCCTGGAATGTTCTATTTGATTACTATGCCCTGGGGTTCTTTCTATGTTCCAATAATTCTCTTTTTAATATATATATATTAAAAAGACAAAGACCACTTAGGTGCCAGGAATAAGTCTTTACCCAAAAATATAGACAGGCAATATTTCAGAGGAAAAATCAGAATGTAGACCCTCAATTCTGGGCTCTCCATCAAAGGATGTGGTGAGGAATCTACACTAAGGAGAATGATGAGGAGCTAGCTTAGAGGACAAGGGGGACAAAAATAGAAGAGGAGGTGGAGAATGCCAGCTCCTGCAAGACCTAAGAAAGGTAATTTCAAGTCTTCCTTCCTTGCTGCCCCTCATCACCATCAGTACTGCAGATCTAAGCCAATGACGTTCTAGACTGTCAAAGGGGTGTCTATGGAAAAATGAACATCCAGTAGTGACAGGGGATGTGAATAAGAGGCAGGTGGATGGAAATGGTGAAGCGATGGCAGGGAGGAGTCAAGTCGAGCTTCAGTGGCCACCCTACAATGCAGACACAAGTGAGTTGTTTGTGTGTTTGTCATGCCCTCGAAATGAGTGGCCTGAGGGAGAAGCCACAGCATTCTAGTGGTCTCAAAATCCACTCCCAATACATTTAACAGGTCACTGTCATCCACACAGAGAAAAGCACAGTTCAGCAAAAATGAGGGAAACCCTCTATGTGATGGATTGACACAATAGCCACAGCAACAGGCTCAAACATACCAATGGGCATGAAAATGACACAGTACTGACATTGGACACGGACAGTGTTTCGATATATTATATATAAAGTCACCGTGAGTTGGAGCTGACTCGACAGCAACTAACAACAACAGAAATATCTGAGTCAACCGCTTCAGTTGGAAACCCAAATGCCTGAGTCATCATATTCAGATCTACCCCAACAAACATCACAGTAAAAGCAGAGTGAGGGATGGGATGAAGAGAGAGAAATAATTCTTCAATCCTCACAAATAGTGAGAGAGCCCATTGTTTACAGGGTGACTTCATCTTAAAATGGCTGAAGTGAGTTTAAAACGTACGGCATGTGTGATCCCCTATGGATTGAGGAGCAAGGCTATAGAGCCCAGAGAGAACCAAGAAACCTGAAAAGCCCCATGGGCCGTAAAGCCATCCAGCACTTGGCTAACAGTGCAACAATCTGTTGAGTCAAGCGTAAATGAAGGGTACAAATTAGATTTCCCCTGAAAGCCACAAGGTTAAACATTAAGAGGCAAGTTCTTGGAAAAGTGTTGTACGTGTCTAAAAGAAAGTTCACAAAGTCTGTTACACATATGGTCAGATTTTCTTATACTTACGTATTTGCTTAACTTAAATGAACATAGTTTTCAGGTAAATCAAAATAGAGATGATATTGATAATCTTAATGAATTCATTAACTTGAAGGGCTGTGCAAATGATCTCCATAGAGAAATAGTATCATTCAGTATAGTACATGAATCTTATCACGAGAGCTATCCAATTATGTAACATCAAGACTACAGAAACTGTGGAAAAAATTCAAAATGTATCCTAAATGTAAGTGGAGAGGTAGCTGGATTTTACTTTCAATATCTAATAGTCTGGATAGTAAGAAGTAATGTTGCTAAGTAGGGATGTTGCTTCCCCAGCTGCTTAGAGGTACAGGCCTGGACTTCACCGTCTCCAAACCAATAGGGATGAAGTGGGTTGAGGTGGCTCAAGGAGTGTAAGAATGACTGCACTTTCTGAAGCACATAGGAGCTCTATCTTACCAAGGGAAAAGGCTGGTAGTCTTAGCCGTATCGTCTCCCAAACATGCCTACCAAACTCAAAGAAAGGATCCACAGCCAGAGGTATCCTATTCTATTTTCTTGTCGTGGAGATAAAGATGGAATATTAGGTGTCTCATCTTAAGACCCTTGCTTAAGAGCCATAGACTCGTAAGGGAAATAAGTAGCCTGCAATAGGAATAGCCAAAAAGTATTTGCTTTGCGAGGTAGAAGAGAAGTTGGCAAAGGGCTCTTAATTTCAACATGTCTTCCATCGTCTCTGTTCATTCATTCATTAATTCAACAAATGATTTCTGAGCACCGACCCGGTCACGCGCTGCCCTAGATGGTCACTAGCCTCCTTGTTCTCGTCAAGGCATGCTTCCCCTCTCTCCTTTCTTTTTAAACCCAGGCGATAAAGGAGCCCTGGTATTGCAAGGGTTAAGCCCTGGGCTGCTAACCGAAAGGTTGCTAGTTCGAACCTATTCAGTGGCTATATGGGAGAAAGACCTGGAGAGCTGCTCCTGTAAAGATTACTGCCAACAAAACGCTATGGGGCGGTTCTACTCTGTCACATATGTTCGCTATGAGTCGACTCAATGGCACCTAAAAACAACAGGGAGTGTAAAATGAAGATTAAGGGTAGAGCCATTAACACAGTCAGGACAAGCTTGAACACAGCACTTAGTGTTCGTTATACCTAATTTCACCTGTATAAATAGAATAGGAGAAAGAAGAGTGTCATTTTCCACAGGGCCTGTAGGCCCTCAGAGTAGATCTTTCCTAGAACTACTACAAAGATGAATAAAGTAATTTGCAAGAACTACATATATTTATTTATTCAAACTTCATGAGTTACATAGATTTTGTTTCTTAAAGCCTTAAAATCGCGTCTTTTCTACAACTACTCCACATTAGTGCTGTGGAGCTAATATTTATTAAGAATCTACTACAGGCCAAGGAAGTACAGCTACTCTCCCCATTTTATAATGATGAACTCAAGGACTAGAAAATTCCTGTAACTAGCATTATTTTCCATATGCTCAAAGTCACAAAATTAACGCTGGACATCAAGATTCAAACCACATTTTTTTTTCTTTCTTTCAGACATCTACACACAATGTGAATTTATTATTTTTATTCAAGAGATTACAGAATGGAAAGGGAAATCGCAGAGTTTTCCAGGTTCACATAAGAATCCTATGGAGAGTGTTCATCGATTGCAAGAAATTTAACTAAGTGCTGTCTCTTCAGAACACCACTGAACCCGATACTATTTCTCTCATTAACCAAGAAAAGTTTTGGTTTTGTTGTACACATGGCAGGGGGTTGGGAAGTTATGGAGGTCATTTGATTTAATAAGTGATATTTACAGACTAAAGGGAACCACTACCTGCTTGTAAGAGAGTTCTAACATCATCAGTCTTCAATCTCTTCACTTTGTGTCCTTAGGCAATTCCCTGGCTTGGCATTGTAGCTTCCTTGTTTGAAAAAAGAATTTTTGAGCTATTTAGTTAAACTCAGTATTGTTACATGTCATGTGGAAAAGACAAGACAACCCATGGCAATGGATTACTCAAAGTGGGGGCAGGTCAAGACTGTAGATGGTGTACAGACAGTCCTTGAGTTTTGAAGGAGATTCCTGACTGTGTCTTTAAGTCTTTAAGTTGAATTTGTAGGTAAGTTGCAACAGGTGCATACGGTTCTCATTTAGCCTTACTTTAGTGCAAGAAGAGGCTCAAAGCCTTTTCGAAGATTTAAAAGCTGCACGTCCAGCAAGTGAAGGTGAGTGTGATGAAGAATTTGTTGTGAGTAGGTTGGTTCCAATGTTTCAGAGTGAGGGCAAATTTACATAACATTAAAGGGCAAGTTTGAGTTGTCCCTAAGACAGATGTTCATAACCTGGGGACTGCCTGTATTTGCATGATTTTAACCAGTTCCTGTGGAATAAACTCTGACTCATGGGAAATCCATGGACCTGTCCTCCATAGGGTTTTCAGTGGCTGATTTGTCAAAGTAGACTGCTGGGCCTTTCCTCTGAGACAAGTCTGGTTAGACAAGTCTAACCTCCACACTTTCAGTTAGTAGCTGAGCACTTTAACCATTTGCAACACCCAGGGACTCTTGCATTAGTTTACTAATGGAGGAAAGGACTAGATAGTAAGTTTTACCAAACAACGAAATCGAAGAAATCCTCATCATTTGAAAAAAACAAGTTCTCTTGTAATACTTTGTGTGACTGTAAGATATATACTTAGAGAGAGAGCTTATAAATGAATTCTGAAATACATAATTCTTACTTTTCAAGTTCTGTCTCCTATCTGTTGTGCTTTTGGTA
The DNA here is from genome assembly GCA_030035585.1 of Dugong dugon. Taxonomy (NCBI): domain Eukaryota; kingdom Metazoa; phylum Chordata; class Mammalia; order Sirenia; family Dugongidae; genus Dugong; species Dugong dugon. Next base: position 45,820,565 of record CM057479.1, read on the forward strand.
AAAAATTCTATTTAAGTACAATATCCTATTTTTCCTATACCAGGAATTTAGTCACCAAATGCTCTATTGGGTACTTTTCTAACTGGCAAATTCTGTACAGATTTTCATGTCTCTATCAGATGGTAAGAGCTGATAGGTGCCAGTGTGATTGGTTTTCTGGCTTTGGGGGCAGAGATGTAATGAGCAGGCTCTGACTCCAACTAGCTACCACAAAGTGGCACATGTGAGCCAAAGTTTTGTCAATCCTGACTGGCAGGCTCCGTGTAGCCTTTTGCCCAGGAAATGTGTTGGGGCTGGGGAGGACATCAGTGAAAGAGTCATTGATAAGGATGCAGGACTCTGCAAGCCATGGAATGAAACGGTTTGTTTTGAAATAGAAATAAGATTAGAAGAAATGACGGTATTTCATGAAGAGGCACATTCAGGATGTGCTTCCGGAGGTGGAGATTAGGGTACAGTGTGTGCAGGAGACTAGCACTGCCAAAGTTGGGACTTCGTTGCTGTGAAAGTGAACCCAAAGCAAAGGGTGGGTATGGAGCAGCGTCCCCAGTGGGAACAATTGTTTTCTCATCCTTTCTCCCACAGCTCAAGAACAATCGAGACAATTGCGCTCAAAGGTCAGGGGAACAGACAATGCTGGGAACTCCAGAGAACCCAGTGGCTAGCCCCTGGCTTCTGTCACCACAGAGAGAGCCAGCAGCAGCCAAAGTAGCTTGAAGCAATCTGATTAGAGCAATCTTCCAGCGTTCCTGAGTAGCTTCTGTGGTTTCCACTGAGTTCCTCCTCTACTGTAGTCTGTGCCGCAAATCTACCACAGATTTGGCTAAACAGATGATTTTCTTAAAAAGAATTATCTATGGTGGTTTAGCCATATTTGGGTGGTACTACAGAGGGAAGTCATAATGGAAATACTAGCACATGCCCTGTTTTTCCTAACCTCAGTGCTCTACCTGCCACTTGTGTTTGGTCATTGAAAATCACTCATGATGCATGGGTATGTTAAGATCAAGGATTAAAAAGGGAAGTGAAAAGTGGAAGAGGACAGATCACCGTGCTCTTATGTGTTTTTACAAACTACAATTTGTGAAGAGGCCAGTTTTTCATGTGGCTTTAGAAAAGGGTGTATTTTCGTAGGACGACAGTAGACTTTTTCAAGAAAGTAGTATATTAAAAATAAAAACAGGATAAAAATAGAAAAGAAATTTATGAAGGAAATTCAGAGATGTGATTATAGCATCACACTAATGACATTACAATTAACCTCAAAGGCATTTCCATGCAAACTTCCCTTTCCAACATAAGTCACTCCCGCCAAGGAATAATCCTGTCAGGCTGAAATACTGCATACTTGGTGTGAGTCTAAAAGTGTTTCGGCTTTCTTCATTTTGTTTTTATTGCCAAGTTGGACAGCATTAGGCAGAGCTGTTCTGGAGTTAGGAGGATACAATAGCCTGCAGTTTTAAAAGTTTAAGGCTTTTTATGCTCTTAACGCAAACACACCTTTTAAATCCCAAACTGGGCCACTCCGAGAGTTCCATCTGTGCACTGATACTTTGGTTCACTGGATGTGGTAACACTGGACACAGTAAAGATGTTATTCAGTGTTTTTTATGTGAAACACAAAAGACTTGATAAAACACATGCTGGTTATGTGGGCCAAGATTTTCACACTCACATATACATGAGTGTTAACTGCACTGGCTCGGGAACACTGGTTCTGGCTTTCTAGTCAATGGTCCGTTGATTTACAGTAAAAACCTTCCAGAGGGATTCCATAAAAAAATCTGCTCTGCTGCCAGCCTGACCAACCCTTCGTTTAGGAACTGAGGAACTGCTTTAGGTCTGTCTGGAATGTGACGTTTAGCTAGAAAGTACCATCCATGTCTGGTGACCACCCAGGCAGGCAAGTGGAAGGGCAGTTAGCAGACACTGAAGAAGTCACAATAGCATCCTAACGGAAGTCAAAGGTTTACAAGGCCCAGAAATTATGTTCTTCAGTCGGCCATGACACCTTCTGCTTGGCCTTCTCATCAGTTTCCACTGACTGGTGAGGCTTAAACCTGGATAAGCAGGCTGAGGATCCTATTCCAGATTAATGCCAGACAGGAGGGTAGGCGAAGGTCCTTAAAGGTGAAAGTGGGCCACTAACCTAACCAGCCTGGGCTCTGGATGTGGATTCTATTCCTACCATGCTCCAGGGCTTCTGGCCTGCAGGTCATTGTTAAAAGCTGAGTTTAAGTGCCTGAGTGACTTGGGTAGGTGGCTGCTCTGAATATGCCCTAGAGACAGCACTCATGGGTGTGAGAATATGGTTTCTCTGTACTGGCAGAAGACTTACAACCAGGTGCTATTGTGCTTTAAATTATATAAAATAGAAAAATTATTATTTTCTAATCAGTCATGTGGATTCTCTATGAATTCCTTTCATGTCATAATCTAATACGGGTCAAAATGTGCAAAACGGAGTTGGTTAAATACAATACAACCGAACAAACAAAAGTGCAAAGCAATAGAAGATTTAAAATGCCTGGGGAGGGCTATTTTTAGTTTATACTTGAACATACAAATGTTCTCTTTGAATTTACCTCTTATTTTACAAAAAAATTCTTTGGTGTCCTTAGGCAACTACCTCTTCTCAGAAGTCGGTAACTCACATACTCACCTTGCTTCCTTCCAGGCAAGACCTTTGCCATTTAAGTCTGCCATCTTGGACTTTCTCTACATTTTCTCTTTTAGTACCAAAAAGAAAAAAAGTTCTGTCCTGCAGACTCCCTTAATCAAATATACCAACTTTTCCCCTTTATTTAGATACATGGCATAGGAAGCATCTTGCCTACTTGATGATATGATGATGCAGTGATTGGATCTTACACAGCTGACCATTCTTTGGAAAGCCAGGTTAAATGTTATTTTCACGGTGGATTTTATAAACAGACCAGTCTTTCAGAAAGCAGTCTGGAAAGATTTCCAAAATACTGGTCCATGACTACTGAATTCCTTACTATTCGATGGATTCGTCTAAAAGATATGTGATGAATACCTATTAAGTATCAGACTCTAAGTTAAGGTTTCTCCTCAGAACCTCAGCTCACACATTTAGCTCTTTACTGGAATGGTTTAATCTTGCCCTAAAGAACGTACAACAATAAGAACTGACTGCTTTGGCCTTAAAGTTTCTGCTGAAGAGTGAAAGTGAGGCTTCTACCTTTTAGGGTCCACAGTCTGACTTTTACATTGGGCCTTCTTCAATTTGACTTATTTCCTACTTGATCACTTCAATAGCCAGTAATTGACTCACTTTCACAACAGAGAACAGCAGCTGCTGTCACATGCAGAATTTTTTCCCAGGTAGGATCTTCAGTGATCTCCCCAACATGAGCATAAATTTTGTTTTTATTATTTACATAATAACATAAATAGTACTGCTTATTTTAACTTGCCTTTGTAACTTTCACTTTCACGATCTTACCATTCATAGACATTCTCATTAAATACTCTCTCTTCTCCTGTCCTTCATACCATCATAACATTTCCTCTACAAAAGATTCCCAAAAACTTCTTGGCCAAATGAAATCTCTTAAAACTCTGGATGTTATAGCATCTATAGTATTGATCTCTCAAGTTTCTTAAAATTCTAGTCTTCTCCTCTTTTTCCTTTTTTTTGCTTATTAAATCAGATTGAAAGCTTCTCAAAAAAAAAAAAAAAAAGAAAGAAAGAAAGAAAAGAAGCATATTGTATGCAATAATGTGTGCATGCTGTTCCTTCTTTCATTGACTCACTTTTTCATTTATTCAGAAAACATTCATTAAGCACTTACTGCTTGCCAGGCACAAAGCTAAGTACTGGTCATGTGGAAATAAGCCAGAAATGTAAGTTTCCTGTCTTTCTGGAGCTTATATCATAAACAGGTAAACATATTAATAAACTAACAAGATACTTATGACCTATGGAAGATGCCATGAAAAGAAATAAAGCTAGTCGGATAACGAGACTAAGAGAAACAAAAGCAGAAAACTTCAGATAGTTGCAGTCAGAGAAGTCTCTCCTAAGGAGATAATACTGAACCAAGACCTGAAGCATGGGAATGGGTTCTCTACACAAAAAGCTGGAAAGAAGCATCCCAGGAAGGGCTAACTTAGAGGAGCAGAAAGGAAGCTGGTGTGGGTGAAGCACGTGGAGTGAGTGAAGGGAAGATCAGGACATAGAAGACAAGTCACGTGTGGCTCCATGGCCAGGGCAAGGAACTTAAGAGATTGTGCCTTACAGCAAGTTCTCAATTTTTTTAAATTTGCTGCTTAATGTAATAATACACAAAATTGTTCCTATTTATCCTATATACTTGGACCATTTTGGGCAGCATCCCAAAGTTTAGCAAGTTTAGGGCCTTTTATTCCTTCTAAGTTGTTAGTTCTGATTTTTCAGTATCAAATATTTGAAATTAGAAGATGTCACTTTAAAACCATTCTTGCCCACATCTGACCTTGCATGGTCCCCTCGTGCGTGTAGATGCCATTGCCTCCCTTCCGATGCATGAAAGTCAAAATGACTGGTAAGTGCAGCTAGAGCCCCCAGGAGGCCTCCAATGCTTTTACCCCTCTCTGGCCATGTGAGAAGAAATTCAGTCTCAGCGTTCTGTGAATTTTTCATTTTTCTTTTTAATTTATCATTTTCAGTTACTTCAAACTCTGGTGGGCTTTCTAAATGACCCTACCAAAAATTGCCATTTCAAAACCATTCTACAACAAAAGTGAAAAACAACTTAGACAGGAGAATCATGTCTTCTGAAATTTTCCAGCTCCACTACTGTAACCTATTATTTGCTGTCCTTCCAAGCATGATATAAGCAAACCACAACAAAAGCTTTTGTTGGGAGCCAACTTAATAGCTGAAAGGTTGACCTTTAGGAAAAAAAAAAAAAAGGAAAGCATCAAACAACTTATGTACTGCAACTGGCATGAGAATCACCGTGAGCTGTGAATGTGGAGGGAGTAACATCAGGCACATCAGTAGAGAGTAACACTAGAAGAGGAAATGAGTTGCAGAGGGGGTATAAGGGACTATGGCCCCATTTTACATGGGAATCTAGTAATCATTTGAAAAATATGTATTTGTATACACATTTTTTGAGAGGCAGTATCATTCTCAAGTATGTTTATGGTGTGGTTTGGAAATGGGATTTTTTAAAAATAAAATTATTGAAAAATTTTTTTTTTAAACCACACTATTCAAAACTTCAATGAATATTTGATTCAGGCCCTGAACACTGCAGGCTGCCAGTTTTTCTCAGCTTAAACTCTAGTATGCCCCTGTGCCAAGTTGATTTTAACAACCTCTACCTTTCTAAGCAGTCCTTTCATGTAGATTTACTTGAAAATGGCATCTCAGCCTCTTGTCACCTCATGTTCTCTTCCAGACCATTCACCCAGGTCAGTTTCCTGGCAGGTCCTCAACAAGCAGTTGGGGGTTCTTCGTAGACTGAGCTTGGAGTAATTATGCTCTGTAATTGTGGAGTCAGGGCCTGTCTCCCAGTCAAGATTAGAAATGCCAAGTTATTTCCTGTTTTCAAATCCAAAGGAAAGATACTGACGTCTGATACTGGTTTTTCTACGTTTCATTTATTGTGGGGGCACCCTGCAGTGGCCTTTGAAGGATTCTCTTTTTAGTACCTGGGTCCCAAAGATGGTGCTGAATCCTAGACCAACACCAGAGAATAAAGAAAATGACTGCAGCAATCACATTTGATAACTCTTCAGGTCATTTCGCCTGAAGTATGGTGCTCTGGGTCATATGGTATTGTGCCTCTCATCTGGGGAAGGAGTACTTATTGGGTGCTTTGTAGAAACAGGAGGGCATCTGCAGAAAAGGGAGGCAAAAGACATTTGGCACATGTTAAAGGGTAGAGCACCTTCTTAATTGTACAGATCCTTGTATTTTACAGCACATTAAACTTTAAAAGGAAAGGTAGCAAAATTGAGCCTCTGTTTTTTTCTCATATAAATTCAGCTCCTAATAAATACTAAGCAGTTTCCTCAGACCCAGTTGTGGGCAGATAAGCAGTTCCATACATGCAGAACTAATTGCAGTGCTCTCTAAACCCCACTCGACTGTCTTTTTTATTTCTCTGCCAGTGAAACCAGCTTTTAGCAATTGGGTCTTGGGAAAGATGACATCCCAGAAAAGAATCATAGCCAAAATAAACAGGGTTAAGATGGAGACTAATAACAAAAATGATTCCTATGTATTCCATACTACAGTGCCTTCTACTGAAAACCGCATTCTGCACCTAAATTAGTCACCGTAATACAATTTTCATGCTGGAAATGAACCTGCGCATGTCCTCCAATTTCCTGGCTCTGGAGGAGTAAAATATGTGTTGTTGGTTATCAGATTTTTAAAGCACTGCCCTTTCACATCCACTTATTTCTCTTGAAACTGACATAAGATCTATAACATAGTAGATAAGGTTACAACCTGCCTGTTAGATGTTATAGCAACAACTGTGTAACTTTTTAAAAATTGAAATGTAAAGGCGTCCCTTCGGGATGACTTCCGAAAGAAATGTGTTTACAGTATAGTTTTCTTCCAAGAAGAAGACAGCATAGATTTGTGGGTCAGACACACAGTCCCTAAGATAGAATAGAAAGCGACCCTGTGAAGGTACTCATCTACTATCCTCCAAAGATATATTCTGTGCTGTCCAAATGATGACCGGAGAGAAAGATGTCTAAAGTCGTTTGTCCCCTTTCTCTGAAGCCTTGTTTTGATTGTGAAAAATCAGCGTTTCAGATTCCATCAAGATTCTTCAGTACCTTTAAGTCAAGCAAATTTAATTAAACTATCAATTTAGTCAATTATGTCATAGAAGAAATGACAGGAAGAAAGAGAAAGAAGACTAGAGATAAGTGAGAGATAGAAAAGCAATTTAGGAGAGAAAAAAGGAAGAGAAGAGGAAAAAACGTCCAGTAAACTTGCTAAAAATTCTTTAATTACTTGAGATCGGTAGGTTGATCTGTTTGTGCGAAAAGCATTTCTTTGCTATTGTGTAAGTTAAAACAGTAGCCCTGCTTCCACTTCTTTTTTGTCATTGGCTCTTTTTCCTGGCCGTATTTCACATTTCAACCTGCTCACCATATGTGTACATACTTATGCTTTCTTTGCCACTAATTGCTTCTTTTTTGACAATACCATCTATATGTGCATAGTATATGGCCGTTTTTAGCACTCTAAGCCTATTAATGCCCAGACTTACAGTTCCCAGAGGAATTAAAATTAACCAGCTCTCTAAATATTGTTCATGAGTTGGAAGACTCCTGTATTTTAGAATCTCACTTCAGTTGTTTTTAATTGGTTTGCAATAGTTCACCCTTCAGGGCTTGGCCTTAACTTTTCAAAGTACATATTAAAAAAAATTTATGAGGCTGATATGAAAGGCAAAACTTAGGAAAAATAAACACTTCTTTTGGATAATGATAGTACTTATTCTATGATTTAAAGCCCAATTTTATAGTTTTGGTAGAGGCTAAACTCTTACTGACTTTCCATTAACTTCTATTATCATCAATAAGATTTTAACCTGTAAATGAGATACTAGTCCGAAGGGCTCTATCAGAAGTATAGGCCTCTATATAGAAGTAAACTCTTTTTTGGTGAATTTCTCTTTCAGAGCTGGAGATCCCTAATGCATTAATTCATTTTTTGAGTTTGTCATAAAATGTTGCTGTTTATTTCTAGAATATGGAAAGAGACTTCCCTTAAATGCTTAGTTTTGACGAATGGTCACTTTGTACGACCCCTAAAACAAATCACTGACAAAATGCCCCTACACTCCAAAGAACCATTTATTGCTAATGACAAATGAAGTGCACACCTGTGTGTGCGCACACACACACCTCCGCCCCTAGTTTATTAATAGTGTTTACTATTGTCCGAAAATAAAGTGATACAGCAACATAACTAAGTTAGAACTACAGACTGACTGTCATGTTTCTGTTCTCAGGACAAGGAAGAAAATTAATTTCCTTTACAGAAAAAAGAAATAAATCAATATAATACTAATAATACATGTCATATTCATATAAAACAGAGATCACTTATGTCTTCATTTTCTTAGTTCCCCAAAGGACAAATAATTGCTATCTCTGACTCAAAGCTCCGAAAATCAAACTATTTTGCTTTTTAAAAAAGTACTATCAAGGAATATTGAATGCTTCAACAGAAGTAACCAAAGATGACTCAGCCTTTAATTTATATTTGTTGAATAAATGAGTGGAGAAATTAATGAATAAGTGGAGAAACATAACCATATAGGGTATCAGTCTGAAGCTGAGAAGAGAAGAAATACATTCTCACACGGATTTTAAATAAGGTTTTTACTATTTCACATGATCTGCCAGGTGGTATGTTTCCTGCAACTAACAAAAAGAAAAAACTTTCAGAGTTAAACTTTTTTACTTCATGTAATGGGTGTTTTTCTCTGTGAACAAGGAACTTACACTTGCGTATTAGCAAGTGGCATGCTATTATGCTATTATTAATTGTGAATTTCAAGGTTAAGAACCTTTGACTTTTTGTGGATGAATATTAAGACACTTCAGTGTGCTCAGACGTTCAACAAACACAGCATTTGCTTTCATCTACACTGAGTTTGTCACTTGACTTTTGACCTTTCATTTGGCACTGTCCTGTCATTTCTTTGGTTTCTCAAATTTTAGCTTCTCACTTGACCTCTCAACTGTGACCTCTCACTTGACCTGTGATCTCATAAATTCTGAAATCTCATACATGTAATTGAGGAACAAATAAACAAAACATCTGGATGGAGTTCTTCCTGAGTTAAATCTGAGTAGATGAAACATAGAACCAAATACTTCAAGACTTCATGTAACGTAATATCCATGAGGATGATATATGATTAGTAGAAAATAACTTTCTCAGAATTGACTATGATATATCAAATTATCATAAAATAATTTATAATAGTTATACTACAATCAAAAGATGAAGAATTAACTTCCATAAGAATCTTTCTCTGGTGTGTACACTCTAGAAAAATAACCATGTACTAATTAGTCCAGTTAAAAATAAAACATTTTTTCCAAGGCGTCACTGGGTATATTCAAATCACCAACCTTTTGGTTAGTATTTAAGTGCAAACCATTTGCACCACTCAGGGACCTACTTATTTAATGTAAGTAATACTGAATTTTTTCATCTTATCATTCAAGTATAGAAGTCAGAACTATTGCCTATGCAGGTACCAAAGGATTTTACCAAGATAAAGGTTGTGTAACTCACTGTAGTACTCAGTATAAAAACTAAGTATTTTAAATGCTATCTGATCACTCTTAATCACTCACTCTCTACAAAATTTTTATGTCTCCATAGCACTTATCACCATCTGAAACAATCTTTCTTTGTTGACATGTTTATTGTCTAGTGTCTCTCCCCACTACAATGTAAGCGTCATTAGGGCAAGAAGTTTGTCTGCCATGGTGACTGCTCAATCTCCATCATAAAAGAGAGCACCTGGCACCTACTAGTTTCTGAATGAACATATTTGTTGATTGAACAAAATAATGTCTATCATAAACGCAAGTGAATTCCCAAAACATCATGTCACACACTTGAGCAGATGAGAGCAAAAGTAAATATTAGTAGTGCAACAGTTAAATGGTTGGCTGCTAACCAAAGGGTTGGCAGTCGGAACCCCCCCAGCAGTTCCTCAGGAGAAAGACCTGGCAATCTGTTCTGGTAAAGATTAAAAAAACCAAAAACCAAACCTGATTCCAACTCATAGCAACCTTGTAGGACAGAGTAGAACTACCCCATAGGTTTTCCAAGGATCAGCTGATAGATTCAAACCGCCAACCTTTTGGTTAGCAGCCTAGATCTTAACCACTGCACCACCAGGGCTCCCTGGTAAAGATTACAGCCTAGAAAACACAGTGGGGCAAGTCTTCTCTGTCACATGGGGTAACCAAGTCAAAATAGACTCTATGGCACCAAACAACAGCAACAATCTTAAAATAATAATTACAGTTCAACCATTTTTTAAAAGTCCTATACCCTTTGAAATTTATCCTAGAATTTCCTATATTAGCACTTAATTTCCTTTTTCTTACTCTCAAATGTTAAGAATTTTTCCTTCTACAAAAATAAAGACCTCCTAAAAAATCTCTTAAATTAATAAATTCTAATAATCATCCTCAAATAGCAGCTCTAGTAGAACTTAAAATTTAAGTCAAAGTTCTTGCTAATTAGAATATGGTCATGTTTCCTTCATTAGATATCTGGATTCATACGTTAGCAAAGGTATGACTTTATAGTCTTCGGGATGTGAAAACAGTTACGGAAACATGAGAGAACATCAAGTTTGATGTTTCGGTACCTGAAATGACTCCCCAAAAAATTTATACTTAGACGTATTCAAACTGAACTTTACTAAGCACTCTGATTAATGTACGGAAAACCTAAATGGAAACCAAAAAACAAACAAAAATCCCCAAATATGCCACTGAACAAAATATTTACCAAATAAAACAATTTGGAGGAAATCTCTTCAAAGATTTAGTTAAAATATACTCTGGACTCTGTTACAGGGGATATTTCCAGAAGACATAAAGTTGACCTCCCAAAACTGAAATCTAATTGGAAAATCAACTTTCTCTCAAAGAATATCTTCTATAAAATTTAATTAAAGAAATTTCAGTTTGAATATAAGAAAGGAAACAAAATTGAGTTTTCACTTTCAAAATGGTGGTAGAATAACATCTATAAATATTTGCATCCAATCATATGGATTTAAGCATAAGTTTATAAACTGATGTACACTGAAATTTAATATGATCGATCCTATAAGAGTTTAACACCAAATAAATACCAAGAAGGTTATGTTTATTAAATCTTATTTAAATATATTTTATCTTCAAAATAACAGATATGTACTAAGAATCTATAATAATAGATTTTTGAAATATAGAGTAATTCTTGCCTTTTATGGGTTCCAAAATACTGAAAGAAGTGTTAAGATATGTGAATTGCTGTAAAAGTGAAATTTAAACTAATCATAAAACCAACGTTTTCTAACTTCCTCAAGCTAAGTTTAGTAAATGGCTCAAAGTTTGACTAAAGTTTGAGTTCTTTCTTGTTTAATCCAAAGTAGTTCATTTTTCCTTAAAGCTAATCAAAATAGTCAGACATGGTACAAATCATTTTGTTGGAGAAGAATTATGTCTGTGGTTTATTTAAATCATGTAATACCAATAAGGGGAACTTTAAAGAATATTAGAGTATTTGAAATATATAGAGAAATAAAAATGGCAAAACAAAAATATAAAAGAAAATTAAGTACAGGAATTATTTTGTAGATACCGCTGATATATTGATCATACTAACAGCATAATATATAAAGAATAAAATCTAAGTAATAATAATGAAAAGAAACAGCTCCAAAAGTTCATGTCGAGGAAAAAATAGTAACTATTTAGGAATATATATTAAAATATATTATAATCAAGATTTTAATGAGAAGTTCTGGAATTTCAGATAAAAATAATACAGAAATTAAAGGGGATGCTCAGGTTTTTTTGATGCCCTCATAAATAAACGAGTAAAGTTACTACTTCTGAGTCATATCCTACATTTAATTTATTAATGTAATCCAAGAAATGGTATTTTTCCACATAAATAAAGCATTGAAACACCAGTTATACTTAAAATATTACAAGAAAATTAGAGAAACAGCTTATGGATATTGTAAAAAGAAATATGGAAATTTTGAAGGGAAAAAGGACAGAGTATCTAAATATATTGTATTGATATAACAAAGCCCAGACTTAAAAGCAAGGTTCGCTGGCTTTACTTATGCTTTAGGTAGAAGCTTTTTACTACAAGAATTCAGCTGCTGAAGTTCATTTCCTGTCTTTAATTCTAAACGAGCAATTTGCTGATAATTTCCTGTCTACATTTTCATAAAGTAGAAAGAACATGACTGGTTAAGCTTAATGTTTCAATAACCAAATAAACTTCAGCAAGCATGGTTTAGGAAATTAGACAACTACTAGAAACTAGTTTTATGCTTATAAAATGTCTGAATACTGTTTATCTCCCCCAAATGTTTGAAAATATTCTTGAAGGCCTTTGTGGTTGCCTCTTTGACCCCAAAACAAATAGAGCACCACTGCTTTGCCTCAGTGGACCCCGAGCAATTAAAGTCAAAAGGGTATGAATCCCCCTGAACTCTGAGCTGTTCCAACATGGATGACGACGAAATGACCTCCAGCTTGGTTTCAGCCTATAACCTCCCCTCTGCCCCCTACTCACACACAAACATATCTTTATGCCTAAATTAGAAATTTGTTTTACTTGAACTTTTTGTACACTGTCTTTGGATTCATGATTATCAGCATTTGGGGCTGAAATTAAAATAGCGCATCACTCAAAGGGGCCCATCTGAAATCCCATCTAAATCAAGTTGTCAATTAAAGATGAAGAATGGCTTGTTAATACTGCCTTCAAATGAGGTGCCCTTTTCTCCCGTTGAGATTGCAAACATCTTCCATCCGAAGTCTATTATAGCATCTGCAGAAGTGGAGTCTAGGAAGTATACATTGTTTCCAAGGCTCAGAAGAGGACATAATCCATAAAACCATGAAATGTGGGGACGTTTGAAAGAGCATGAAAAATGCCAGTTTGTGCCACTACAGACCTCCAGATGCCAGCCAGTGGTAGAAAAGGAGTCAAATGCTAATTACAAAGGGAGATTTTATTAGACAGATTTAAGGGGAACAGATGAGCCCAAATCCCCCTTTTTATTATCTACTGTACACTTAGTTAATGCTTTCTCCTGTCAGAAAGGCTTAAACAGTAAGCACAAACAGCACAATGAAATTGTAATACTCTCTTGGTGTGGACCTGGATTATTTCAGCCACCAGCAATGTGAGTAGCTGCAGGTGTTGCACTAAACAAAGTAATATAAAGTGTCTAAATTGTAACAGTGGAAGTACTGTTTCAAGACTGTTGTCTGCTTTTTATTAATAGTCAGGTTCCTTCCTATCAGCAACCACAACTACCTTTACCCTATTATTCAGCAACAATATTTTGATAGGCAAAGATCTATTAAAAATCACTGTTGATATTTGGTGACCATAGTCATTTTGGAGTGGAATAAGCTTTCAATCTTCTCACAGAAGGGGAGAACGTAAACTTGTGATTCAGGAAAAGAGGAAACCAGGGGTTACAAAGGTGGAGAGGCCAAGTAGAATGAAACAGACCCCCTCCATCAAGTAAAAAACTTGGCAGGATAACTAGAAACAGACCAATCCTAAATCTTAGGGTTCATGAGTTCCTAGTAACATAATTAACCGAAATAAAACTAATATTCCAGTGTTAAGTTTCACCTTAATATACATTAGCAGTTACAAGTAATAGCATCAGGTATAAAGAGTTAGAATCAGCAAGTATTATTTTTGTTTATGGAATGGAATGTACCTTAAGGTAAGAGGAGGCATTCCTTAACACATTAATGTGAAGAAAAATTATCAACCCAAAGAAACTGTCAAATTTCCCTTACTCTTTCTATCAAGAAGCATTGCTTTTGGGAAAGGTGAGCTGATCACTTAACTGAAATTTCTTACAAAAATAGAAAATACCAGATTTCCGAAGCATTTGTGCTGGGGAACAGAACCACTAATACCAAGGAAAAAATGTTGAACAGGAAATGTTTGACCAATGTTGCATCACAAGATATGAAAAGAATTTCACTTTGGCTACTTCAGTGACTCAAGTCATGACATTCTTGATTTTGTAATAGTCTCCGAGCTTCCACAAAATGAGTGAAAAAAAAAAAAAAAATTATCGATAGTAAAATTTTTTAAAAGTTTCCGGTGAATGAAATAAAGTAAAAAATCTTCTTCCAGAATGAAATGTAAAAAGTATTAGTGCTGAGAGAGTAGATAAACAACATTAGTGATCTGTGAATCGCATTCAGGAAATTCCATTTATCTGATGAGCTGTTGGCTAACTGAGCAGTGTTTCACATGTCACCAGCTAACTTAAGCTCCCCATTGTGTTTACGGATTTCTTTAAAGGCATTTTTAATGCCGTTTTACACATTAGGAGATAGTTTATTTAGAAGTAAATGGCAGACCCATGAGAAGAATCTTCCTCTTTCTTTTCTTTTTTAATTGATGTCCATTTGCACCTCAGCACAATAACTCCACAAATTCCTAACTCTGAGGATTCTTGTCACAGAACTGCCTGCGGCACTCAGGCATGGTTTCTTTTTGAACAAACTTTCTTTTAACACTTAAAACCGGGGATGATTTAACAGAAAGTGTCTCAAGTTTGTGAGCTACAGCCCCCTTAGACGCTACCCAAACAAAGCTACTAATGTGTGGTCAGTTTCTTGGCAACCCCACTCTCTGCTGATAACGCTCCTGCCTGCTATTCTCCAAGGAGCTGGCTGCTGGAAGACTGCTCCGAACCTCATCCCCTGGTGCTCCTGACGCGGGCGATCCTCCGACTGCGCGGCGCCAACCACAACATGCTACCCACCGTGAGAGAGCAGGACGCGGGCTGCTCTAGTCAGGACTTATCGTCTATCATACTGATTGACGAAACCAAGAGTGAGCAGAAAAAATAAACACGAACAGAGGCTGCAGTGTATGGGCCAGTCAGCTGGGAGTTTTAGTATTTGGCCTTGGTGATCCTACTCTCATGGTAGGTTATCTTTTCCTCATGCTATCATCTATCATAACTTTGAGGGCCAGGGAGAGAAACAACCCTACAATTTTTCTGTTGGTTACATTCATTAGACGGCTCTTTTTTCTTTCTTTTTTTCTTCTTAGCACTGCTTCCTTGCCCCCCCCCCCTAATAATCCCATCCCTTCAAATGCTATTCCCTAAAGAACAGTGAAATTAAATCTAAATACTGTGCTTCCCTTTTACTCCTAGTCCAGCATAGATCATTTCAAGTAATTAACCTTTGTTATGCCATCAAATCTAGAATGCAAACCTACATGTTAATTTACTTAAGTCAGACCCAATAATAAATCTGCTCCTACAGCAGCTAAACTCAAGGAAGATTCTGGATGTTGTTCAGTTATTTGGATCACTAGCATCTTCTTCTTAAATAATGGCCCTTGACTTTTTCAGGCACAAACCATGTTTTGTATTGGTCTTGACAGCCACTATAAAGTACTCCCCCAAGTGTCAGTAACAAAGATGATTTGTATGTGGCTTGTAGTCTTCCAGTGTTCTAACAGCTTTCTCATTCTAACACAGAAACATGGAACACAGAGCAGCTGGTTAAAGCTGATACAAGCGTTTCTTCTCTCAGCAGGCTATTCTTGCATAACCATTTATTTTGCAGAGTTTTAAAGTGCCTGAAGGATTTAATTATGTACATAGACAACCCTATAAACTCTATTCTAGGGTTTTTATTGACTTTTGTGCGGGCAGCTCTTAGGCATTTCAATTAAGTGTTTTTATAAGAAAAACTACAATATCGTAAAAAAAAAAAAAAAAATTCTTTATAGATACTTCCAAACAGCCCCGCCTCCACTGGATAAACTATTTAGTTGAGAAAAAAGCCAAGTTAGTTCAACGTTTGGTTTTTCCATTTTGAAAAATAAGATGGTTTTTAGTCCCACACAGGTTTTTGAAAATGGGCCTGCAATGTCAGCCAAGGACAGCGGAAGAGGGGCAAGATTACTTTGTAACATGTTTTGAAACGTCACAAGGCTACCTGTTACTCCGGAGTTTACTTAAACTCTTAAGGCTAAAAACCTAAATACAAAATTTTACATGTTCCACTTAACAAGTGCAGAATAATAAATTACCAAATTCAGTTGGAGCACCTGCCTGACACCCTCAAAATCTTTGGGAGACCCCAAAGCTGCCTTTGTCTGCCTTCTTCAGTTGCAAGGCTCAAGTATTTTCAAGGCTTCTGCAAACTTGCCTTCATTATGATGTGAGATATTTCAGCCCCAGCAGGTGGCCAACAGGAGACCAGACCTGCCTGTGAAATATGTAATACTTTTTCATATACTTTAGCCAGAAATGTGCTCCTCCACGACTCTCCTAACTGTTCTAATTTCCCTTTCTCCTCTTAATCTCCTCAGCAAGCCATGAGCTTGCATTAAAATCTACCTAAAACATTTCACCCACAGGCAATGTAATTCTGAAACAAGCAACCAACATTTCACAGCTCTGGAGTAATAGATTAATTTGAACCTAATGTTGCCGCCGTTCACTGCTCCAAATGTTCTGGTGTAGACATAGCTTCGAGGCATGGTGCTGTGGCATGCACAACTTGGGAAGCGGGAGCTACAGTTGGCTTAACATCTGCGCATCACATTTGCCATGTGCCTCATTATCCTGCACCCCACTGTGCCTACCTGTCCCCCTCAGCTTCTCAGCCACAGGCGATCCAATTTTTTTCCCCTCCAACTAAGAATCTTTGTTCTCCTTCTTACTTACTAAATTTCTGTGAGACCTCTGCACCCAAGCCGTGGGGATTCAGTCCATGTGAACAGCCCAGCCCTTCAAGATTCTTAATTCTCCATTAGGAAGAGGAAAGTTACAGCATTAAGTTTCTGATATGCCACTGCATAAATTCTGCCATTTGCAGAGTCTTCTAGAGTCTGTGACCAAACACTGGGGCGTGTAACAAAGCATAGTGTTGTTGGTTTTGACTTTAACAAGTTTGGTCGGCTTCAATTATCTGTAAGCAAAGAATAAGTAACTTCCAATTCCAGCTTTAAGGCCAGGGCTGGGCGGGGGCAGGGGGGAGTGAGGGAGGACGTTAGTCACAGAAAGAAAAGATTGTCATATCAAAAATTAAAACCAAGTGCCTTGAACTATTTAAAGAGTTAGCATTTCAAAGCTTATTGCCACAAACAGTTGATATATACAACTTGCCCCCCTCCAAAAAACCCACAGTGTTTTAAGAGTATATGTAGTAACCAGGCCAAACAGCTGCTTAAATTTTAATCCTGCTTGAACAATAAAAGAATCATATGACTCCTTTATTGGTTTTCCATTGGAAGTGTTTTGGGCACCCATTTAACAAGAGACAGACTAAAGATGTAGTTCTGCCAAAATAATTTAAAGTATGCAAAACTTAAATAATATCTGTTGTTATTATCATAAAGCATGTGTGTTATTAATAGCATCAGTAATGAAATGTGTAAAGAGCAATGGAATAGTGATGCTAGGGTTAAGTGTGGAAAAGAAACCATTCTTGCCACAAGGTAGAAGAAAAAATTCAAACCAGAGGAACTAGCCTCAAAAGATCCAAAGCTAAGAAGAAGAAAATTTTAAAATATTATCTATATATTACATCTGACAAACGGTATTGAGACAGTAGTCAAGTCAACACATAAGAAAGGTGGTTTAGTGCTCTTCAATTATTATACTAGTGTAATAAGAAAATATTTTACTATGATAGGAAATTAATTAGTGAAAAAAGTGATTATTTTCATTGAACTAATAATTTAAAAAATAAACTCAGATTCAGATAATTCTTACCACCCCACCACTGAGAATTTTAACCCGTAGAGAACAACAAAATTTAGTTCTTGGGTGAGAATTCTTCTAATGTCCTCCCCAAGTAGAAACACACTCTGCTTTAGAAATTGTGTTGGATTTCCACACCTCCCCACCCACATAATCCTCAAAATCTACACAGTGCAGAGCATTCAGTCTTGCATGTTTCATTATATGGTTGAATTAATTTACCCTGTATGGAATTTGTTACCTTTTCAATAAAAAAGTCGCTAGTCATTATTGAGAGTGGACAGATGGAACATGTTTAACTTAAGACATCAATAAGAAGAGAGGGAGAAACTCATAATCCATGTGGCACAGCCTCCTCCATCTGGTAGTTCCCCACTTGTCTGCCAAGACTTTTTTTCCAAATAAAACTGAACATTTCTCTTTAGAGTTAATAGAATATTCTTAGATATTGACCCTGAACCTGATTTATAGATAACAAGCAACCATGTGATTAAAATGTACTTTCCAAAGGTAATCTGTATCATACAGGAAGGTTTTGAACCTAATTGGAAAAAAATAATTGGAACTACTATTTATCTAAAAACATTGTTGAATAAACAAAAGCAGTTTTTTCTTTGCTGGATCATGAAGGTGATTGAACAAATCATTTCAGCTTTTCAAAAAAACACCTGGTAAGCTACATAAATAACAAAATCAGGCAGGTAAAGTCACAGCCAGTCTCTGGCAGGCTATGTTTGCATATCCTACTCACCCCCTTTCCCTGGTAAATGATGCCTGATGTCTAAGGGAGGAGGATCAGTTGACGGGTACCTCCCAAACCACAGCTGTCATAAGATCACTTTGCTAAGGTGCAGCACACAAGCCCATCACTCTTGGAAATACATTAAATCCTATCATATACCCATAATAATTAGTTAAATCATCTCTCCTACTGACTGAGAGGAAACCCTGGTGGTGTAGTGGTTAAGCGCTGCGGCTGCTAACCAAAAGTTCAGCAGTTCAGATCCACCAGGTGCTCCTTGGAAACTCTATGGGGCAATTCTACTCTGACCTGTAGGGTTGCTATGAGGTGAAATCGACTCAAGAGCAATGGGGTTGGTTTTGGTTTTTCGGACTGACTGAGATTGTGCACATAATTTTCATATATTTACTGTTCCTCATGTTTGGTAAAATAGACAGTAAAAACAAGGGAGACCCTCGAGGAGATAGATTGACGCAATAGCTACAACTATTGTTGTAGCTCAGACTTACTAATGATCCTGAAGGTGGCTCGGGACCGGGCAAAGTTTCATGGCCTCCATGAGTTGGAACCCACTAGATGGCAACCAACAACAACTGCTCCTCCAATTTGTTTGCTCCTTATTTCTTTTGTTCTTTGCTAATAGCTATTTCATTATATGAAAGGCGTATTGTCATTGTTGTTAGGTACCGTCAGGTCCATGCTGACTTACAGTGACCCCATGTGACAGAGTAGAACTGTCGTATAGGGTTTTCTTGGCTAAAATCTTTACAGAAGCGGATTGCCTGGTCTTTCTCCTCCTGAGCCTCTAGGATGGGTTTGAAGTGCCAGTCTTTCAGTTAGCAGCCAAATGCCTAACGCCTAACCATTGTGTCTCCAGGGCGCCTTTCTATGAAAGGCATAGGGCCAGTTTTGTCTGTTTGTTTGTTTATCAGTGTGCTAGCTCCAAACCCTACCAATAATATGGGGATAGACACATCTACTTCTCTGGCAGTATTCTACTCTTTTAAGAGATACTTGTAGGAAAGCTAACCATCTATTTAATTCTTTTTACTTGGAATTGACAAGGTACTTTAATGTAATGATGTAACATGTTTTACATTTATTCTTTAAAATAATTTCGACCCGACGGCAACAGGTTTTTTGGATTATAGGCTTAGCACACCACCCAGGGGCGAATTACCTAATAAGCAAAGTAAGCACAAGATTACTTGTGCTTGCTTACTAATCTGTAGTGAACAATTTCACATTTTTCCACCACATCAAAGATTCTGCTTCTAGGTATGACTGGCATCTGTCTTGCTCTCAACCCCACAGCACCTTCCTATAGAATCAAAGCCTCTTTTCAAATTTACAGTCCCTAATAGGGGCAGATGACTCAGCAAGCAAGGTAAGCATGGGCTTACTTGTGCTTACTTACTAATCTGTAGTGATGTTTATTGGAAAATCCACCCCTGACACCACTCCTAAAATCTGGTGGATACTGTATAGTACTTTGACAGTGAGAAATTTAATTTAAAAAAAAAAAAGCCTTCACTGACATATGTTTAATCTGAGTCTTTGGGCCCTAGGCTGTGTCTACACAAAAATTACTATTCTCTAAATTACTCTGTTAAAAATGTGGTGCAATTCAATAAAACTGGAACTTGAGGTCAATATGATGATACCAAGTAGATGACTTTGCCCAGTTTCACTACCTAGCTGCTCAATTTCTGCAACTCTTAAAATGAGAATTATCATAATAATACATACCTCATAAAATCATTGTGAAGATTAAATAAGATAATAAGTGCAAAAAGCTTAAGATAGTACCTGGCACAGAGGAAAATATATTAGCAATTACTGCTTTTATTATACACGCATTCAGAATTTTTCATAAATTTTAAACCATATCACATCATTAGACTCACATTAGATATGCCTGGGAAAATCACTCAAAACCAATTAATCTGAATCTATGGGAATAATTATAATGTGTATCCAGAATTGAGACCTCCTGATGAAGACGTAGAAATTCAGGTGTTTGTGGCCCCTGAATGATCTGCTTTGACTAATTCATTGTGTCCTCCCAGAGCAAAGCCTAGTCAAGTGATTTGCATATAGTACATGCTCAAGGAAAGAAAGACAGGAAAGAAAGAAAAGACAAAAATGGATGTCAGAAGAGACTCTGAAACTTGCCCTTGAATGTAGAGTAGCTAAAGTGAA
The DNA here is from genome assembly GCA_030035585.1 of Dugong dugon. Classification (NCBI taxonomy): domain Eukaryota; kingdom Metazoa; phylum Chordata; class Mammalia; order Sirenia; family Dugongidae; genus Dugong; species Dugong dugon. The sequence goes on from CM057479.1 coordinate 45,841,028, forward strand.
TGGAAGCTATGATGAAGAGCTAAACAGAAAATTTCAAAGGGTGGCTCCAGAAGACAGAGTAAAGTATTATAATGACATGTGCAAATACCTGTAGTTAGAAAACCAAAATGGAAGAACAGGCTCGGCATTTCTCAAGATGAAAATACTGAAGAAAAAAAATTCAAGCCTCGAGCTGCAATATTGAAGGATTCTATGGGAAAAATATCGAACAATGCAGGAAGCATCAAAAGAAGATGGAAGAAATACACAGAGTCACTGTACCAAAAAGAATTGGTCGACTTTCAACCATTTCAGAAGGTGGCATATGATCCAGAACCAATGGTGTTGAAGGAAGTTCAGTCTGCACTGAAGGGAATGGTGAAAAACAAGGCTCCAGGAATTGATGGAATACCAACTGAGATGTTTCAACAAAGGGTTGCAGTGCTGGAGTGCTCACTCGTCTGTGCTAAGAAATTTGGAAGACAGCTACCTGGCCAACTGACTGAGAGATATCCATATTTGTGCCTATTCCAAAGAAAGGTGATCCAACAGAGTGGGGAAATTATCAAACAATATCATTAATATCACACGCAAGTAAAATTTTGCTGAGGATCATTCAAAAGCTGTTGCAGCAGTATATCTACAAGGAACTGCCAGAGATTGAAGCCGGATATTATTGCTGATGTCAGACGTATCCTGGCTGAAAGCAGAGAATACCAGAAAGATGTTTACCTGTGTTTCATGGAGTATGCAGGGGTATTCGACTGTGTGGATCATAACGAATTATGGATAACATTGTGAAGAACAGGAATTCCCGAACACTTACTTGTGCTCATAAGGAACCTGTATGTAGACCAAGAGGCAGTCGTTTGAACCGAACAAAGGGATACTGCATGGTTTAAAGTCAGGAAAAGTGTACGTCAGGGTTGTATCCTTTCACCATACTTATTCAATCTGTATGTTGAGCAAAGAATCCCAGAGGCTGTACTATATGAAGAAGAATGGGGCATTAGGATTGGAAGAAGATTTATTAACAACCTGTCCTATGTAGATGACACAACCTTACTTGCTCAAAGAGAAGAGGGCTTGAAGCACTTGATGAAGTTCAAAGAGCACAGCCTTCAGCATGGATTACACCGCAACATAAAGAAAACAGAAGTCCTCACAACTGGACCAATAAGCAACATCATGATAAACGGAGAAAAGATTGAAGTCGTCAAAGATTTCATTTTACTTGGATCCACAATCAACACCCATGGAAGCAGCAGTCAAGAAATCAAACAACGTATTGCATTGGCCAAATGTGCTGCAACAGACCTCTTTGAAGTGTTAAAAAACAGAGATGTCACTTTGAGGATCAAGGCGAGCCTGACCCAAGCCATGCTATTTTCAGTTGCCTCATATGCATCCAAAAGGGACAGTGAATCAGGAAGACCAAAGAAGAATTGATGTCTTTCAATTACTGTGTTGGCAAAGAATATTGAATAAACCACGGACTGCCAGAGAATGAACAAATCTGTCTTGGAAGGTGTATGGACAGAATGCTCCTTAGAAACAAGGATGGCAAAACTATGTCTCGTGTACTTTGGACATGTTATCAGGAGGGACCAGTCCCTGGAGAAGGACATCATGCTTGGTAAAGTAGAGGGTCAGTGAAAAACAGGAAGACCCTCAACAAGATGTATTGACACAGTGGCTGCAACAATGGGGTCAAGCATAACAACGATTGTGAGAAGGGTGCAGGACCGGGCGGTGTTTCATTCTATTGCACATAGGGTCACTGTAAGTCAGAACCAACTGGATGGCACCTAACAACAACAACAGATGCCAAATAATCAAATAAAATAGATAACTGCTCGATCTACCTCTCAGTGTGCATTATATACATTCCTAGTGTAAGAGCTAAGTTTCTACACAGGGTATGAGTTAAGTTTCCACATGTTCAGGAATGCATTTCTATGCATTGTTCTGGGAATACTCTTTTGTCTTCTGTCTGTTTGGCATCCCTCCATTCATCTCCTCACTCACTGATCTGTCCACAGTCAGGGTTCCAGGCTCCCCCTCTCACCCAAATGCCCTACCTCCCAGCACATTCTACAGTGTCTTATATTTGCTTACATGTCTGACAGCCCATAAAATTGAGATTTCTTAGGCTAGGAACTATCTAACTTATCTTTGTCTACCTAGTGCCTACCACGTACCTGGCATAATTGCTGAATTAGTGAATGAATGGATAAACAAAAACCTAAATGGCCACCAAAACCAAATGAATGAATAAAAACTACATATAAAAATGGAATGGAACCTATAACAAGACAAAGCTGTTTCTGACTGCATCTAAATGATCCCTACACTTGACATCTACTGTCACCAACTAGCGCTACTGATAAGCAAAGCACTCAGATGTAAATATCCAAAGAAAAGGACAGAACAATGCACAATCCTACAATTTTTGGACTGCTATGAACAATTCAATCAACAAAACCTACAAATATTCTTTGCCTAAAACCCGCAAACTTTCCCTGGCCCCCTTGCCCAAGGCAGAAGTATGGTTACTCTAATCCAGGCCAGTCTGCACCCTTTCTACGTTGAGGACTGTCAAGTTGTTGCAGAGATTTGAAAATCTAGCCTGATACGGGTATGAGCTTTTAAAAATTCTAATACTTAAAAATCTGTTTTTAAATAAAGTCACATGGTAATAAAATGTGATAGAGCTCGGAGTGCATTGATCTGGCATTATGGGCTTGTTGATGAGCAATAAAATTTTGGAGACAGGGGCTTAGAACATAGTTTACAGCCAAAGAGAGCCCTGGCATGCCAACCTAAGATGAGAATTTCACATCACTCATTCACGGAACAGAAAGTCAGAAGGTGGCCCTCAGCGGTTACTGGTAATGAAACAACAAGGAATTAAAGTGAACCAACCAATTTGTGTTTCACACTCACCTCTCCTATAACTGTATGGAACAGAAGTTGCAGAGCCTGTTTCAGAATTTGTTTTTAAAATACAAGGGAACTGTGTGAGCAGACATCTCGTTTTTATCGGTACTTACGTTCTGCATATGATTAAGCACAAACTTGCAAAGAATTAACCACTCTACCAACCCAATGTATCTGTTATCAAACTTGCAGGAGCCAGGAGTGTTTGGAAGGGAAATGGGGGCGAGTGACCTGAAGCCCACTCCCTTGGGTCAGTGCATGCTGGGAGGGGAAATGAGCTACAGAGCAGACAATTTTCAGCTTCAGTGGTTTTACTTTCTTTACCAGGCCGCACGAAAACACACTGACAAAACAAAGGACACAGAATTAATGACCCATGCATTCTGTCAATTGACTCTGAGTAGCAGTGGCCAGTTCACCTTAATTTTTTTGTTCACATTGAACATGTAGCCCAAGGCATTGGTTAAGGTTCACTTAAGAATTCTTCAAAGGCATCACTTGGTTTTCATTAATTTGTTAACTGTAACTTCTCTGCTAAGGAACCCACAAACCAAGTGAAGGCCTCTATGAAAAATGCAGGAACAAAAGCCATGTATTTGACCAACCAGTCCTTCTTCTGCCTCCAGAGCAATCATTTCTTGTTCATGAACATTGGAGTAAGTTATATTCATTAGATTTTTTTAGCATTTAAAATATATTTAAACTTTCTTAATTTTCTCAGAAATCCAAGTATCGGCTGTCAGCCGTCACAGAGGATACGTAACACTGTAGTTTCCTGTACTTTCTGTGACTAGTCGTTTCCCAATTATTCCTGTGGTTTTTAACCAGTGATTTTTGATGAAATTCAATTAGAGTATGTCTGAAATGTGGTCAATGAAATAAAATTTAAGAATTGACAAAAAAGCGTAAGAATTCCAAAGAAGGTATAAATGGAACTTTGCATTTATATATCTGTACATACAAAGATTGTTGTTGTTAGCTACTGTTGAGTTGGTCCCCAAGTCATGGCAATCCCATGCACAATGGAAAAAAACACTGCTTGGTCCTGCCCATTCCCATGATCTGCTGGAGACTGGACCGTTGTGATTCACCGGGTTTTCCTGGCTTATTTTCAGAAGTAGATCACCAGGCCCTTCTTCGTAGTCCATTTTACTCTAGCTCTGCTAAAACCAGTTCAGCATCATAGCAACACACAAGCTTCCCCCGACAGATGAGTGGTGGCTGAGTGTGAGGTTCATCGACCAAGAATCACACCCAGGCCTCCTGCATGGAAGGCAAGAATTCTACCACTGAAATACCACTGCCCCCTATACAAAGATTATACCACCTTTAAGATGGAAGTCACACTTTGCATTGGAATTTTCTTCTATTTAAAGTCCCACAGTGGACACTTAGATCATAGAGTAAAATCTTCCATTTACTCAAAAGTTACAAAGAAGGTTTATCTATGTGAATATCTTTTATTATTATTATTACAAAAAAGTTGAACAATTTTCTAAGAATATATAACTAGTGAATATTGAGGCACCAATGGCAGGGTCTGAATTTTCTTTATCAAATTTAAAACAAAATATGGGATTAGGCAACAGTTGCTTTCAAGCCTCTCAGGAAGTTGCTGTTTTAACATTTTTTCTTCCTAAAATAGCAATATCAAGACAGTTTTAAGTGTGAAGAAGTCTACCATCAGGACACTTGGCAGTTTTTAGCAAAGGAAATGGATCCCATGAAGCAAACATACCATTCCTTTCTATAAACTTCTTAGACAATATTTGGTTGGTACAGCTTCATGTTAGTTGCATCTGTCAGCATTTCTATTACAAAGCCTTGATTTTCAAGGTTTTATAATTCAGTTGTGAAAAGTTGCTTTAGAAAGAAAGTTGGCAAGGCGGTTCTAGCCTGGGAGTTTATCAAATTGAACAAATCTTTGTTTAGCTATCTCTTAGTTCTGTGAGCCAAGGTCTACTCCCAGTTAGACATGCCAAACTTCCAATGACTTCAATGCTGGAGAGAGATTTTTTTTCCTCTCTTTAAATTCACTCCACAAGAGCTTCTCTCATTCTTACTTCAGAAGCCGCCAGGACCTAGCTCATATCCTGTGTAACCCAGTGGGAGAGGAGCCACATCATATGTAACTCTGTCGGACATATGAATCAAGTCTTGGCCAACTGTCTCCAGTATGAAATGTGGACAGCACCACAGAAAGACTTGGAACTTTTGAAAATGTGTACAATTAAAAATTAGGCACATCATACTTCTGCTTGCAGAGTGAGACGATGCTCATTTATTAAGAGTCCTGTCGACTGTGGAAGCATGTATGTGTTTTGGGGGAGTTACAATTACTCAGAATATGAACTTTATTGAGTTTTTTGTTTTTGAAGACATAATGAGGGGAAAAAAGACAATCCAAATTTTGTGTATCTTTTATTGTATAGCTGTTGTAAAGATTTCAGAAACACATTTATTTTATTGAGGTTGTAACACTGGAAATTTATATAAACCTGTACTTAATCAGAATGAGTATAGGAACAGTATTGGGGAAGCCAGCACAACTTGACCAAGGCAAGGTCATGGAAGCTTCATAGACACATCCAAACTCCCTGGGGGACCAAATTACTGGGCTGAAGGCTGAGGACCCTGTTGGGCCATTTTGGGGGACATCTACCTCAATTGGCATAACATAGTTTATAAAGAAAATGTTCTACATTCTACTTTGGTGATTAGTGTCTGGGGTCTTAAAGGCTGTGAGCAGCCATCTAAGATATTCCACTTGTCCCACCTCATCTAGAGCAAGGGAGAATGAATAAAACCAAAGACAAAAAGGAAAGATCAGTCCAAAGGACTAATGGACCACAATCACCACAATGTTGAGTACAACACAACTAGATGGTGCCTGGCTACTACCACCAGCTACTCTAACAGGGATCACAATAGAGGGTCCTGGACAAAGCTGGAGAAAAATGTAGAATAAAATTCTAACTGACAAAAAAGAGACCACACTTACTGGTCTGACAGAGACTGGAGAAACTCCGAGAGTATGGCTCCCAGACACTCTTTTAACTCAGTACTGAAGTCACTCCTTAGGTTGACCCTTCAGCCAAGGATTAGACGGCCCATAAAATGAAATGAGACTAAATAGGCACACCAGCCCAGGAGCAAGGGTGAGAAGGCAGGAGGGGACAGGAAAGCTGGTAATAGGGAACCCAAGGTCAAGAAAGGGAGAGTGTTGATGTGTCATGGGGTTGACAACCAATGTCACAAAACAACGTGTATTATTTGTTTAATGAGAAACTAATTTGCTCTGTAAACCTTCAGCTAAAGTACAATAAAAAAAGAAAAATGAGTGTAGGGCAGTTTCAGTCAAATCCAATGCAAAATTATACTATCTATAAACATACAAGAAATTTCAAAGAGATAGCTGTGGACAAGATGGTACCATAGTTAATTTTTTAAAAGTGTCTATTAATTAGTAAAATATTTTTCCATACAGACAGCAGATTCCATTATTTATTTGGGTATAGTAACCTGGATATCTTTTACAAGTAAAAATACAAATCGGACAAAATTCTTAACAAAATGAACTTTACGTTTGAAAGGCAAAATATAATATGCATGTAAATAGCCATAATAAAATGATCAAAATGCTAAGTATTGTAAGTACAGAGAAGGTGTTTTGGTAGGTAATAAAATGGAAATTTATATGTCCAAGTGCATATTAATATTAATGCATTTGCATTGTAATATATTAAAATATTTTAATATAATAATGTTCAAATATATAACTTTATATAAAAATATGCCATTTATAAATATAATTCATAATTTTTAATATAATCTAATTTATATATTTAAATATATAAAACCATTGCCGTTGAGTCAATTCCAACTCATAGTGACCCCATAGGACAGAGCAGAACTGCCCCATAGGGTTTCCAAGAAGTGGCTGGTGGATTCGAACTGCTGACCTCTTGGTTAGCAGCCAAACGCTTAACTACTACACCACGAGGGCTCCCCATTTAAATATATAATGCATTAAAATGTATAATCACTAATAATAACAATCATGAATTAATAATACAACCATGTCTCAGACTACTTCCTTCATTGATAAAAGTCTACACTTAGAAATATCACCACAACGAATCTGTTAGCAAAGTAGAGGCCTATAAGTTTACACAATCAGCCTACAGAGTAGTCTGACCTGCAGAGCTACTACAAGACGCCACAGAGCAAATCCAGGTGTCACCAATAGAAAGCCAAGGCCTCATCAAAAGGCTTTTGTAGATGGCCAGATAGCAGATGGCTAAGTTGGGTATGGTTTAGGTTTGTTCAATGTCTTAATCTATTCTCAAATTTTGGATTTGGCAAAACGAAAACCACATTTTGCCAGGTACTTGCTCCCTTAATTTTTAAGCCCATGTGCATTTTCAGTGAAATTTAATCCATATGTTTCTTATTCCTTTACACTTAACTCATCAAAAATTTTTCTGTAAGAGCCATTTGACATTCAAAAGCCTTGTGAATTTTTTAAAACTAGAGGTTTTCTTGCTTTTTCCCCTCTCGAAACAGGAAGTTGCATTCTGCCAGCATAAATGAATGTGAACATGAACACAATATATTAATCCAAAGTCAAAAGTTTGAATTTATCTGGAAACTGCAACCTCAAGAACGCGCCCACGTTTTTTTTCTAATGTGCCTGAATCTGTCTGCACCTAGACAGTGGCTGACATAATTTAAATCTAAAATAATGGACTTTACTAATACTGACCAATGAAAGAGGCGAGAAACATCTATTCAGTGTGTGACAAAAGGAATTCTTATCAAGTCCATCTGTAAAACAAGCTACTGCTGGTTTTTTTTTTCTTGAGCTATTAGAGTTCGTTTTCTAAAAATTGTTTGGAACACACACCAGTAGAAAATATATTATCACGGCCTTAACGTTACATACTTTTGTGATAGAAAGACACGTATTTATATATTACATATTTAAGCATTTGGCTAGTAACAAAAAGGTCAGCAGTTTGAATCCATCAGCCACTCCTTAGAAACCTATAAGGCAGTTCTACTCTGTCCTATAAGGTCGCGCTATGAGTCAAAATGGACTGAACGGCAATGGGTTTATATTTATCCAAAATTTGTATTGCTTTTGGAATACATTAATATATACTTAATATTATTTTCTGAACTTATGTATTTGTAGAACACTTTTTTCCCCGGGTTGGGGGGAGGGGAGGCAGTGATAATTCTTATAATGGTTTAATACAATTTAAGGCCAACATGTAAGGCCAATATAAACACATTTAGAAAATGAACTCTAACAAAGGAAAAAGGAAAAACCAAATGGTTAAGTGCTGGGCTACTAACTGAAAGGTTGGTGGTTCGAAACCATCCAGAGGAGCCTCAAGAGAAAGGCCTGGGGATCTGCTTCCAAAAGGTCACAACCATAAAAACCCTATGGATCAGTTCTACTCTGCACATATAGGGTCGCCATGAGTCGGGATCAACTCGCTGAAAACTGGTTACTTAATCACATTTTATACTTCTTTCTACCTCAGCCACAGTTAACACAGCTAGGTTGAAGGTAGATGCTCATTATATTCTTACTGGATTAAGCTGAATTGAATCCAATAGCATAAATGATTAAGTCATACTGTGATGAGCCAAAGAATACTGACATTGTAATTCCTAAAAATATTTAAGAATTTCTTGTCAAAACCATTTGTATTACTGATTCCTTATAATTATCATGTGATGCCATTTTCTTATGAAATGAAATTCTCTCTTCTTGAGTTCCCACAGCCATTATGGTACATCTCTGCTACAGCACTTAGCATATGGTTTCTGGGGGGCGGGGGGAGTAAAAATCTTAAGTGTTCACATCTGTAATCAACCAGATATTGTTGGGAAGCACAACAAAAGCTGAGATTTATGGTGTAGGGAGTCATTCTAGCACATCCCAAATACATTTCCATGAATGGATTTTATTTTATGTTTTATATTAAGAAAGCACATTGATTGTTAATTTCCTGAGCCTTCATGTTGAATAATTGGCATTGTTTCCAGCAAGTTCTGTTCCTGACAAACGTGTGATAATGTACTTTCAGTTAACCCTTAACATGAGGTGTGAAAAGGGGAGAGAGATAGCTATCAGCTATCATAAAGAAAATTTGACAAACTTTCCAGAAGGCTTAGAATGTTTTAGTACAATGAGAAAAAAAAACCTGCAAGTGGACAGAGAACAATTGATCAATGGTGCAAACAGGAGGACAGAACAATAAATGTAGAAGTGGTCTTGGAGTCCGTCTAGTCCAGCAGTGGCAAATACTGAACTTGTGAGGCTCTTTCTTGCCGCACGTGCATGGCTGGCCTTGCTGCTAGGAGATCAAAGTGTAATTTGCCCTGGAGCCAGGCCACAGCCTCAAAATCTTCAGAAGGATTAGAGATCTACTGCAAGACAGCATGCATGACAGTTGAAACCTATTTGTCATCCCTGATAGTCCAACTTCTTCAGTTTTAGATGACTTTCCCGAGGTCACAGATATACTATCTCTTCACATTACTTGAAATGGTTTTTGTATATTGATAGAGAAGCAAGTCATTTTAGTAGGAAGAGAAGTAGTATTCACCGAGTGCCCACTACATGCAATCAATCCAATGTTTCACACCGCTGTCTTATGAACTGAATATCATCCCTTTTACAAATTAGAAGCCTGTGTAATCCTTGCTGGTCAGATACTGTCACTAAGCTGGTAAAAAAGTTGCAGACTAAGATTGTTTTCTGTGCTTGTGTTGCCTTTCCTTTAGGTACAAGGGCCGTCTTTTAGAGGCCAAAGTAGGTAACTGTAGACCGGTGAACAAAAAAAAAAATGAAAAGGTGGGGCTCAGGCAAGTCTCACTAATCAACCCCTTTATGCTTCTGTTTCCCCCAAGGTAAAGAAGCTAGATGTTATGAAGTACTTTAATCTCTTTGGAAGTAAGATTCAGCATTAGAAGATCAAATTAATCTGGTCTTAATTCAATATGACAACATAGAATTTACCGGTCAAGTTCATTACAATCATCTAGTGTTTGCAATGAAATCTTGGGCTGTCATGACAACCAACTTCAAGAACTGACTTCTGTATTGTGGCTTAAATGTGATAAATTTCCACTTTCAGAAGACCTCCAGCTGGTGAGGCCACTCCAGCTGCCAAGATGATGCTCCACAGTTTCCACATCTGCTTCATTCTTCTGTTACAGCCTCATTACTAATTTATTTCTGTTTTTTAAGACTCAGAATCATTTTATTTCACTGGAGCAGTCTTTAAGCATATGCCCAAGATGGAGATTTACTTATGAGTAGTTTCAATTGATTGATGAAACGTGTTTATACCTTATGTTCACAGTGAGAACTCCCCTGACTTTCTCAATTATTTGACTTCATGACAAAATATAGGTGATTAAGAAAATATCCAAAGATATTTAACCCATTTTAAATATTCATTCTCTAGTTTTCCTAGAATTCTGTCAGAAAAGTCTTCAAAAATACTTAGCCTCATCTAGTTTCAAATCAAACCAATATAAATAATGGGTAGAATTACTAACCTGCAGGGAATGTCATCCTAAATTTCCTGGTGCTGACTATGTAACCATAAGCATGACTGGTGTATTTACTGGAGTCTGTATATACTGTATAATGTTCCCTGAAAACTCATGTAACTAATGCAATATGATAACCACTAGGGTGCTACTGTGACGTAAAGGATATATTACAATTTTATCCAATTCAAACAAGAAAAAAAGTAGTGGACTTTAGTGGCCCTGCCTTCTAAACAAACACATTGTCTGATCTACTGAACTTAAAATTCAAGATTATGTATAAGTCATCTTAGAATAAAAATAATTCTGTGGTATACACATTCCAGCACCCAGAGTTGATTTTACTCTTTGATCATTATTTCTAACAGTCATTTAAAGGGATCAGTGTAGTATGAAGGCCATGGCTTTTACTGAGAGAACTGAAGGTAGAAATAGGCACATTCGATAACACTGATCTCAAGTTGGCAGAGAATGGAGCTAGTCCAAGAGATGACACGTTTCCCTCAGGAAGATGATGTTGGATCCCTTGGTGTCAAAGTGTTGTAGGCTGGATCCCGCTGATACATGCAATCATCAGCAGAAAGAGGCTCCGTAAAGGAAAATCCTGAACCATAGTACAGGGAGAGACAGAAGAGAGTCTCTAGCTCCCCGTTCCTACCTTCTCCTACCCCCATTTCCGTAATTTTACAGACATGGAAACTGAGGCCGAGAGCCATGCTATCCCAGGGTCCTAGCAGAGCAGGATAAGAACCATCTTCTCACTTCCACAAGCACAGGATGCTGATTCTCCTGAAGTAGGTCCTAGGGCAGCAAGAACTAGAGCTGATCAAACAGAAACAGCTTCCACGGCAGCCAGGCAGGAGACAGCCACAAAAAGATAATGGATGTGAGAAGAATGACTCATAAGTGGCCCAAAAATGAGCATTCAATGGATATTTTAAAATACGTTATGGTTTACTAAAAAAAAAAAAAAGAATTAAAATGATATTCATGTTTAAAGAAAAGAAGAATGGGCAAAGCCAGAGAAATATAAATAGCCTGGTGTAAATGTACCTGGCCTTCAGCTAAGGCTACAATATACATTATAAACACCAAAGAGTGTCAAGAGCATTTTAAGAAATTGGTCATCCCTTTCCACTTTGTGAGTAATGCTTGGGAATGGGATAAAAAAACAATAATGGCTTCAAGGGAATGTTTAAGAATGAGGTAATTTGCATGTTTCTTCCAGAAAACATTAAGTGTATTCTTCTTCTCTGCCAGGATAATTTTGAATTTCTGGCAACAAAGCAGAAATTTTCTACCAAAGTTGATCAATCTCCTGTTACCACTCTATATTTATGTTGGTGTAGCAGTTTATTCTATGCAGCATTAGATTGTTTTTATTGAAGGCCTCATTGAGGAAAATCCCTGAACTCTGTGTAGACCAATTTTTGTGCAATTTTTAGATTCTAATTCTTCCAAATTTGGGGCCATGTCAGCTCAACCAGGAAGGATGAAAGTGATTGCTTCTCAAGAGAGAACTTGGATAATTAACTTTATTCCCTTCTCCTTTCCCTTTTCCCCCATCACAAAATATTTTGATTTCTTCTCAACCACTAAGACCAGTGAGATGATCTGTGAAGGAAATGACTGAATCATAGGGATAATTGCTTTCATTTTCCTTTATAAATGCGATAGATAGATAGATATGTAGGAAGGTAGGTAAGTAGGTAGGTAGGTAGGTGGCTGGCTGGCTGGATAGATGATAGATAGATAGACAGACAGACAGATAGACAGACAGATAGAGATACGGACTACCTGAGTGATACAAACTGTTAAGCACTCAACTACTACTAGCTGAAAGGTTAGCAGTTCGACCCACCCAGAAGCACATTGAAAGACAGGCCTGGTGATCTGCTTCTGAAAGGTCACAACCTTGAAAACCCTATGGAGCAATTCTATTCTGCGCACAGATATTGATATAGACAGTATATTGATATAAAGCTATCTTGATACCTTATTTCACAGGAAGGCAACCACCATATGCAAGCAAAAACAACTCATTAAAAGAAAAAGTAGATTTCATAAAACTTATGACAAATTCATTGGGATAGAATTATAGAAAGATCTCAAAAACCAGAGTTTAGAATTAGAAAGGACTTTAGAGTTTATCTACTAACAATCACCCTTTTTGACAGTTTTGAAACTGAAGCCCAGCCAAGGGAGGCAACTTACTCATGGTCATAGGTTACTTCCATTTTCTTATTTACAAAAAAAAAAAAAAATTGATATCTTTACTGCTGTTCTCTTTCTAAATACTGCTATTGAGTTGATCACTGTGCTCCAACTCCTTCACCATACCCTTCTTGCTTCCTTTCTCTGACCTTTGTGCTTCTAAGTTTTGGATTGTTGTTATTAAGTTGTGCTAACTCACCTTTCAGATGATACCCAATTCAAAGATCATATGTCTTGCCCCCTAACAACTCAGAGTACACCCATACCAATTTTCTGTGAATGGAGAGTGATCAATATAGCTGTGTTATTTGGAGCCACTAAATCAAAATTTTGTTACAAAGAACCACAGGAAGAGCAAGGAAAAAAAAATCAGTTACATGGAAACTGAATAACACCCTGCTTACAAATCACTGGGTAACAGAAGAAATCAGAGATGGAATCAAAAAATTCCTAGAATCAAACAAGAATGAAAACACATCATACCAAAAACTTTGGGACACAGCAAAGGCAGTCCTCAGAGGACAATTTATAGCAATAGATGCACACATCAGAAAAGAAAAAAGGGACAAAATCAAAACATTAACCATACAACTCAAACAAATAGAAAGAGAACAGCAAAAAAAAAAAAAAAAAAAAAAAAAGCCCACAGCCACCAGAAGAAAGGAAATAATAAAGATTAGAGCGAAATAAATGAAATAGAGAATAGAAAAACAATAGAAAGAATCAACAAAACCAAAAGTTGGTTCTTTGAAAGAATCAACAAAATTGACAAACCACTGGCCAGACTGACAAAAGAAAAACAGGAGAAGATACAAATAACCCAAATAAGAAATTAAATGGGGGACATTACAATAGACCCAACTGAAATAAAAAGGATCATAACAGAGTATTATGAAAAACTATACTCCAACAAAATTGAAAACCTAGAGGAAATGGATAAATTTCTAGAAACACACTACCCACCCAAACTAACACAAAGTGATGTTGAAAATCTGAACAGACCCATAGCAAAAGAAGAGATTGAAAAGGTAATAAAAAAAACTCCCAACGAAAAAAACCCTGGCCCAGGTGGCTTCACTGGAGAATTCTACCAAACATTCAGAGAAGAGCTTATACCAGTACTACTCAAACTATTTCAGAACATAGAGAAGGAAGCAACACTTCCAAAATCATTCTATGAAGCCAGAATAACCCTGATACAAAAACCAGGCAAAGATGCCACAAAAAAAGAAAACTACAGACCAATATCTCTCATGAATATAGACGCAAAAATTCTCAACAAAATTCTAGCCAATAGAATTCAGTATCATATCAAAAAATAATACACCATGACCAACTAGAATTAATACCATGTATGCAAAGATAGTTTGGCATTAGAAAATCAATCAACGTAATCAACCACATAAGTAAAAGGAAGAAAAGAATCACATGATCATATCAATTGACCCAGAAAAGGCAAACAAACAAAGTCCAACACCCATTCCTGATAAAAACTCTCAATAAAATAGGTATAGAAGGGAAATTTCTCAACATAATGAAGGGCATCTATGTAAAACCAATGGCCAACATAATTCTTAATGGAGAGACATTGAAAACATTCCCCTTGAGAACAGGAAAAAGATAAGGATGCCCTTTATCACCACTCTTATTTAACATTGTGCTGGAAGATCTAGCTAGAGCAATAAGACAAGAAAAAGAAATAAAGGGCATCCAAATTGGTAAGAAAGAAGTTAAACTGTCCTTATTTGTGGATATGATACCATATACATAGAAAACCCAAAGAACTCCATGAGAAGACTACTGGCACTAATAGAAAGATTCAGCAGAGCAGCAGGATACAAGATAAATGTACACAAATCAGTTGGATTCCTATACACCAATAAAGAGAACGATGAAAAGGAAATCAGGAAAACAATACCATTTATAATAGCCCCTTAAAAAATAAAATACTTAAGAATAAATCTAACCAGAGATATAAAAGACCTATTCAGAGAAAACTACAAAACGCTACTGCAAGAAACCAAAAGAGATCTACATAAATGGAAAACCATACCATGCTCATGGACAGGTAGACAACTCTACCCAAAGCAATTTACAAATACCATGCAATTCCGATCCAAATGTCAACAACATTCTTTAAAGAGATGGAAAAACTAAACATTAACTTTATGTGGAAAGGGAAGAAGCCCCAGATAAGTAAAGCACTATTGAAGAAGAAGAACAAAGTAGAAGGATTTGCACTACCTAACCTCAGAACCTACTATACAGCTACGGTAATCAAAACAGCCTGGTACTGGTACAATGACAGACACATTGACCAACGGAATAGAATTGAGAACCCAGATGTAAATCCATCCACCTATGGTCACTTGATCTTGGACAAGGGCCAAAAGTCCATCAAACAGAGAACAGACAGTCTTTTTAACAAATGGTGCTGGCAAAACTGAATGTCCATCTGCAAAAAAAAAAAGAAACAGGACTCATACCTCACACCATACACAAAAACTAATTCAAAATGGATCAAAGACCTAAATACAAAGCCAAAAACTATAAAGTTCATAATGGAAAAAATAACATCAATGCTAGAGGCCCTAATACATGGCATTAACAGGATACAAACCATAACAACAACACACAAACTCCAGAAGATAAGCTAGATAACTGGGATCTTCTAAATATTAAACAATTACGCTCATCAAAAGACTTCACCAAAAGAGTAAAAAGAGAACCTACAGACTGGGAAAAAATTTTTGGACTCTACAAGTCAGACAAAGTTCTAATCTCTAAAATCTACAAGAAAAACCAACATCTCTACAGCAAAAAGTCAAGTAATCCAATTAAAAAACAGGCAAAGGAAATGAATAGAAACTTGACGAAAGAAGGCATTCAAGCGGCCAACAGACACGTAAGGAAATGCTCACGATCACTAGCCATTAGGGAAATGCAAATCAAAACCACAATGAGATACCATCTCACTGTGGCATTACTGGCACGAATCAAAAACACTGGAAATAACAAATGTTGGAGAGGCTGTGGGGAGATCAAAACTCTTATGCACTGCTTGGTGGGAATGCAAGATGGTACAACCATTATGGAAAATGATATGGCGCTTACTTAGAAAGCTAGAAACTGAAATACCATACAATCCAGCAATCCCACTCCTAGGAATATATCCTAGAGAAATAAGAGCCATCACACAAATAGACATACGTACACCCATGTTCATTGCAGCATTTTTCACAATAGCAAAAAGATGGAAACAACCTAGATGCACAACAACAGATGAATGGATAAACAAACTATGGTACATACACACAATGGAGTATTACACAAGCATAAAGAACCATGAATCTGTAAAGCATCTCATAACATGGGTAAAACTGGAGGACATTATGCTGAGTGAAATAAGTCAATCACAATAGGACAAATATTGTATGAGATCACTACTGTAAAAACTCATGAAAAGGTTTACACACAAAACAAAACAACCTTTGTTGGTTATGAGGGATGGGAGGAGTGGGGGGAGAAATACTAAATAGGCAACAGATAAGTGGTAACTTTGGTGAAGGGTAAGACAGTACACAGTACTGGGGAAGCCAGCACAACTTGTACAAGGAAAGGTCATGGAAGCTCCATACACACATCCAAACTCCCTGAGGGACCGAATTGCTGGGCGGATGGCTATGGGGACCATGGTCTCGGGGAACATCTAGCTCAGTTGGCATAACATAGTTTATAAAGAAAATGTTCTACATTCCACCTTGTGAGTAGCATCTGGGGTCTTAAAAGCCTGTGAGCAGCCATCTAAGATACTCCACTAGTCTCATCGCTTTAGGAGCAAGGGAGAATGAAGAAAACAAGATACAAGGGAAAGATTAGTCCAAAGGACCAACAGACCACAGCTACCACGGCCTCCACCAGACTAAGTCCAGTGCAACTAGATGGTAGCCAGCTACCACCATTGACTGCTCTGACAGGGATCAAAACAGAGCATTCTGGACAGGGCTAGAGAAAAATGTAGAACAAAATTCTAACTTACGAAAAGGAAGACCAGACTTACTGGCCTGAAAGAGACTGGAGAAACCCCCAGAGTATGGCCACTGGACACCCTTTTAGCTCAGTAATGAAGTCACTCCTGAGGTTCACCCTTCAGCCAAAGATTAGACAGCCCCATAAAACAAAAATAGACTAATGGGGCATATCAGCCCAGGGACAAGGACAAGAAGGCAGGAGGGGACAGGAAACCTGGCAATAGGGAACCCAAGGTCGAGAAGGAGAGTGTTGACATGTCATGGGGTTGTTAACCAATGTCATAAAACAATATGTGTACTAACTGTTTAATGAGAAACTATTTGTTCTGTAAACCTTCATCTGCAGTACAATAAAAAAATTAAAAAATAATAATAAAAATTTAAAAAAATTTGTTACAAAGAGTTTAAGCACCTCCACTGTCTTAAATAACTGAAAAACCTAAAACATCACATGGAGCTACTTAAGGTTAAAGATATCAACTATTAATTTGAAAACCTAGAGGAAATGGACAAATTTCTAGAAACTCACTACCTACCTTAACTAACACAAACAGAGGTAGAACAACTAAATAAACCCATAACAAAAGAACAGATCGAAAAGGTAATTAAAAAACTCCCAACAAAAAAAAAGCCCTGGCCCAGATGGCTTCACTGGAGAATTCTACCAAACTTTCAGAGAAGAGTTAACACCACTACTACTAAAGGTATTTCAGAGCATAGAAAAGGGTAGAATACTCCTAAACTCATCCTATGAAGCCAGCACAACCCTGATACCAAAACCAGGTAAAGACACCACAAAAAAAGAAAATTACAGACCAACATCCCTCATGAACATTGACGCAAAAATCCTCAACAAAAGTCTATCCAATAGAATTCAGCAACATATCAAAAAAATAATTCACCATGCTCAAGTGGGATTTATACCAGGTATGCAGGGATGGTTCAACATGAGAAAAATAATCAATGTAATCCATCACATAAATAAAACAAAAGACAAGAACCATATGATCTTATCAATTGATGAAGAAAAGGCATTTGACAAAGTCCAACATCCATTCACGATAAAAACTCTCAACAAAATAGGAATAGAAGGGAAATTCCTCAATATAATCAAGGGCATTTATACAAAGCCAACAGCCAACATCATCCTAAATCAGAGACTTTGAAAGCATTTCCCTTGAGAACGGGAACCAGACAAGGATGCCCTCTGTCACCACTCTTATTCAAGATTGTGCTGGAGGCTCTGGCCAGGGCAATTAGACTAGAAAAACAAATAAAGGGCATCCAAATTGGTAGGGAAGAAGTCAAAGTATCTCTATTTGCAGATGATATGATCTTATACACAGAAAACCCCAAAGAATCCGCAAGAAAACTACTGGAACTAATAGAAGATTTCAGCAAAGCTTCAGGAGATAAGATAAACATACAAAAATCAGTTGAATTCCTTTACATCAACAAAGAGAACCTCAAAGAGGAAATCACCAAATCAATACCGTTTACAATAGCCCCCAAGAAGATAAAATACTTAGGAATAAATCTAACCATAGACATAAAAGGTCTATACAATGAAAACTACAAGACACTATTGCAAGAAACCAAAAGAGACCTGCATAAGTGGAAAAACTTACCTTGCTCAAGGATGGGTAGACTCAACATTGTGAAAATGTCAATTCTACCCAACGCGATCTACAGGTACAATGTAATCCCAATCCAAATTCCACCAGCATTTTTTAATGAGATGGAGAAACAAATCATCAACTTCATATGAAAAGGAAAGAGGCCCTGAATAAGTAAACCATTACTCAAGAAGAAGAACGAAGTGGGAGGCCTCACACTACCTGATGTTAGAACATATTATACCACCATGGTAGTCAAAACAGGCTGGTACTGATACAACAACAGATACATAGACCAATGGAACAGAATTGAGAATCTAGACATAAATTCATCTACCTATGAGCAGCTGATATTTGACAAAGGCCCAGAGTCTGTTAATTGGGGAAAAGACAGTCTCTTTAACAAATGGTACTGGCATAACTGGATATCCATCTGCAAAAAGCTGAAACAAGACCCATACCTCACACCATGCACAAAAACTAACTCAAGAGAGATCAAAGACTTAAATATAAAATCAAAAACGATAAAAATAATAGAAGAAAAAATAGGGACAATGCTAGGAGCCCTAATACATGGCATAAACACAATACGAACCATAAGTAACAATGCACAAGCACCAGAAGAGAGACTAGGTAACTGGGAGCTCCTAAAAATCAAACACTTATGCTCATCAAAAGACTTCACCAGACGAGTAAAAAGACAACCTACAGACTGGGAAAAAATTTTTGGCTATGTCAAATCCAATCAGCGCCTCATCTATAAAATCTTCAAGATACTGCAAAACCTCAACAACAAAAAGACAAATAACCCAGTTAAAAAATGGGCAAAGGATATGAACAGGCACTTTGCCAAAGAAGATATTCAGGTGGCTAACAGACACATGAAGAAATGCTCACGATCATTAGCCATTAGAGAAATGCAGATCAAAACTACAATGAGATATCTCACCCCAACAAGGCTAGCATTAATCCAAAAAACAGAAACTAATAAATGCTGGAGAGGTTGTGGAGAGACTGGAACACTTATACACTGTTGGTGGGAATGTAAAATGATACAACCACTTTGGAAATCGATTTGGTGCTTCCTTAAAAAGCTAGAAGTAGAAGTACCAATATGATCCAGCTATCCCACTCATTGGAATATATCCTAAAGAAGTAAGAGCCATCACAGGAATAGATATATGCACACCCATGTTCATTGCAGCACTGTTCACAACATCGAAAAGATGGAAACAACCTAGGGGCCCATCAACGGAAGAATGGATAAACAAATTATGGTATGTTCACACAATGGAATACTATGCAACGATAAAGAACAATGATGAAGCTGTGAAGCATAACATGAAGGAAACTGGAGGTCATTATGCTGAGTGAATTTAGTCAGTCATGGACAAATATTGTGTAAGACCACTATTATAAGAACTCGAGAAAAGGTTTAAACACAGAAGAAAACATTCTTTGATGGTTATGAGGATAGGGAGGGAGGGTGAGGGTTATTTACTAACTAGATAGTAGATAAGAATTATCTTAGGTGAAGGGAAGGACAGCACACACTACAGGGGAAGTCAGTACAACTGGACTAAACCAAAGCTAAGAAGTTTCCTTAATACAGTAAAACACTTTGAGGGACAAAGTAGCAGGGGTAGGGGTCTGGGGACCATGCTTTCAGGGGACATCTAGGTCAACTGGCATAACGAAGCTTATTAAGAAAATGTTCTGCATCCTACTTTGGTGACTGGCGTCTGGGGTCTTAAAAGCTTGCAAGTGGCCATCTAAGATGCATCCATTGGTCCCAACCACCTGGAGTAAAGAAGAATGAAGAACACCAAAGACACAAGGAAAGTATTAGCCCAAGAGACAGAAAGGGCCACATAAACCAGAGACTTCATCAGCCTGAGACCAGAAGAACTAGATGGTGCCCGGCTACCACCAATGACCACCCTGACAGGGAACACAACAGAGAGTCCCTGATGGAGCAGGAGAAAGGTGGGGTGCAGAATTCAAATTCGAGTAAGAAGACCAGACTTAAGGGTCTGACTGAGACTGGAGGAACCCTGGAAAGCATGGCCTCTAGATTCTCTATCAGCCCAGAACTAAAATAATTTCAGAGGCCAATGCTTCAGACAGGGATTGGACTGGACTGTGAGACATAAAGGGATACTCATGAGGAGTGTGCCTCTTAGCTCAAGTAGATACAAGAGACTAAACAGGCAGCTTCTGTCTGGAAGTGAGAGGGGAAGGCAGAGAGGGTTAGGAGCTGGTTGAATGGACATGGGGAATAGGGGGTGGAAAGGAGGAGTGTGCTGTCACAGTATAGGGAGAGCAATTAGAGTCCCATAACAATGTATGTATAAATTTTTGTATGGGAAAAATTAAAAAAAAAAGATATGAACTATTACCAGAATTCATTTAAAGGTGTCTTCACGCTGTATTCACATCTCTAACCTCATTTAACCCTTAAAATAACCAAATAAAGTGATGATTTCTAGCATTCCCACTTTACAGATGAGACTGAGGCCACACAGCTGAACGGTGGCAACGTGGTGTTCAGAGTTTTGGATCTCAAATCTTAGGCTGTCTATACTCCAGCATGAATATATAAAACTTTTTAAGTTTAAGTACTGAGTTAACACAGCTGATACATTCCTTTATCAAGGCCTGCCCTAATGAGTTGTGTTACATTTAACTGACAGTCACTATGTGGTCAAGGTAGGCAAGGCAGAAGCCAGCACAAGAGGGAAAAAATGCTCTAAACTCTTTGCTGTTTTGTTTCTAACTGCTGATTACTTTCTCCTGGAGAGATCCTTTGGGCTGTCTTTATAACCATCACTTGCAACTTTCCATGATTCAATCTCTTCTTCCCACACAGTTTTGTGATGCATTTTTAAATCTTATGTTACCCAATATGACTTGTGTAAAGTTCAGTCCTGAGAACATCATTTAATACTATGCTTAGGTTTTTTGGGTTCTATTATAATCATATATTTTTTCTTTCCCTTAAAATACCTTCTATTTTTCAGTGAAGGTCCTATCTGAGTCCAGTGCATATTGACTAAAAGCATTAAACTAATAATATGCTCACCAAAAGCCATGGAGTGTATTGGGTAAGTATAAAGACTCCAGAGCCTGTGTGGGTTCAAATCCCAGCTTCAAAGCTCACTAGTTGACCTGGGAGTAGTTACTTAATCTCTTTGTGCCTCAGTTGCCTCTCCTGTGAAATGATTTGGTATCGGGGTTAAGAGGCATTGGTAGCTTCGTGGTAAAATTCTTGCCTTCCATGTGGGAGAACCGGGTTTGATTCCCAGCTAGTGCACCTCCTGCACAGCCACCACCTGTTTGTCAATGGAGGCTGTGTGCTGCTATGACAATTCACAGGTTTCAGCAGAGCTTCCAAACTAAGACAAACTAGGAAGAAAGGCCTAGAGATGTACTTCTGAAAATCAGCCGTTGAAAACCCTATGGATCACAAAAATCCAATGATGGGATAGTGCAGGACCCAGCAAAATTTCACCGGGTAGTACATGGGGTCGCCATGAGTTTGCAGCTGACTAGATGGCAGTTAAAAACAACAACAACATGGAGAATAAATGAATTAATGCATATAAAGTACTTAGAATAATATCTGACACAAAGTCTTTAAATGCTAGTTATTATGACTAAAAGCAGGTATAAAATGGGAAAAATATTAATTTCTAATTTAGTTTTTTTATTAGCTGGTATTATTAGGTTTACTATTTTAGATAACATTGGATTCTCTGACCTTTGATCCATTATAAGTTTTATTTATTTAAGTTGCACAAACGGCTGAACTTACTATCACATTCATGAAATCTGCCTTGCAAATAGAACATACTCGACATACTCGGTGAACAGAGTTCTAGAGAACTCATGTTAAAACTAACAAATAAAACTCATCTGTTGTGATATGTTCATTTTCATTAAAAAGACATCAGTCTGCTTGTATTGGAAATAGAGCTTAATCTCTGACAGGCGGTTCTCATTTTCCAGTTATTCTCTAGGGAGCATATGTTGGCACGCTGGCAACCATTTTTTGGGCCCTGCGCTGTGGTTGCAAATGGTGTCATTGTTCTTGGTTAAATCTGCGAAAAGTAAGCCGACCCTCTCAGTTTTTGGCTTCATGCTAAAGTAGCCTTCATGGCAAAGAGCTGCATGAGTTTACCAGTCTCTATTCACTCTCCATATTCCAACATGATCAAAGTCTGCAAAATAGCTATACATCGAGCTTTGTTTTTCCTCCTTTTTAGTTTCCGCATTGTCAAGAATGGTATCATACGTTGAAACAAAATCTAGATTTTTCTATTTGTTGGTCAATACAGGTGTCTCTGAGAGAAACAAGAGAGGATAAATATTTATTTTTAAATTTCTTTGCAGGTAGGCGAAACAGACTTAGTTGTCATTTGTCAATGAATATTTTAAACTGTTTAGGTCAGATGTGTAACAAATCATTCATGAAAAGATGGTTCTTAACTCTGGGTCAGAATTCAGAGTGAAGACTGTAGATTAGTTCGAATGATTTTGAAGATATGAGACAGAAGAACAAAACACATTCCCTAACCACAAACTCCTTTTTGTCTAAGTAATTTAATCACGCCCTTTGCAATCTCAGCTGCAAAATAAATTTGTCCATCAAGTTGTTTCTTTACAAGTCGTGTAAACATTAACAGCCTCAGTCTGAAATATTAGATCCTAAATAAGGTTAAAATAAATGGAATTTTACTGCATTGTAAGGGACAAACAGATATTCTAGAAGACAAAAATACTTTTCCCTTTACTAACAGATCTAAATTATTTTTCTTAGGCTCTTATTCAATAACTGATTTTACATACGAAGAGCAATACATTTATTGACTAATGGTGCATCGTGGTAAATGACTGATGTGAGATATTCAAAGTTTTATGCAGATTGGCGACTGTCAGCTTTCTCTTAAATGCATGTTACAGATTAAGAAAGAAAAAAAGGAGGATGAGTCAGTGCTGCAGTGTTTGTAGTTCTATCCCCTTTGTGGTTTTATACTCATTAAAAAAAAAAAAGCAATGGAAAAGGAATAAATGGAGTAAGAACAGGGAAACAAAAGCACATTCACTTTCTAAATACCGGCTCAACACACCATCTTTGGCTATGAAGACATGATCTTAATAGAATCAATTACCCCTGGTTTCTGCAGGAAAAATAAGAGAGACATACTGGGCCGAGTCCTTGGCAAGTTTTAGTTATTTGTTCATCAGATATTCATGGAAAACTTACCTGTGCCTGGCCCTGATCTAGGTGCTTGGAATAAATCAGTGGACAGAGCAGGGGAAAATATTGTCACTCTCAAGGAGCTTACACTCTAACTTTTAATAGTAACATCCTAAATTTAAAAAGGTAATAAGCCCTTAATTTCATACTGTCTTGGCACACGTTTTGTATTTGATCATCACAACAGTCAAGTGAGAAGAGGCCTTTGTGCCTAGAATGCCCTTCTCAGCCAAATTCCTGCTCAAATGTAACAGCTCAGCTCAAATGCAGTCTGCTTTGGAAAGCTCTCCCCCATTCATCATGCAAATCAATTTTGTGTTATGCAAGATGCTTCTCATTATCAAGGAAAAAATAGCTCCAGTTGTCCCATATCATATTAATTCCTACATGTAATCCCCTCATTTCCCAGTTTCACCTGCCCTGGGCTAGAGCCATGAGACTGAGTTTGACAAAAGGGATGTGAGTGAAGGTCATGGGTCACTTCAGTCTAAGGTACTTAAGAGTTGGTGATTCTTCTCTGTCACTCTCTTCCCCTTCAGGGTGAACGGAGAAGCCAGGTGTTGCAACAGCGGCATCACAAGGAAACCCGGGTCCTCAAACTCAAATATTTCTGGAGAGAAATTCCCATCAACCAGCACTGGACTTCGATTGAGCAAGACTTATACTATTGCTGTGATAAGCCAGTGTCTATTAATTACTGAGACCAATACAATGACAGAAAAAATGATTTTTTTAAATTTTTTTCCCCAAAGAGGCACATACTTTGTGTAGGAGACAAGGAATTATATTAAAGATGCACCTGGCTGCTTGTTACGTCTGCAGGTTGGGGGCAGAACTTAACAAACCCTCACTCCTTCACCCCAGCTCAGCTGCCTTTTCCCCAATAGTTTCTTCTGTTATTTCTTCTGATCCCAAACCAGAAAACTCATGAATTTTCCTTAAACAATGAGCTGGGCTTACATTAACTATTTTTTACCTTTTTCTCAAGATAAAAGGTATTTAAGTCCTGCTACTTAAATTGATGGACTGAAACTCCTAAGTGTAAATCTCTCTTTAGATCACATACAGAGCATTTTCTTCTGATATATAAACACACACAAACATAGAGTTTATTTTTAAACATTCTTTTACTCGTGAATAAAAATGGTTGAAAGAAAGGAGAAAGGCTAATTCTAGGCCCAATTAATTTAACTACTGAATATTAGATAAAATTCTAAGCTTACTGGCTGAAAGTGAATGAAGTTAGAATATCAAAGATTAATAAAGATTGCTTGTAAAAATAATGCTGTACATAGTAATGCCTTTCCCCATTTGAGCATAAAAGAATTGGGAAAATAGGAGTACAAATCCTAAACCTTCCATAAAAGATTTATTATTAAATAGTATTTTTTTTTTTTGCTTCCTTTTAATATGTCCAATTCCACAGCATGTTAGTAGAAAGACAACAAACGAAAGTTCTCTCTTAATCCATAAGCGCAAAAAATATGTATGTCCCAGGGAAATGGTGAACTTTAATGTAGAGATAAAAAGTAAACTGTGGCATCAATTAATAGATTGAATAGAAATAGAATCACTTCTACAAAGTAGATTCAGATTTAGGTGTTCTAGTATTCAGGATTTATAGCCTTGGAATTGAAACACCAAATCAAGGTATGTTAGGCCAAATGTTATAACCTACTCAACTTCCAAATCCCTGGGGAAAAACTGAATCTAACATGCAACATGGGAAAGTAAACACCACATGTCATTTTCTTTTCTGTAAGTCAGTATAGTTGCTTTCTTTGACTTGGCTGCTGGGGATATCTGAGATGGGTTCTGTATTTTCTTAAATAGCTTTCTTCAGAATTGGTTAAATACACTTTTCTCCCTTCTTTTACTGCTCAGTATTTATCCCCCCCCCCCCCCCCCATCTATCTTTTGTTGTCTTTGTTTTTATTGTGTCTGTGCTTCTGCTGCCTCAAGGGCCTGCTGGAAACTACTGGTGCTACAAATAAATAATTTTTTTAAAAAAATAGCGAAGTATCAGGTACAAATATGAACACATGCCTGGGTCTACCTAGTCCATACGGAACCACAGAACGATAGAAGGAAAAGGAACTTAAAATTGTTCTAATCTAATACTCTTGTTAAATAGATAAGGAAGCTGACCCACAGAAGTTAAGTAACATTCCTAAGTCACACAGATAGCCGGGGGCCACAGCTATGGCCGTGCCTCCTGTGTGTGTCAACTCATCCCCTCTGGCTATGAGATGCAGCTCTGCTTCCAATACAATGCCAAACGAACCACATACTGTATTGGCCTAATTTATTTATTTTACACAAGTGTCTGAAGTTTTCTACATAAAAAAGTGAGGATTTAAACCTAATGTGCTATAGAGACCCACCCTCGCCCTGCCAACTGACAGCAGTACTTTCCACAGACTACTGCTCAGGCAGCTGCCAAGGGAAGGAGATTATTCCCATGGACTCCTGCCAGGAGCCCAGCTGGGGACTGTGCTCAGGGCTAACTGTTGATTTGAGTAGTTGCATTAGTCAGGAGCTAGAACTGTCAGGATCTCTACCAATTCGGGTCTGCTTAAGCAGCAACCAAAGCAGAAAGAAGTTAGAGAAAGCTCAGTTGCCAATATTTTGATATATAAATCAACCCCAATTTGGGAGATTTTCTTTTTTTTTTTTTACCGTTCTAAATCACTGCATCACCAATGGAGTAATGAGCAGGGGCTGATCCTGGCCACACAGGTCATGTTGCAGCTAATATATAGGACCCTCTTCCTAGGATCTGCACTAATAAGACATGGCAGGCAGACAGGATGGAATCCAGACAGACTGCCATACACACCGTGGGTGCAGACAGAGATGGGCTACAAAGAAACTTTGTCATTTGAAAATCAATATTCTCCCTCTAGAGAAAGAATGCACAACAGTTATATGCTAAAATAGACCTAAAAATCTTTAAAATCTTATAAATATAATTATTATCAACTCTAAGTTGTAGTTTTAAGGATTCAGTTTTCAAAATGGTGAGTTTGGCGTTTCACACAGGTGTAATCACTGGAAGATTCCGGCTGACAAGGCTCTTTTCAGGTTAGAGATTTGGAGTGAAGGAGTGTGTGATGTCAGAGAGCTGGGAACCCTGAGTGCAATGGCCCCTACGTGCCTCCCAGCACAAGTAGGAGAACCAAATAGTAAGTTAATGCCTATCAAGTAAAATACTTCAGAAAATTTGAACAGGAGAGGGTAGGCTCTATCCCTATTATTAACTATATTTTCTCATGCACACCAGGTGATATATCAGATTCTGCTTCTCTATAATCCTTTTCCTTTCCCTAGGACCTCTCGTATCCTACAGTACCACTGTGGTGGTGACTGGCTAAGGAGCTACGAACCAATAGCACTGGGCTGTAAAGCCATTCTTCACTTAGAGGGCAGAGTGACATTAATGGATTTCCGAGTGTGGGAGTCTTCCTGTATTATTGCTTCTTGAAATCCCCTTGATGTCTTCAGAGGTCTCTAATCTGTATCTTGTCAAGAACAAAAACTATACACAGAGTGTGTTAGTTATGAAGTAACATGGCTGCTGGTCAGACATCAAGGAGGGTTTTGTTTTGATAATTGCTTACTCAAAATAATTATCCTACATTTAAATCAACATAAATGAAAGGAATTAACTCAACAAAGGAAGCTAACCTTAGTAAGAGACAAATTCAGAGCCTAGACAAGTGCCATAAATCTCATGACTAATGGGATATTGGCAAATAAATCCTCCTCAGTGTTGCCCACAAATGCCTCTGCTAGTGAAGCCATGTGTGAGTATGTTTACTTCCTCTTGGTTGGCCTGGTAATTCTGTCACCCGTAGTCAACATCTTAAATTACTTAAGTGGGTGGGTGGCAATTTCAAGCTTTCAGAAACTGTGTACCCATTAAACATGCTGAGTGAGGTAAACAAACTATTTGATACTTATTTCTAAATATTTAAATGGTTTTCATGAGTTATCTATGGAGTATGCCTAGATGAAGGCAGCACTGCTATTCATTGTCAGTGGAAACACATAGTACATGCTGGAAACAGCATCTCCTTAAAGCTGGAGAGCCAGCACACAGTTCAGAGATGACCGCTCGTAAGTTTTCCTCCCATTCTCTCACCCACATTAAGCATTCTGCATTTCTGGTCTCATATTTTCTCTTTTCATACTGGCAATTTGAAGAACTACTATTAAAGGAAAAATACTGTAAAACATTGTTTCCAAACTCTAAAATAATTATTTGGTATGTAGTATAGGGATGCAGAAACAAGAAGTCGATTACCCAATATTAATTCTCCTATTTTACCTTACTAATAAAATAATACAGGTTGTTATGAGTTGGAATCGACTTGATGGCAGTGGGTTTGGTTTGGCTTGGTTTTGATAAACTCCAAGTTTATTCAGGGCATATGGGTTTGACTTTTAGGAAAAGAGAGGGAGAGAAAGAAAGAAAGAGAGAGAGAGGAAGGGCGAAAGGGAGAGGAGGAGGGAGGGAGGGAGGAAGGAAGGAAGACATTTCCCAGCTTGCCTTGCAGCTGGTCCAGTTCTGGTCAATTAGATGTATGCAGAAATCACTGGGTGAGGCTTCCAGAAAGGCTCCTCAAAGAGGTCTGACTTACTGGTATGCGCCATTATTGTTGTTCTTGACCTTCTTGTTTAGAACGCGCACAGGATGACTAAGTACTTTGCAACCATCTTGAGAACATGAGGCTGAAAGTCACACCTGATGATAGATAGTACAGCAGGAAGTTGAAAGGCCCCCTGGGTCCTGACGACATCATGGGGCTGATGTACTAGCCATTGCCTGCCAGCCGTCAGACTTTGTTTAAATTTTATGCTACTGTTTTGGGGGTCCCTATTACTCAAACAACAGATATTATAGGACAGTTGAAGAAGTGTTAGCTTGTGGCCTGGGTGGCCTTTTAAAAGCTCTTTTTTCATCTGAGAGCCTCAATTTTCTTCTGTGTAAACTGAGTTGAGCTGGATGATCTAAAGAAAATGTCTTTTATTTTACTACTTGTGATTTCTAACTGCCCATCTGCATTTTTCCCAATATCATTCTTAAACATCCATGTAAAAAAGGAAAAATTTTATGTTGCGTAGTATATTTTAAGATGAAAAAAGAATAAGGGAGAAAACCAGCTACAAACCCTAGAACCCACAAACAAGCAGATGACAGTGGAAACAAGTTTCAATTAAAGTGATCTAATGTTTTAATAAATGCCATCAGTAGAGAAAACATTTCAGCACAATCTAATGAGGACAGGCAAATCAAGGCAGGAAAGAACTGCCCTTGCCCTCATCCCACTTCTCACTCCAGTTAGGAGAGGAATCTGGGGAGCTTGGGGGATAGATGGTTGGGAAGAGATTAACTCCAACCCCAGCTGTGTCTGTTCAGTTGCTACCATGGAACATTAGCCTACTTTGGTAGCTCAAGGTCAGAGTTGACCTCAAGGTGGTTGGAGCTCTTCTGCATTTGGCTAGAAAGGAGCCTCCCTTCTGTATTTTCCCTAGTCTTTACTGGATAATTTTAAGGTATAGTAGAAAAATAACAAAGAACATCTCTCCAGCATAGCCCATTTTTGCAGAACCTGGCAATTTGGCAAGGGTACATAAATCCCTCTGTAGTTACTGGTCACCTACTGTGTGCATGCCATTTTGCCAGGGGCTGGAAGAACTATAGAATCAAAAGCAGTCTCAGCCCTCATGACCCACGGATGCAAGGAAAGGAGGGAAGAGTCCTTGAACTCCATCTTACTCTCCAAAACAAGAATTTATTATTAACACATACATGCCAGAGTCATTTATTTCATTCTGGAAGATTTCCCCTAATAGCCTCATTTAGCAAACATTGTAAAAAACTGTCCCCAAAATCTCACAGGCCTTCTCATAATCTGCCCTCTAGCAGAGAGGATAATGGTGAATTGTTTTTAAATATATACCCCAAAATGGCAACCAATGAGTTACTATGTTATCCAAAAGAAGCAAAAAATTATACCTCTTATAAAATCCATATAATTTTTTCATGTTCCTGTCTGGCAAAATTAACATCCAAACAAGCTTTCTTTACCTAAAATGCCCTTTACCAAGTTGAAACTAAATCATCTGGGATGGAAAATCTTTGATATGCCTTTCATAGCAACCTTGTGGAAAAAGATGTATGTCTAAGTTTAAGGTGACAAACAGGGTTATTATCTCTCTTCCTCTAATATTTAACCAATCTAAACACTCAGGGGAAAAATGTTATCTGAAATCCAACCACTTTATATACATTCACTTGGTCTTCTTTTGACGATTCAACTAGCTTTTCTCACAAGTATCTCAAATACTTGTTTGGAAAGCTTTTCTCAAGTGGGTGTGCAAACAGGAGGAGGACTGTTCCTTAGCAATCCATCCGTATAAGCCTCCAACGATGCTATCTTCTTGTACTTTAGTTAATGAAAAGATAAATATGATCTGTGCTATGCCCAGCTGTGTTTTTCTTGCACTGAGGAATTCACAAAAGGAAAATTTTAAATCATACATTTATCAGTGAACAAGCTTGCTAAAGCAAATAGATTTCAGCCTCCTGAGTTTGCTTCAATAAAAGATTAAACGCTAATAATGCAACTTACCACACTCAACAGATTTATGAATAATCAAAGTTTGGAGGAAGGCCAGGCCATTTCAGAACATTACCTCGCAAACAGATGCCAATAGTACGTAGACATCTTCCCTGTAGCTAAGCAGCTGTATTTCCTATCACACAATTCAATATTGACTGAATAATTGGCCTTTACCAAACATTTATTAAAACACTCCATTTACCACACAACTAGTGCTTGTTTAAAAATTTCAGGAGGGAAAAACACACACAGGTTCTTTCTAATTACTAAGTGGATGTAATTAGGAAACAGCAGCAAAGCATCCTGGAATTGTTAGACCAAAGATGTGAATTGTCAAGAAGGAGTTTTTTAAGGAGTAAAGGGCATAACTGCCTTATCATATCATTTTTGAATAATATTTTGCATCAATGAATGGTGTGACTTTCAGTGCACACAAAGCCCATTTTTCACGTTTACTTTCGTATTCTAACGCCATTCCTAGGTGGTCAGGCTGTCATTACGTTGATACCCTCCTTTTCTAGATTAAAATACTTAGACATGGAGAGTTTGTTGAATGCTATCTCGAAGGTAGCATGCTAAGTTAATGATTAAGTGAAGGCTAGAATCACCACACCAAGTTTCTAACTCCTTGGAAAGTATTGCTTATTTCCCTATCCTATATCTTTGTATCTAGCTTTGAAAAACAAACAAACAAACAAAAAACTCAGCTGATGGATTCCTTGTGACAGAAGTTACCTATCAAAAAAAAAATGCTAACAAATTCTGAATACTATGTGGACAAAATGCTTGAGTTAGAATGCACTGAAATTAGTGACAATGAACTTAAAACACAATCATGGTGTGATTCGACGGTTAAAACGATATCCTTGTTTTATGTGTTTGCTGTGGCAAACAAAAAAAAAGAAAAACCACAACTGGATTCCTGTTCATGTCTTGCCAAATTAGAACATGCTTCCTAGATTTCTGGCATCCTGCTCAATAAAAATCCTGGTCATGCTTTCCGTAATAGGAATTCGTAATCTAGCCTCATTTAATACCAGCAAAATGAGGCTATCATTTTCCTCTGGCTCCCAAGCCTTATCCTGGGCAGATGCACAAATCATCTAAAATTTCCCTGGTCCCTAAAACTCATTATCTAGTTCATTGGTGCTCTTTTTAATTTCATGAACACCTTTACCTTCTTTAATTTTATCTGGACTTTAAAAAGGGAGTAGGTTTTTATTTTGACACAACTTGCCATTAAGTAGATTTAGATATTTGTCTAAATCTTGCCTTTATTAGCGATAATACGTATATAATAGAAAAAAAGTTCACACTAACTTGGCCCAAAGCATTTTCCTAACAGAGATATTATAAAAGGAATCATTTCAAACATGTTCAACAAGAATGAACAATGGACAGCTGTTACAAACAAAATGCTAGCCAGTGACAAAGGGACAATGTTCTAGCCTAGTCACCAATATAAGAATATGGATAGTAAATAATAAAAATGTTTTAAAAGGTGGCCTATACAAAGGGGTTGATATCTATTTATTTACTAAGTCAAATTTATAAAAACTACAATAAAAAAAAGGACAGGAATAGACATTCAAAGAAGAGAAAAAGAAGTTCCAAGTACACGAAAAAACGGCTCACTTTCACAGGTAATTGAAGAAGGTAATCATCAGGAAATTTCAAGGTCCCAAGCTGTATCTACTATATAATTTATATTACTTGTGCTTTTTCTATATCTAATTATAATAAAACTTTTATATGTCAAGTACGTGTATGTGTTTATGTGTATCTATTACATGTTAAACTCAGTGCAGGTAAGGACATTCACATGCTAGAGTCTTCAAAAATGCTACAACCCTTTTGGAAGGCAAGGGGAAATTTTTTGTAATACAAACAGAAGTATTAAAGTATTTACATCCTTTGTCTTGGTAATTCTACTGCTGGAAATTTTCCTTAAATATATTTCAATGAAAGGTAAAAGCCACATTCACTATTATATTTGTTGTGTTATACTATAAAACTATAAATCATGCAAGTAACCAATAGTAGGGGAAGAACTAAGTAAATTTTTGTACATGGCTATAATAATAGTCATTACAACGATGATCAGAAAGCCAAGGCAAAAACATAGGCCCAGATTTAATAAAACATTAAGTGAGAAAGAGTTGAAACTATAAGAGAATAAAGCAGAGCCAAGCAAAACTAAAGACAATCGAATTTCTTCCTATTTTTTAGTTTTGTTGTAATACAATTCTGATGTTTTAAAAGTGGAGACAAGTGGTTGAGTCCTTCTTGGTCACATGCAGTGTGAGGTACAGTCTTCCCTGGCCTAACCACTCTACCCATGTAGACAGCAGCAAGGACTTGTCTAATTTCTCCAAAGGGAGACAATCCCGTGGGTCAGCCTCCCCCAAGCACCCCTGGGATTACGGTTAGCTTCATGAGCATGCAGCAAACTCCTGCAATCCAGGTCTGCAAACAATGCCCTCCTTACTGAGAACCACTCCCTCCACATCAAAGGAGCGTCCCCAGTACAGCCGACACAGGGTGTGCCCTTCGTCCCTGAGCACAGCCTGTCACCGTGAGCTGAACTGTCCTGAAGAGGGACACACTCTCATCACCTAGCACCTTTTTTTTAAGCACAGACGTGCCAATGTTAAAATAATCAAATAGCTACTAGATTACCAGCCAAAAAAGTGCTTATCAAGAAAGCCAGGGAAGGAAAAGGCACTTTTGACACTGCAATGTTAAAACAAACACCACCAAAAAAGACTTTCCAGGGTTATAATTCTTAATGTCTGTGTTTTAAAACCATATATTTATTGCTTTTTAAAAATATCTCAAGGTAACATTTTTAGTTCTGCAAGAGGGCTGCTAACATTCCAAGACCAGCTATTGTGCAACTGCCCATAAAAAAATTAAAACTACCAAGGCCATTTTTTTATGCTTAAGCTCATGCCAATGAAAACTACCCTATAGGCATAAACTTGATATTTCTGTTCGCCACACATTAACCCAGAGCTCCTCAGGGTGTGACGCCCAGGTGACTTCTGTGATGCAGACTTCTAAAAATCTAGCTGGAAACCTGCATGATTGCACACTCAACTCATGGCAGAGTACAACCATTGATCTTTTCTTATTTTACCCAATCTGCACTTAGTCTTGGAAGATTAACCCTCTGACAGTATGAATTCACACTGCTAAACACAAAGGGAGTCCCTCCTGTGGCTTGTAAAAGTGCATTAGCTCCCAAAGCAGGACCCAGGGTCTGACATGATTCATGGGAGGCAAAAAGAAGTAGCTGAGGTGGGAGTTGGGGGGCAGACATGGACTCTGGAAGGAATAGAATGCAGAATCCTGTAGGTGAAGAAAACCTTAGCGATCACCTAGCACAGCCCTCTTAATGCACCACACCACTAGTTAGTGGCAGAAACTGAGTCTAGCTTTCTCTCCACTGCCCAAGGATATTTTGAGGTGAGGGAAATAGGAGCATAAGGAACTCGAGAGAAAGAAAATATTATTATATATTTTTACAGGTATATAACTGTAAAAAAACATAATGTATAAAGATAATCCCTAAAACATATTCTGATAAGGTCCTGGTATAATTTTTAAAGTATATCTGGATACTGAGGAGGCCATCTCAGAATCTAGGGGTGGACTGCAACTTCACAATAGGTGTGTTAAGAAAGAGGAAAAGCTAATCATTCACGCAACTGGCCGTTCCCCTATGACCTTCAAAAGCAGGTGGCTGCATATTTAGTTCAACATATACTTTTGAGCAACTTGTCTTTGTCTGGCAATGCGATTCCCCACACCCCATCCCTCATGTTTTCAAACACAGAGAAAAGGGTCATAGGTGGGCACCGGGTACAGGAGGTCAACGCTACCTCACCACATGTGGGGAGGGCAGGAAGAAGAGGAGGTGAAGAGGACTGAATGAAAGAGCACAGGCAAGGTCAAACGAAAGCACGCTGGCTGAAGAGAGGCATTTTACCTCTGCTTGTAACACCTACCTGCCCAAAACACAGGAATACGAAATGTGATACATAGTCAGCTACAGAAGATGAAAACTGCATCCAAAAAACTCAAGGTGCTATGCGTGGATTCAATGCATGAGTTGGTTGCCTTGTACTTCAGCTGCCCACATGCTGTTTTATGTGAACATTTAGATATTTTTAAAAACACATTTTCCACAGCATCCTTTTGCCCCAAATAAGGCATTTTAAAATTCAGAACATCTGTTAAAAAGCAAAGGTGTTCAAAACAAGCTATAAAATTTTGTATATCTGCCCCCACATGCACACACAAAATCACAGACATATATTTAAAAGAAATGTCTCAAAATGTTAAGCCATACACGTTGTAGGAGTGCTCGACCAAATTACCTTTGTCTCAGTCGCTGAAGTTCTCATCACAAAGAGTGAAAATCACCATGCTTCTACACAGAAATAAGCATAGTACCTCAGTGAAACATAAGGAGGAAGAGAAAATGAATACAACCACCACCATTAATACTAAAACTAGTCAATAATTATCTAAGCGGTATCAGTTATGTTTTGTGGTTGGCCTCTAAGTAAAGAGTAGGAGCCTGTGAAAAAGGACTTGGGAATCCTGCAGTTTCTCTATATGAGAATTATCTTAGGCAGAGTGTGTGAAGAATGGGGGGGTATACAGCCGTGTAATCTGCACATTTACTGATTCCACATTCTGTCCCACTTTTGGAGAATCATTAATCATCCTAATCACATTCAAAGTGCCTCATCAGGCAGAAAGTTCCTAGTTACTGGTAATTTTGTTCTTGGAACCCTAGGAGGAAGATGGGCTTTGTCATAGTGTGCTATGTCATGACTGTGTGGAAGCCACTAAGCCAGCCCACGCCCGAAGCTTAACAGGCAGTAAGGAATGCGTCACACCTCTCCAAAGCACCTTAAAGACAAATGAGGATTAGTACCAGTTTTCAGGAAAAGAGAGACACATGTTCAAAAAACATTATTTGTTTAAATCCAATTGATGGTTCAGTCTTAGAATTCTCGCCACCCACGAGGGAGACCAGGGTTTGATTCCCAGCCAATGCAGCTCATGCACAACCACCACTCCATCCATCAGTTGAGGCTTGTGTGTTGCTATGATGTTGAACAGGTTTCAGAGGCAGCTTCCAGACTAAGAAAGACCAGGAAGAAAGGCCTAGAGATCTACTTCCGAAAATCAGCCAACAAAAACCCTATGGATTGGGGAACATCTACATCAATTGGTACAACATAGTTTATAAAGACAAAGTTCTGCACCCTACTTTCATGAATAGTATCTGAGGTCTTAAAAGCTTTTGAGCAGCCATCTAAGATACAACTATTGGTGTCTTACTGTTAGGAGCAAAAGATAGTGAAGAAAACTGAAGACTCAAGGGAGAAATTAGTCTAATGGACTAATGGACCACATGAGCCACAGCCTACACGACCCCAGGACCAGAAGAACTAGATGGTTCCTGGCTACCACTGCCTACAGCTCTGACTTGGATCAAAACAGAGGGTCCCTGACAGAGTGGGAGAAAAACTATAGAACAAAAAAATCAAATTCACAAAAAAGACCAGGCTTACTGGTCTAACAGAGACGAGAGGAACCCTCGAGACTATGGCCCTAAGGCACCCTTCTAAACTGGAACTGAAGCCATTCCCAGAGACCATCTTTCAGCCAAACCGTAGACAGGCCCATAAAATAAACAATAACACCCAAGAGGAACGTGCTCCTTAGAACAATTATTTATACGAGATCAGAAGAACAACATCTGCCCAAAAGAAAAGATGAGAGGGCAGGGAGGGGTAGAAAATCAGGATGAAAGGAAACAGGGAAACTAGGGGGGAAATGGGGAGACTGCTGATACATTGTGGGGAATGAAACCAATGTCATGGAGCACTTTATGTATAAACTATCAAATGAGAAACTAATTTGCTCTGTAAACTTTCACCTAATGCACAATTTAAAAAAAGATTAAAAAAAAAATTTTTTTAATCCTATAGATCAAACAGGATTAAAAAAAATTTTTTTCCTATGGATCACATACAGCCCTGGTGGCACAGCGGTTAAGAGCTCAGGCTGCTAACCAAAAGATCAGCAGTTTGAATCCACCAGCCACTCCTTGGAAACCCTATGGGGCAGTTCTACTCTCTCCTATAGGGTTGCTATGAGTCAGAATTGACTTGACGGCAATATGTTTGTTTGTTTTTTATGGTTCACAGAGTCTGATCACTAAGTGATCATAGGAATGGCACAAAATCATGCAGTGTTTTGTTCCGTTGTACATGGGGGTTGCCGTGATTTGGGGGATAAGTCAGGTGCCAACTCAATGGCAACTAACAACAACAACGACAATTTGATCATAAGAACTAGAAATCTAAGAAAGTCATTCAGTAATCTATCATAATATGCTTCATGAACTAAACATATTTTCCTATTTCATCACATTACACTGCTTTCATAATGTAAGTTTCCCAGTATACCTCCTAGCTGAAGAGGGCATGGGAAGGTGAGTAGGGAGGAATCAAAAAGTTAAGGCAGAATAAACCCTGGAAGACAGGATTCAAATTCAGATTCCAGAGGCAAATTAAATAGTGCTCAATAAAGCCAAAGGAATAGTTTTTCATGTGAAAAGGCTGCAACAAAAATGTTGAAGATTCTCTGATTCTGTATGAATGTGACAAAATGATCTACGGCTGCACTCTCAAATATAGCAGTCACTACCACATATGACTATAAATTTAAAATAAAATAAGTGAAATTTAAAATTGAGTTCCTTATTCACATTAGTCACATTCAACTGCTCAACAGCTACATGAGACTAAAAAACCAAACCTGTTGCCATTTAGTTGATTCCGACTCATAGGATTTCCAAGGAGCAGCTGGTGGATTTGAACTGCCGACTTTTTGGTCAGTAGCCATAGCTCTTAACCACTGCACCACCAGGGCTCTGACTAAACCTGTAGCCGTTGGGTCAATTCCGACTCATAGTGACCCTACAGGACAGAGTAGAACTGCCCCATAGGGTTTCCAAGGAGCGCCTAGTCGATTCAAGCTGCCAACCTTTTGGTTGGCAACCACTGTTCTTAACCACTACGCCACCAGGGTTTCTGGGCTCCGACTAGTGGCTACCAAACTGGACCGCACAGATTATAGAACATTTCCATCATTGAAGAAATTTCTATGGGACTGGCCCTTAAAGTGAACGTGTTGTTGTTGTTAGGTGCAGTCGAGTCAGTTCCGACTCATAGTGACCCTATGTACAACCGAGTGAAACTCTGCCCAATCCTTGTGCCATCCTCGCAACCGTTGCTATGTTTCAGCCCACTGTTGCAGCCATTGTGTCAGTCCATCTCATTGAGGGTCTTCCTCTTTTTCATTGTCTCTCTACTTTACCAAGCATGATATCCTTCTGCAAGGAATGATCCCTCCTGATAACATGTCCAAAGTATATGAGACAAGACTCGCCATCCTCGCTTCTAAGGAGCCTTCTGACTGTACTTCTTCCAAGACAGATTTCTTTGTTCTTCTAGCAGTCCATGGTATACTCACTATTCTTTGCCGACACCATAATTCAAAGGCATCCATTCATAGACATACAATGTAGACTAAATAAATGTGGAAGGACTGGCTCTTGGTGAGGAGGGCACTGTTTGCAGATCTGGATTGCAGGAGTTTGATGCATGCTCAGGAAGCCAACCATTACCCAAGGGATGCTTGGGGGCGGCTGACCTATGGGATTGTCTCCCTTGGGAGAAATTAAACAAGTCCTTGCTGCTGCCTACATGGGTAGGTGGTTAGGCCAGGGAGGACTGTACCTCACACTACACGTGACCAAGAAGGACTTAAACACTTGTCACCATTTTTTTTTGACATCAAAATAGTAATACAACAAAATTGAAAAATAGGAAAAAATTTCCCTGTTTTAAGTTTTGCTTGACATACAATAGAGACTAAATAAAAGGCTATGGTTCCATAAAAGTGCACAACAGGGGGTGGCATATTCAAACCATAGGAAGACCCTCAACGAGATGGATCAACACAGTGGCTGCAACAATGGGCTCAAGCATAACAATGATTGTGAGAGTGGCAAAGGACTGGGCAGTGTTTCGTTCTATTGCGCATAGGGTCGCTATGAGTTGGAACTGACTCGACGGCACCTAATAACAATAACGTATTCAAACCATAAAGAACCTTGACTCTTACTTTGGCTCAATCCTTATTTAGAGGGAAAAAAACTTTCAGGAAACAGGCAGGACAATATTTAGGCTAACTGCCAGTTTCAGAGAGTGCACACTGAAGTCATTCCTCCAACCTGGAGAAATACAAATACAAATGTGTATGTGAGCATTTATACACACACCCTCTGGGGTAGTCAAAGCCTGCCCTTGCCACAGAGCAACAACCATTTTAAAAACCAGTTGCTGTCAAGTCAACTCTGACTCATGGTGATCCCATGTGTGTCAGAGAACTGTGCTCCACAGGGTTTTCCATAGCTGATTTTTCAGAAGCAGGTCACCAGGACTTTCTTCCAAGGCACCTCTGGGTGGGCTGGAACTTCCAACCCTTCAGTTAGTAGCCAGTGCATTAACCATTTGCACCACCCAGGGAGTCCTACAACCATCCTAGCAC
The DNA here is from genome assembly GCA_030035585.1 of Dugong dugon. Taxonomy (NCBI): domain Eukaryota; kingdom Metazoa; phylum Chordata; class Mammalia; order Sirenia; family Dugongidae; genus Dugong; species Dugong dugon. Next base: position 45,879,912 of record CM057479.1, read on the forward strand.
CTGACAAAATGGTATAGACAGCCCAGTGTAATTACATCAAAGTAAAGCCTTTCAAAAAGTGAAGAAGTCAAAACTTACCGGTACCATTTGATCTGACCAAGAGGATGACCTCAGAATTGTTATGGGGGGACCATTCTTACACAGAATAGAACAATTAGTCTTTTTTTTAAATCTTCATAGGGTTAGATATTCAAAGAAATTTTTATCCCTGAAGTTTGCTCAGGACTGAACTGGTTATCAAGATGTTGTCATTGGGTCTGTTTTTGGAAGGTTTCCTGCCTGGGGTGTTTAAGATATGTTATATCTTGAGTGCAGGAGAGTATGATAATGTCCCAAGGTCATCTTTCGTAGCTGAACATTGTTATCCTGGTAAATATCTTAGTTTTCCAATGATAGGCAAATGCCAACTTAAAATACACTATTTGTTTTCACCTCTTCAGTATTTTTTTAACTGCTCGCATTTGATAATGTGTGTGTCCTTATGCCCATGCATGTGAAGTGTTCAAATGGTGTATTATAACAGCCATACAGAATTAAGTCTCGACAAACTATACATTCAATGTAAGTTACAGATTAAACTGGTTGGAAAGTTGTACACACATATATATTCAAAAGTATACCTAATTCTAATTAGTGCAATTGTAATAAAATAAAACTGTTGATATTTAACATAAACCAAACCAAACCCACTGCTGTTGGGTTGATTCCAACTCTTAGTGACCACGTAGGACAGAGTAGAACTGTCCAATAGGGTTTCCAAGGAGTGGCTGGTGGATTCAAACCGCCGACCTTTTGGTTAGCAGCCTGAGCTCTTAACCACTTAGCCACCAGGGCCCCTATCTGCACATACCAAGCATGAAATTGCATACTGAATGTAAATTTTCATATTGAATGGAATCTTTAGTAATGTAACTTATATTCCCACTTTTTTGTTTTGTTTTGTTTTTGTTTTTATTCAGTAAGTAGATGACATCTTTGTCAAAACTGAGGAGCATATGTTGATGTATTTACTTCTTATGGATTCTTCATTTTATGATGTGTTTACTGATGACTGAAAGCCAGGTTAGAACAAGTCACTTGAATGTACACAGCACTTTACAAAGCACAGTAATATATAGCATTGCATTTGATTGCCACGGCCACACTTCCAGGATTTTAGGGCAGGTGGTATTTTAAAGGTGAGGGGGAAAGATCAGATTGGTTGGGTTATGTGCCAGAGGACTTCTAGCTCAGCATTCATTTAAAAAAATTAATTTTAATTACACAAGAAATATATGAATATATTTTTCTTAAAAAAAAAGAAAACCTTACATAAAGTCCCTCAGCCACCACTCAATCCATGCCCTCTCTCTGTCCTCAGAGGCAGCCAAAGTTATCAGATCATGTGTCCTGGAATTTTTTATGCTTTTGCAATCACTCACACATATCCAAGAAGGCATGCATAAGGATGTTCAGTGTAGCACTGTCCACAGCAACAAACAACAAAAATCAAAGCATCCTAAATATCCAATAATAGGGGAATAACCAAATTAATTGTAATTTAAAAGAATGAGTGAGTCTATACTGAACAATTCGAGGTATCTAAAGTACTTAGAAAGTACATGGCACAGAGTGAGCACCATACAAACTGTTTGCTATCATTATACCAGTTGCTGTCGAGTCGATTCTGACTCACGGTGAACCCATGTGTTTCAGAGTAGAACTGTGTTCTAAGGGTTTTCAATGACTAATTTTTTCTGAAGTAGATCACCAGACCTTTCTTCTAAGACACCTCTGGATGGATTCTAACCTCCAAGTTTTTGTTTAGTAGCTGAGTGCTTAACTGTTTGCACCATCCAAGGTTATCATCATAAGGACCAACACATTGTTTACTGAAAGACACACCTGCAGAAGGAGACACACAGTCTGAGCTCATTTATGGTAAAAACACACACATAAAGATACCACATATTTTCTAGAAGTTCCAATATTCCCTTCACTCCAAGAGCCTTCCTCCCCGCTTTTAGAACATGAAGATACTTCCAAACTATCACAGGCAAGATAGTAGAGTAAGGAGAAAACAAGTATGTGTATTACATCTGCCTAAATGATGTTTCTCTGGTCCTCACCCTTAGTACCTTTCAAGGATAGCTCGTTTGTCCTTGACACCATAAGTACGCAGGGAGCTCAAGCATACCCTGCTCCACACTCCCAGCAAAGAAGTGGATAAGAGGGAAGCAACAAACAAAATTAAGTGAGTGTGAACCCTGCTTTGCCAGGCTCCAACTCTTCTGTTTCCATGTGGAAGCATCTTGTCAGGTAAATCTGAATTTATAGTAAAACAAAGGAAGTGTGCTCTACTGAGCAAAGGACACTGAAAAGGGAACCCGAGAGATGAATTTTAGTCCAGCCTCATCAGAGTCTCCCAAATGGGCACAGGACAAGTCCCTTAACCTCCCTGCACCAGGGGCTTTGGACAAGAGTCTTTTATTTCTTCTGCATTGCCTAATAGGGGGTCCTTTCTTCATGATCATGCACGTCCTTTACAAATGAAGCTTCCTTTGAAGACAGGCAAGAGATCAGAGTAAGCCTTTCAATATGCATTACTTCTGTTTCCTCTTGGTTCACGCGTCTCCACAAAGGCTAGTTCTTAGAGGGGGCCCAGCTGTGAATTCTGCGCCAACTACTAAATAAGGCTGTAGCAAGGGAATTCACACTACAAAATATTCTTCTTGACTTTCAACCAGGTTCTCCCAAAGAGATGTCCCTGTACCATCTGCTCCAGCAAAACTCAAAGTCACTCCATTAATCATGTAAGTCTCAGAGTTTCCTTCCCTAACCCTGAAGAAATCTCAATTATCCTCCTGATTCAAAGTGTTTCCAAAGTGGATGAACTCAAGTTTCTCTTAGTGGAAAAGCATCACAGATATTACACTTACAAACACAGCTCCAAGCACGGTTCCTGGAATGAAGTAAACCCTCAAGAAATATTTGCTGAATGAATAATGAAACATTTTAAAAAGTATGATGTATAGGGATTTCCTTTGTGCATTATGTTTACATTTTTGCGCCAGGCTATGTACCAATGTGTATACAAATGTTTCATTATTCCCTGCTCCCTCTTTAAAGAGCCACATTAGCTTTAAACCTCCTGATATTACCTAGGTCAGCATCAAAATTTTGCCTATGCCTTGAGGCAAGTCTTGGTTTTGCCAAAATGCAGTTACTGTGCATATGGGACAAGTCCAGGTCCACAAGTTAGGGTCCAATCCTAAATGCCTATAACTGGAGGTCAAATTAATTTTCCATAATTTTTCAAAAGCAAATTTTAAATCAAGATGTGCCAGATTACCATATTTTTAGGCAAATAATGTGCACCTTTTGCATTTGTTTGCCAGCCTCCCTCCCCAATCCCCCAGCTCCAGCTATTTCGCAAGTGTGCTATGCTAATTTTTTTTACAGCAACTTGTGGAAGAGTGCTTAACTGTTTGCACCACTCAGGGGGACTCCTGTTATCATGTGAGGATGCCTTGTGGTGGCGGGGGAGGTGGGGAAGGGCACTGCAGGCAAACAAACTCAGGGCCAGTGTTATTTGCGTAAAAATACAGTAATACAGTAACATCTGAATGAGTTTACAAACTTACTTTGAGAATTATAACATAAAAGTCTACATAGAAAATAAAAGCGTTTGTATAATCTCAGAAACATTACTCTCTTAGGGTTGTTTCCAAAGGTTAGATGGGATGTTTTATTAGGCTCATCATACAACTACAAGTTATTCATATGAATCCTCTAACACTTTGGTAATTAATGTACTAGAATACAGACAACACAGTAAGAAAGAGGTGAAGCGGAGTGGTCAACGGAGCTGCTTTGGAGTAGTCCCAGCCAGCACCTTCCAGAGGGAGCCATGTGGGTTCCTGATGCATGACGGACTCACTCTCCTTCTCCTCAGTCCCTTGCCTTATCCACTGCTTTAGCGCTTATTTGACCTTGAAGAGACAAATCAAATATTGGGAACTGTCCAACTCTTTTCAGAGGTGTTGAGACGCTGAAAAAACAGTACTTTGAAAATGCTGACATTCCAACTATGAATACGATGCATTGCTGGCTGCTCCCAATCTTATTTCCTCTGTTTCCCCAACTCCTCTCCAGTCCAGGTCCACTGATGGCCCCGCCCTGGGCAGGCTCAGGTGAGCTTGCCTGAGTCAGTTCTGAATGAAGACTTTGAAGGATAGCCTTCACCCCCACCATTTGTTAGAGTTTTAGATTAAATTAATTCAAATTAAGAAGTTATCAGTTCAGGGCTGGTATAGTTCACCAAGGTGGCGCAGTAGTTAAGAGTTCGGCTGCTAACCAAAAAGTTGGCAGTTCGAATCCACCAGCCACTCCTTGGAAACCCTATGGGGCAGTTCTACTCTGTCCTATAGGGTCACTGTGAGTTGGAATCGAACACCCAATGGCAATGAGTTTTAAGGGTATAGTTCACCAAAATGTATCTTGGTCCCTACTTTCAATCTCTAAGCTCAATTTCTAAGCATTTCCTCCAAATTTGGCAGGGGTTCTGTTACCCTAGGCCCTATCCTCCATTCATTACCCACCACGGTAATCATCAGTGCCTTAGCAATGTGGAATCAGGCTGCAGCCCCTGAGCACAAATCCCAATCTTCCTTGTGGTTTGAATCATGCTTTTGCCTTGTATTTAGAATCCAGGGTCTTGTTCACAGACCTTTGCGAATTAGCTGGGTCAGTTTCTTTAATACCACACATGCCTCTTCCTCCACCATGGGTACAAGGAGACCAGAGTAGGTTGTTAAATACTTGTTTAGCGGAACATAGGTGATACATGTGAGGAGGTGAGGAGAGGAGGGAAAGCAAGACAGTGGGTGATGATGGTTGAAGCCCAGAAAGGGAAATCTGAGGGAAATGAAAGGAGAAAGGGAAATCTTCTGGATTCCCAATAATAGGAAGGCTAGAGAATTCTGTTCTTGGAAATTGACCATATTTTACGTGTTTGCATACATACATAAATGTGTGTTTGTGGATGTGAAAATATAATTGTATCTGTATACAGTTTTATTTCATGATAATACAATAAAAGACAATATGAACTATTTGGTCAATATCTACTTACTCAAACATGTCTTTAAAATTCTGCCCAATACTCAATCTACATTTTAGTTAGCAATAAGTCTGCCTGGTGACTTGCTGTTTTGTCTCTTTTCTTAATGAAAACCCAGTACCAATGTTCTATCAGAACATGCTTACCCCTTTGGTTGTTGACAGTTCTGTTGTTTCCCAAAAGACAAAAGCTCTGCTATTTTGCTTGCAAAAAGCAGACTAGCACTTCATTGTTCCTATAAAAGGGACAGATTTTTAAAAGCACTACCCTTTAAAGTTCTTTCCACAGAGATCTCTTTAAAATAAACAGTAATCCCACACACAGAAATTATAGAACACAGGAAAAGAGGAGAAAGAAAATCAGCCATCTATTGTTATCAACCCTAAGTCACCCAAGCCATAACTCTTTTGAATGAAATAAAGTTAGCAGAGAAGAAGGAAAAAAAAAAACTCCAGAACATGCCATGGGATGAGGCATAAGCTAGAACTACAGCCATCTTTCTCTCTTACTTTAAACATGACATTGGTCAAGATCAGCGAAATAATTTGCTCTGCAATTTCCATTCATTTTTTTAACCATAAAATGATTATCTTGAGTGATTTGTTGTAAAACCCAGGCAAATATCCTAAATAATTCATTCTCATTCACACTTCATAACTACTCACCAATCTCATATACTAATACCCCAATGAGCGGATGAGTTCCTGGTACCTACTATATCCATTCAACAAATGTTACTGTGTGCTGACTACATAAGGAACAGCGTCAGGTGTCATATATATGTCCCTGCCAATCCCTCGTAAGAATATGTTTATAAACACAATTATTTGTTTATTAACGTCCCTCAGTCTAGTGAGAGAACTTTATAAACAAATGATTATGTAAAGAACTAAAACAGGTTTACAAATGAAATCCCGTGGAAGCAAAAGGGCAAGCAAGCTATTTTGGGAAATGGGAGACTTTTGGAGTAAATGGAGTATAGCTTATAGGGATGGGGAGGGATATGGCTGAGGTGTAGGCTGAGGCTGGAGATGGGAATGAAAAGGGTAAGAGTCAGATTGTGAAGGTCCTAATAGCTGTGCTCAATAATTACATTTGATCCTATTGGAAATGGGGTACCACTGTGGGCCTTTAAATGGAAGGCCTGATGGAAGGACAAGATTGTGTTTTAGAAAGCAGGGTTTGATGGCAGTGGGGGAAACTGATGGCAAGAAGCGATGCTAACCATCAGTCTGAGGCTGGTGTGATGCCCAGCTGAGAAATGCCCTTTTGAAAGCAGCAGAAGTGAAATAGAGAAGAGAGCATGTTTGAGTGAAGTTTAGTGGGGAGAATGATGATTGAACCCTTTGTGGTATTATGGTTTATCTTCTCAAATACAAAGCCATGATAACCAATTTCAAAATCTTTGCTCTGAATATCCTAAACATACTGTACTTAGATACTCAGTAGAGCTATCTTTGATCACAAACATAGGAACCAGTTCTGATGAAGAATCTTGCTACTCAGAGTGTAACCCTGGATAAAAGCTTCAGCATCAGTTGGAAGACTGTTGGAAAAGCAGAGTCTCAATCTCCACCCCAGAACTGTTGACCCAGCATCTGCGTTTTAATTAGGTCCTCAGGTAGATCTCATTCACACTACAGTCTGAGAACCACCGATGTGAAGGAAGTGACTCTGGGCTTAAAAGTAGCATGGTCCTGGTTCTGCTACTTACTTCTTAGAACTTCCATTTTTATTTTCCAAAAAAGTTAGGAAACATACATCATAGAGTGACTGTTAAGACTTAAATGTGATAACCAGTGTGAAAACACGTCATGAACTCTAAAGCACCGTACTGATAGATGTAAGGTCATTTTACCTTTGTGACCACCTTGTCTCATAACAAAATCATACGCTTTGTTTTGAAAATAATTCATTGAACCCTAAATGTGGAAATGGTAAAAGGAACAAAATTGCAGAGAAAACAGCAGAACGCTAGTCACCAGGATTTTACATTTTGCACATTATTTCCTTTGGGCTATATTGCTATACTTCCAAGGCCTCCATTAGTTCACTATGCCTATCTCTTCCCCTCCACTGAAACAAAGAAAAGGAGAAACAGTGAACATGTGAAGTGCTGCTCATTGAACAAAGCTAAGAAGCTTATCCATGCCATATTTTTTTTCCTAGTCAAATACCCATTATCCATAAATGTCTACCCAAATTCCAGCACTTAAATACGTTCCTGGGCGGGGGGGGGGGGGGGGGGGGGGGATGTGATACAAGCCTTCCCTGGAGACTGTTTAAAACAGAGTATAAGCCTATTTGTCTGCAATGTCCTGCCTAGACAGGAAATGAGATAGACCTTCTTTGGATTCCTGAAAGTGCTGACTCCATGATACTCTATTTTCAAGGCCAAGCAATTAAGCAGCATGCACAGCAGCCCGTAAGGTTTGATGTGAGGTCCCTATTTTCTCCAGAAGATTTCTCCTCTGAGTACAGTGTTGCATAATCCCACAATTAGAATCGAATCTAGGGAAAAGATAAGATTGTCATACAAGAATCTTTTATGAAATACATGCTGCCTAGCACATTGCCAGGAATTCCTGGGTGGCACAAACAGTTAAGCGCTCAACTACTAGCAAAAGGTTAGTGGTTCCAACATACCCAGAGGCACCTGGGAGGACAGGCCGGGTGATCTGCCTCCGGAAGTTCACATCCTTGAAAATCCTGTGGAGCACAGTTCTACACTACACATGTAGGGTTGTCATGAGTCAGAATGGACTCAGTGACAGCTGCTTTGATTTTGGTTTTAGTACCTTGCCACATATTAGCAAGCTTGAATGAATACAGTAAGCTGTTTTTGTTTAGCAGCTCTGAAGAAAAGGGACAGAGACCATTGGGTGGTTTGTTCATTCATGTATTTGTCTTTCCCTGAGTATTTATTAAGTTCCCAAATGTGTCAGACACTGTCGCTCAAAGAAAAGTGCCAAACAAGACAGACAGGCTCTCTGCCCTCATGGAGAATGAAATCTAGAGCAGTGGTCCTTGAACATTTATCATCACACACCCTGTCAATACAATTTGCTGAGCACATATCCCCAATATATGCTGCATTTATTTATCAATAACTCACATGTTACTTTACTAATATGCACATTAATAAAAATATGACAATAAAATAATAGAAACAGGGGTCTTAATATTTCCCTGCGTCCTAATAGATCACCTTCTACAACCCCTGGCATGTGGGCATCCACTTGGGAGATCCCTCTTTTAGATTAATTGCGATGAGAGATTTCTTCTGTGGGGCCCATGTGATGGAGTATATGATTGCTCCATTCTTCAGGGTTTGTCTGAATGTTTAACACCCCCCAAGACTTGTTGGAGCCCTGGTGGCACAGTGGTTAAGAGCAAGAGCTGTCCATGCAGGCGGAGCAGTGTGAGAAGCTTGGGGAGGGGACTGAAAAATATCCACTGATGGCTGCTAGATGATGCCGTGTCCCAGGGTCCTGAGTAACTTTACCACCTAGTGAGCATTCCAGGGTGACAGGAGTTTCTCACAAAGGTGAATGGAGACAAGCATCTGCTTTGTTCACAATCAATGCTGGAGGCAAAGATCTGGAGTCAAATTATTTGAAATTTATTAGAGCTGAAATTCAGTCTGATATCCAAGTAATGATTCCGTGGTTGATTTCATAGAAATGCATGATACGCAATGTTAAGAGAAATAGAGATGAACATCCACTTACAAGAGTGCTTTCTCAAATTTACACATGTTGTTGTTGTTTTGTGCCGTTGAATAGATTCCAAATCATAGTGGCCCCATAGGACAGAGTAGAACTGCCCCATAGGGTTTCCTAGGCTGTAACCTTTTTGGGAGCAGTTCACCAATTCTTTTCTCCCGTGGAGTGGCTAGTGGGTTAGAGAGCTAAACCGCTGGACCACCAGGAGGCTACCATTATATAAGTAGAATTATTTTTTTAACCTTACATGATAATTACTCTAACTTAAAGACTTAGAGAAACAATTAAAATGTAGAATAAAAGTGCCCCAAAATCCACTTAATGAATAAAAAAAGTTCTATGAGTTTCTCAGTGTCAGAGATTCAATCTATTTCCTCTATCTCTAGTAACTTAAACTGCACCTAGAACATAGATATTCAGTAAATAATTATAGAACTGAGAGAAAAAGGGAAGAGGGGAGGCAGAATGAAGGGAGAGAATGAGTACATGTATTACAAAAATGAATTATTTGTACAATAAAAGGAAAAAATAGCTTGCCATGTTAGGAAAAAATAGTAATTACTTTGATTATTTAAATGATAATAATAACAATAATAATAATAAAAGAATAAAATTCAGAAGAGAAAGAACCTATCTCTAGCTTACTTCTATTTGTCAGGCTGAAATTTCTAATCACAGATCTTATCTACAGAATTCTTGCGTACAATTTTACTAAGATTTCTCCCTTTTTTAATAGGCAATAAATCAATTTTACTATAAATAGTCAAATAATTTTTGGAATGAATTTACATGTAAGTTCCTCAAAATTATTTGCCTTGCCCACAATTCATTGAAAAAGGAAATGTTGATAGACATAGTTACATAGTTACACGGCCTCATAGCTGACACCTATCACCACTTCCTTTGTACAAACAACTGTACTTTCTTTGTGGCAAATGACTTCTACTGATAGTTGGTAATACTAATATTTGTGTCATGTTATCAAAAACCTTTCCCAGGAATCATGGTTGCAGTGTTATCAATAATACATTTATCTGTTACATCAAAGTTTTGGTGTAATAAACTTATCTCCATTTCCATTGAGTTTCCTCCACACTCACTGTCAGCTTGGACAAAAGGTCTTTGTAAAGTGTGTACCCATTAGAAACAGTTCCTTCAGGTGCGCAGAGCAATTGCCAGTGCTAGGCTCTGTGAGCAGTTTTCTCTGCTGAGTTCAGAGCTCCCCCATCAACATCCTTCCTGCCTGAGCAGGAAGCAAATAAAGGAAGATGAATTCTCGATTAAGGTATAGGGAAATATATTCATGATCCCCCAATGCTCTCAGATACTACAATCTAGTACATAAAAGCCTTTCAGGAGCCCCTAGGTCACATTCTGGCAGCCTCCTCCATGGTCTTGGGCATCCTGAGTATTTAGATTAGGATCACTGCTCACTCTAGGGCAGGAATAGTCTCTAGTCTAAGGAGTCTATTTTTGCCTCAGCTTAACCTAGATCATCTACAAAGCTCCAAATTGGTGGGAGGAGAAGAATTTTCTCAGGAACATTCCACTCCTTCAACAAACAATTTGGCCTCTCACAATTTGAAATCCCAATGGTCCCTAAATCCCCAAGGGATTCTTGCAGCAAAAATGCAAGACATTCATTTTTCAAAAGTATGTACACACATACACGTACACATATGTATGGATATACACACACACACACATTTTTATACACACACAAATATAATCTGTATATATATATATATATATATACACATACACAAATATATACAGTAAAACCTGTGAAAGCTGGAACCTGTGTAAGGTAGAAACCTGTCAGAGAAAGAAAACTCAAATATTTTCCACTAATAGAGAGCTCTAGAAAAGTGGTAAGACCGCACCCTGTCAAAGGCAGAAAACTTGTGAGACCCAGAAAAACAAGGCAGTCCCGCTGAGTTCCAGTTCTCACAGGCTTCACAGTATACACCTCCTTACCTCTGTAACACATGGGGTCCCCATGAGTTGCAATTGATTGGATGGCAACAGGTTCGGTATTTTTTGGATATGTCTAGTATGTGTTGCTCAGAAACATTGTTTAGGTTAGGTCTTATTCTTGTTTTTGAAATTAGGTTCTGAGAGTTTATACAGCTTATAAAAAGACTCATTGCTAAGACTCAAATGTGCCTCACACAAAATAAATAATAGTAACAAATTTCTTATTATATAATTATGTTTTTTTTTAATATCACTGTTGCTGTAATCATCACTGAGTTTCCTGTGTGCATAGAGCACCAGTAGCCCCACAACACTGGGGTCTTTCCTCAGGGTCTCAGGCAGTGACTCTGCCTTTCAGGAAGCGAGGGAAGAGAGGCTGCCCTTCTGAGCACGACCCAGAGTGTGGCCCCACGGTGTGAAAGGAGGTTAGTCCCCAGTGGTGACTCTTTTAGCACAAGGAGAAATCTGACCCCTCTTTCAGATGTGTGGAAAAGGTGAAAAGCCTTTTTTTTTTTTTTTTTCCTTACCGAGTATTGTATTTGAATTCCCTCTCATGAAACTCCCGGGGGCCCTGTGGAGGCTCCTAGGCCATTATGAAAAGTGTTCGTCAAGCCCCTCAGCGCCATAGTGGACAGGCAGTGCAGACACGCAGCCCAACAATAACAGCAGCGCTGCAGACACACGGCAGTCCCTGCTTCCACGGCGTTCCCACAGTGCCTTTTCAACACATGAACATTATTTCTCTGAGCAGTAATCCCATGGAACTTATTAAATTTTCCATATCCCACAGACCCCACCACAGCCTTCCATCCCACCCTGAAGAGCACTCTCCCCTCCCAAGACAAACACATTCTATAAGAAGCTGACCTAGGACTGCATCATGTTTTATCCTCAAACAAGCTGGACGGCTGGATTTGCATGCTGTAACAAGTTGAAGCCTCAAACTTCCTTCTTATCTGGTTTCTTGCGCAACTTCAACATATCACTGGAGGAGACAGAGCAGGCTTGGGGAAAAGGTGAAAGACGTGAAGGAAACCTCCACTCAAACAATATTGTTAAAAATATTCTGATTAGTTAAGATAAGATGTACTCTCATTTTCCTGAGAGTTTTATCTTCATAGATAGGCTGCACAATCTATAACAAAGTCTTAGCTGAGTGTTTTCTAGTTGGTTGTTATTTTCAAATACATGTGCTGTGTTGTTTCCTTGGGGGAACACATTCCAATTTCTTAATGGGGTGTAATCAGTAACACGTTTGCTTCAGGCCTTATAATGATGATGCTGTTAACTACCTTCCCCCCAAATCCTTTAAAACAGCTGTTTTCAACCAACTTTCACTGTGAATGTACTTTTGTGTGTTTAATGTACTTGGCAAGCCTTTTGAGAAAGCCTTTGCCTACTGTTTTATTTGTTTCCATTGATGAAAACATGCATTCACTGTGAAAATCAGATGCATTTGTGAAGTTATCAAAGAACCCATAAAAAAAATACCCTCTCCTGGCCATCCTCAGCAATTTCTGAATCATCATCAGCGAAATCCGCTTTGAAGAAACTTCCCTCCAACATGCTCAGCAGCATTTCTTCAGGCAACTGTCTGACTGAGCATTCGATTCTTGAACTATGTGCCCCAAAGTTTAAAAAAAAAAAAAAATCAGACTCCATGAGGTCTCTGGACATGGTTCAGAAGTGATTATTTTCTGCCAGGTAGCTTGCCCCAGCTCCCTGGGAGATTTATACTCATAGTTGCTGAACATACCTGTTGTCTCTCACTTATCAGGCCTCCATTCTGAATTATAAGAATTAGCCTCAATTCTGAGCCTTAGTTAAGGATAGAACGCCTTCCTTGCTCGTGACATTATCCAGCCAGAGAACAGGCAGCATGCACTAATGGCTGGGTTAAGCCTGGTCTTTGTTTTCAGTCTTCCTCAGTTGACAATGCTTGCTAAGAGGACCTGAGCCAAAATAAAACTGCCAACCACTATGTTGCGTAAAACTGTAAACGCCAGAAAAATGTCCTTGCCACTTTATACCCCCAAAGTAGATAGGATTGCTGCTATATTATCATTTTACTAGCTTATATTGTTACAAGTATTTGCTGGAGACAGGGTACCTAATTAAAATGCAAGCAAGCAAACAACAATAATGACACACCCATATCTCAGGCATCTACTAGCTACCTCCTGAGGCAGGGACGGATTACCCAATGAGCAAGGTACGCACTGGCTTCATTGGGCTTACTTACTAATTCGTAGTGCACAATTTCACTTGATTTTCACCGACTTTGGGATACCCCAGCTTCCACAGCCCTGTGAGCCAGCAGCCTACCATCTCACCTGCCAATTCCAGTTTCATCAGCCCCTCCAGCCACGTGAGTCAGGAGAAGCTTCCAGCTGATGCCTGACCCACAGACTTTGTGACTTGCCAGCCTCCACTACAGCGTGGGCCATTTCCTTGAGATGAATTTCTCTCTCTGTCTCTCATATATATTATTGCTTCCTTAGAGAACCCAGCCTAAGACATTGCCATAAACTGGTGCATACCGTGCTTACTAGTTAATCCACCCCTGCTTGAGGGGAAGCAGCCCCAAAGTCCCAGTGCCCTGATAAGGAGTCGACCCAGAAACTGCTGTCCTCTACTCTGCCTTCCCTACTGTAAACTCCTCATCTCCTCAATGCTGAAATTATTCCTTAATCCACAATCACTGGAAAACCAGATATTTAAGCAAAGAAACCTGGGGCATTATTTACTTTGTCTTTTCCGTAAATCCTCAACAAGAAATCTCTCAATTTTCCTTGCACTCAGTGTGATAGTGGATGCCAAATCCCAGCCAGGCAGCCGGAGTCCTATTTCCTGAGCCCTCCGAAGACAGAACATATCACGTTTCTATTTCATTCGACCCTTTCACTCTCTGCCATGCTTCACTGCCTTTACAAGTCACCATTTCACTGTTGCAACAAAGATTACAGAGACTCTAACAGGTAAGGCCTCAAGCAAACACAGGAAGGCGAGGGCCTCCACAGAAGGCAGGAGGACGCATGGCTTATCTGCTCCCTGTCTCGCTACTTTTTACCACAAGGCCTGCCCAGTGACAGCCAAGTTGTCCCAAGGCAATGAATCGATAATAAGATACACAACAAATAATGGGTTTTTTTGCTGGAAAAATATATACTCAGGTAATTAAATTGTTAACATGATGGATGGCCTTATTTTATATTTGAATTCAAAGTGACGTTCTGTATCATTCAACTAAAATGACTCGATGTTACAAAAACGAAAAACAACCACAACAAAAACACATAACTCCAGAGAAATGAGAATATGGATTTTTGTTCACTTATTTTAAAAACAAACATGGGTAGTTTTCACTGTGCTGGGATGTAATGTTTACCTGAAATGCACAAAGCTACTGTTCAAATTTCATATTCATTATTTTTCATTTCTAAATTTTTGTACCATATCCTAAAATGTGACTCCATAGAAAATTTGCCAATAGATATATGCTTTGCATTATGTGGGAAGAGAAAGAACATATTAGAGAGACCTATTGTTCAGAAGGCTCCAGAAGCAAGACCCTAGTGTCTGAGTTTAAAATGTTAATGGACATCTATTCTGCCCACATTGAATCCCAAATGACGATATGTTTTGTGCCCAGGGCATGATTCTGACTAAATCAATAAACCACTCCAAGTTTGATAAAAGTTTTACAAAATATCCAGGACATTTAGAGTAATTGTTAACATCTGCTCATTATTCAACAGTGTATGCAGGTTTCGAAGCCAGATAAATATATTTATTCATCAGCAGCCAGCACGTCACGGCTACCTCAGTGGTGACATAAAACAGTAAGACATTAGGACTTGCCTTAGTCCCAGGTTCAGAGAATACAAGTGAACCATTGTGAAAAAAGCTGAAAGTTCTGCTGTCTCCACATTTTACACCGAGAGAGAGAAAAGGTGCGGGGTGGGGGATGGGGCGGTGGTAAGGGGCGAATTTTGGTAAAAAAAAAATTGATAATTTACTTTCAACTGAAAACCCAAAGAATATGCAGGAAAAACAAATAAAGGAAAACATAAATTTTAGAAAACCGATGTGAAGACACAAATCATTGCTCCAACATGAAGAGCGTTGTTTTTTTATTCTTCAAAACAATTCAATTTTGGTTACTTCCTTCACTTCACGATATAAGAAAGTGATTTTTACACTGAAAGGGTGAAACAGGCTTTTGAAAATAACATTGAAAAGATTTTCTCTATCTTAATGAAATTCGTTCTTTGAGAACATCCACCAACTTTCAGCTACCTTGTCCCAATCCACAACCAACATCAGAATCATCATGTAACAGTAACAAGAAAATATTAACCAAGTCATAGTCACATTTATTGGTTATACTGCAAGTCAAGGGAGGCATCTCAAATGATTTTGGGTGCTTTTTTTCTTTTTTTGGTTTGGTTTGGTTTTGCTTCTTCTAATCTTTTGTGTGTACGCACACATGCACGCGCGTGTTGTTTTCCAAGTGCCCTTCCAGTAGGCTCAAGGACCTCTGCTAATGCTAATAGAGCTATGTGTTCCTTGAGTAGTCAAAGCTGAGTTAATTATTAACTTTGAAGTACCTTGTGTTATCCTCAGTCATGTTTGTGTAAAATAGATTAAATGAAGTTGCCTCAAGGTTTACTTCTTCTGTGACGAATGAATCTGACAATATGTCGTCAATTTTGACGGGCCTTTGAAAGGCCTTATAATGATGATGATCAGACCTTAAAAACTTTGTGAACTTTGCATATAAAAAGTAAGATGATTCCAGAAAAGAAGGTCATACTAAAAGGAAGTCACTGGTAACAACTGCAGCATCTTTCTGATGTGTCTAAGTCTATAAACTCATCAGCATGTGTGTGCACAATGAAGGTCACATAGTGAGCATTCAATAAAAATTGGTTGAATCGAATACCTAGAACAATGTCCAGCTGCAATATCTAGTACCCAAGAAATTATTTTGAAAACACTACATTTCTCTATGAGGACTAGAAGATTGGAAGATTAGCAATGTGGAGATGAGAAAGTTATCAGAGAGACGCTATCTAGCTAATTAAAGCTATAAAAGAAGAGCGTTCTCATGGATTGTTCTGTTAACTAACCTGTAATTATATTGTCAATTGCATTAACTTCATTGCCGCGGACTAATAGAGTAAGTTTCAAGGGAGGCAGCCAGTGTTGGGATGGTTATTTATTTTTATGCCCTAATTAATCAGTACTGACACCAAACCACATCCTTCCTCTTTGCTCATTATTTAAATGATCCATTTATATGGATGAACCTCTTTGCTTTGTGCATTTCATTATCACATTAACATGCTTTCAAAACAAAAAGGGTTGTTTCTGCTTCAGCAAGTACTTTGAACAAACAGGTACTCGAGCTACTCCCTACAGGCTACACATCCCTCATCTCTTACCAGGCGTTTCTATCAGGCAGAGAACAAATGAACCAAAATCAAATGATCACCACTCAGAGGAAAACAAAATAATTTCTGATGAGTCTTATAGTGATAGGGGTGGGAGAGTTTAGCTTAGGAAGGAAGCAGGAATCCTGACGTTTCATCCAAGGTTGGAAAGCAGTTATTTAGCTAGTTACTTCCTGGTAATCTTCCTGAGAATCTATGGAAAACTGAAAAATAAACCCTGCCCCTGAGTGAGCTTAAAATCTATTGGAGTCAATGAATTGAAACACAATGTAAAAGTAATTTGTGACCCCCTTCTGTGACATGACTTCCCTCAGGTGAAGGCTACAGGAGCTGAGTTAACTATTTCAGTTGCTGTAGTTGCTGTTAGGTGCAATTAAGTTGATTCTGACTCATAGCAACCCCATGTGACAGAGTAGAACTGCTCTCATAGGGTTTTCTTGGCTGTAATTGCCAAGTCTTTCTCCTGTGGTGTCGCCGGGTGGGTTTGAACCCCTAATCTTTCAGTTAGCCCCTGAGTGCTTAACCATTGAACCACACTGGGAAGCCAACATCAAACCTTTAAACATACCAGTCCTGACAGAGAATAGTGTTGGGCAGAGCACAGGTGCCTTACTAGCCAAAGATAAGATAAGCCTTTTCCCCACACATTATCCCTTAGAAAAGAGGAGGAAGCAGGCTACGTTCAGATGTTAATTAATAAAGGCTGTTTACATTATGGGATACAATCTCACGGTACTTTTGAGAAAGACACATTCGCTGGGGGAAAAAAAATGCAATAACTGTTTGGGATGTTTACAGATGTTGCCATTTTAAAAGGAGGAAAAAGATACATTTTCCATATTTAGTACTTATCCCTTGGATATGATCTCACAATTGCAAATATTTAATGCATCACACTATGATTTGAAGATCACTTTGGTTACTTTGTGAAGACCATCAATGGGCAACCACAGGACACAGAAAAAAACAATAGCTCTGAAGTTTTGTGATTGGGGACTTGGACCTGAGATGAGCCTGCTAGTGACAGCCACATACACGGATTCAAATGGGATACAGCTCAGATACTGTGGATACAAGTGAAAAGGATGTGCCTCTGAAAACAGTTGGACTCTAATGAGATGGATGATGTAGGTTTTAATTTGAAATACAGTTATTTTATGAAAGTGGAATAAAGCAATATTTCCAGATTCATAAATACATAAATAAATGTCCCTTGATAATGGCCAAAAATAATTTTTCAATTTCTGGTTCAGTAAAATGAAGTATCACTCTATATTTGGACTCACCTTAAAAGGGGACATGGAGTGTACTTGGATATGGTGATAGTTTTCATGTTCCATCCTGGTGAAAAATTTGCAGAACAAACAAAATCATGACTTACACTCCATACTTCCACTTACTTTTGGTGGTTTTGTCACATTTTCAAGTTGCTGGTCCCCTCCTACTACAACTACCTCCTCTGCGGACTTGGAATCCCATGTATGCTTAACTACACTTACTAAAGGAAATCCTTCTGTATACTTTACCTAAACCTTCTCTCTTTCAGTTGAAGCTCATTTTGTATTATTCAAACTTCTGTGAACAGTAGTCCAACATCATCCTCTTTATGGGAAAAATCCATTATTTCAAAATAGTCAATAAATCACTCTTTATCCTTCATTTCCCCCACTTGAATAAACCCATTTCCCTAGAGCTTTCTCCAAACCACTCAAACTTCAACTCACTACCAAGGCATAACTGAGTTCCTGGGAGAATTAGTTAGTCACATATATTATGACTAATTATAACATTACAATAAATAAGATGTATAAGACTATAATGATTATTAATTTTAAATAGTAACTATAATTGCCTTAACACTTGGCTTAGGCCTTCCTCTAAGTTCCTCAGGAAATTCTCAAATTTCTCCTCAACTACCTAAGCTGGCTTCAGAATGCTCAGTCCTCTCTGTCGGTGACGAGGGAAATCAGTTTATATTTAGGAGAAGTGGGCAAATGTCTGGTATGGAACACATTAAAACCAGGGAACTCTGGTCCCTGGTGACCTAAGCCAAGATTTCTGAAACTAAAAGACAAGTTAATTAACCCATTTGATACAGTCATCATCACAGCATCCATTATTGAAAATGGGCTCTATTTCAAACCTCAAATATACAGAACTTTCTGAAATGCTTTTCTAAGCAGTGTATACACACTGACCCAATAAAAGTTTGTTTTGCTTTGTTCTGGGTGGAGATGGCTATTCTACATGTTTTACATCAAGCATTAGATTCTATGTTCAAATTAGAGGGTTGACTAGAAGACCAGGTATCAGAAACTGCAGTCTGACCATGCGACTAATGCCAGCGAGCAACTTACTTTGGGCAAAAATTCAAGAGCTGATATTTATTAGACAGATTAACATTTTTAATTTATTGCTTAACTTTTGTGCATGAGGCATGAAACACCGCTCTTCTATTGGAACACAGATGCTTAGACAACTGGTTTGGGATGTTTTGTTTTGTTTGCAATGTAAAGAGATTGAACTAATGGTAAAGCAGAATCTATTACTGTGCAAGGAAGAAATGCTACTGCAGTCACCCTTCCTGAAACTCATGATTAAAGCTGATAATCTCCTATATTTTCATTTTCTGAAGATGCCCAAGTCCTACTGCCAGCTATGTGCAGGGTTTTCCTAGAAGAAGCAGGCAAGTTCCAACATATCTCCTACATCGTCAAGATCAAATTCAAATGAACATTAAGGAGGGCTTTACAAAGGCTCACAAGGGTAAGAGGGTACTCAAGAGTAGGGCCCGGGAAGGGGAGAGGGATTTGTGGTGGGACCTACTCTACCCAGTGACCCCTCTTGTGATCAGAGTTCCCGAAATCAGTCTAATAGGAGATCGAAGATCCAAATTTAGGTATCACAGAATGTTTGCAGGCTTCCAGAGAACAGAAAAAGATCTGGATCAAATTATATTCAGTTCAGAGGCATGTGGGTCATTCTAATGATTTCCATTACCCCTGTGGTCACCTTGGGTGGTGGAGCTCATTAAGGTTCAATCACAAAAATTAGGACTCAGAGGATGTCAGACCTGAGAAGGACCCCAGGCAGACCACCAAAGCTAGCAGAGGTGAAGTGACTTGGCCAAGACCTCAGCTCCAGGCCATCTTATAACCAACATTGGTGCCTCCATTATGAGCAAAGGGTGGCCTATGTTTGTTCCTAAAGTACCATCCCCGGCATGGACTGGAGGGGTCAGCTGGAATGAATCAACGGAGTGTGCAAGGATTTAGGGAAAAGAGGTGCCTGGCATGAACAGTGCATGCTAGTCCAAGTCACCACCATCATTCTTTTGGAATTCCACAGTAGGCTCCTAATTCTTTTTCATGCTTCCACACTACCCAGTAGCCTATTCTCCACATAATAGTCAGGGTCCTCCCCTGGCCTCATAGCACACTCAATCCAAACTTCTGACCCATGGCTTTCAAAACCGTATCTTTCCAGCCTCACCACTATTCTTCATTCACTCACTCCAGCCTCTTGTGGTTGGCCTTCTTGTTCTCTAAAGAGCCAAGCTTGTTCCTTCTTCCAGGCTCTTTACCCTCGCTATTTTCTCAGCCTAGAAGTCTTTTCCTATATGGCTCAAGAGTACTTGGGTGGTGCAAACAATTAATACTTGACTGCTAACAGAAAGTTTGGAGGTTCAAATCCATCCTGAGGTGCCTTGGAAGAAAAGCCTAGTGATCTGTTTCCAAAAAATCAGCCATTAAAAATCCCATAGCACCCAGTTCTACTCTGACATGTATGGAGTCACCATGAGTTGGAGTTGACTTGACAGCAACTGGTGTACTAGATCCACATGGCTCACTCTTTCATTTCCTTCAGGTTTCTGCATAAATATCCTTTCCTCAAAGGGGCTGTATCTGACCCCTCTTTAACTTACTGACTCTTCTGCCCACTACCCTTTACTCGTTATCATCTTATCTTTATTTTTCTTTATATCAATGATCCTTTCCCAACGTTATATATTTACCCGTTTTTGTGTTTACTGCCTTCTTTTCCACTAAAATGTAAGCTACGTGAGGGCATGGAGCTGTCTAGACTCTAGAACAGTGCCAGGCACATAGTGGGGTCTCCCTTTATATTTGTTGAATCACCAAATTGATAGTCTTAGAGCTAGGACCAATCTACAGTGCCTGGCCCCCACTAACAGGTGAGAGTCATTGATGTAAACCCAATGGCAATCCCTAGGTGGAGACTTTGGCCCAAGGGATTCAAGGTTATTTGCATTCATTCTTGCGTTTCTTACTGTTTTACCTAGTTACTGAACCTTCCCCTTTCCCAGTCTTGGCTTTTGGCAATCCTGGCACATCCTGAAAAAATACTATCTATTTTTCATTTAGAGATTTTAGCAAAATGGAGTCAACTATCTCAGCTAGAAACTTATTACTGAATCTAGCTATCATATCATATCTTAAATATGATTTAAGACACCCTATGAATCAGAATAGACTCAATAACACACAACAACAACAACAGTTGTTTATTTGCTTTATCTTTAACTATTTCTTGGGCTTTTTTGTTTGTTCGTTTGTTTTGTGTGTGTTTGTTTGTTTTCCCATATAACCCTCCTAGATCTTGGTTTCCTGTATTGTAAGATAGTTCTACTCCTATGATTATCTTATCTACTTCTCCGTTCAAAGGTGTATTAGGTTCTGTATTTAAAGGTATTTTGCGAGAAAAGAATCCTTTTAGAAGGATTATTTCTGGAAGAATTTGCAATTTCTACAGGTAGGTGTTTCCAGAGCAACTGCAGCCAAAGAAAGAAAAACACTGTTTTTAACTAAGGTATTTATCATTTGGGATGGAGGGAGCTGGTATGAGGTTACTGGCAAGTAAAAGTGTTAGCCAAGACATGGCCCAAGATGGGAGGCCCATTGCATGGATGTGGGTAAGCAGGTAGATACATAGCTGGTTCTGTGGCTGTCTTCTCTACTCACCTGTAAGAGAAGGCACTAGAGACACAGAAAGAAGACAGCCCGGGGGCTCGACAATCTGGAAGGTGGTATCCAGCCTCAAACTGACTTCTCATTCTGAGATCCCAGTCTCAGATCTGGGGAAGTAACTGAACCGCGAAGAATCTGAAAATCTGAAGAAGTTCAGCCAATCATTGACTCTCAGGAGACCCACTCCCTACCACCTATTCATTCTTCCAGAATCTCCTATATGTTCTGCTTCTGCCCAAACAAAGCTTGATCTGTTTGAACAAGGCTCTCAGCAGGCTGGGCTTATATTTATGCTCTTGCCTGTATCTGCTCCTCTCACCATACCACATTGGAGCCTAATCCACAAGCAACCTCTTTCACTTCCAGCTGGCTCTGAGAAGTGCTTTCCCAGTCTCTTCTTTCTGCTCGAGAAGTTATCTCTTCTGTTGCTTAAACAGCTAATTGTTTTTAATAAAAATATTGCGTTTTATATTAATCTAAGATAAAGTATGTACATTATATTTGAGATTGGTCGTTCTCAAATTGTGTTCCCGTGGTTCCTCAGAGACCATAAGAGTAAAGAAGTGGGCACAGACATGGGGCTTTGAAACTCCTATCCCACTTTATCACAGCAACTTGATTGACTTTTATCTACTTTATATTTTGGACTTCTGAGTAAGATATTGTTTAAAGAGAGATTTGTTACTGCTTTTATTTAAAAGGGTTTAAAAAATTTTTTAAATAAAGATAACACTTGAATCAAGGATTTGCCACCACCTGGTGGCAGCATACCCAAATTTCAACATTAATAAATTTTTAACAGAAGGGTTAAATTAAATCTGCTACCCTAAAATTATAAAGTGGTATTAGAAATTTCTCAGAGGATTAGGTGTAATTATGAAAAAGTACATTGGAAATTATGATATTGCTTCCAAAATGCAATGTGGCACTCTTTGAAAGTTAAAATTCCATAAAAATTAAAGTACTTTATTGTGTGGATCCCATAGTACTTACAGAAAATATTTTCATTATACCTTAAAGTCTACATTGCAGTAAGGTAAAATAAAGTAGGAGGATTCTCTCTAAATGTTTTTAATGTTTGAACATCAATGTTATTTATCCTCAAATATCTGGAAAGAAGTTTCATTTCTTCTTCTTCTTGGAGACACTGTAAATACTCAGCTCCTGAATAAATTCTACTTGGGACATTCCCCAGGCCGCTCTCTATTCCCACCGAAACAAAACAAAACAAAAAGCAAAGACACCTTTTCATAGACTTTTCTAAATGACTGCACAAAGAGAATAGGGAACAAGTACTACTTCAACCACAAGCACATTCTTGGAGGAGAGGAGAAAGAAGGTAAGATATTCTTCCTTTTCAGGCTTTTCAACTCTCACAGAGCAGTAATATATTATATTGGTTTTGTCCACTTTAATCACGCTAAACTTGCTCCAGCCTGATTTGATAATACTGTGTTCAGGTAAAGCACCTTTACTACTCAGGAGTAGGTTCCAGTAAGTTAAGCACCTGGATAGTGAAGGAGGAAATGACACCTGAGCCCTGCCATTCTCAGCCTCTTCTCTGGCAGGCCTGCACAGACCCCTCCCCAGCAGTTTGTGGTATACTTTGCCCCTCTCTTCTGGCTAAGTGATTCATAAGTCCTTGTCCCTTGCTCACAGTGATGATCTTAGGTTAAATTTGGAGGCAGGACATGAGAGAATCAGCAGGACAGACCAAGGGCATCCAGCAACACTCCTAGATGTACAGAGAACAGAGTGAGCGGGCGTGAGAGCGAGAAGCCAGAGATATAATCTTGGCAGCCGGCTGGAAGACACAGAAGGGAGTTTATTTCTCATGGTCCCTCACTAGCTGCAGTAAATTTGCTCCTTAAGAAGCCACAATTACTTTGTATCAGATGCAGACCTGCCAGCAAGATTACATCCCTATAAATCTTTGTGGACCATCAGTGGGCACACAACATTCTGAGAAAGCAGCAATTAGCCAGTTTGGCAGAGTTTGCAACTGAAATCCATGCCTTGTTCTCCTAAAACTCACTCTAGCATTGTTTACCAGCTTTCCCTAGAGTCAGTTACAAGGTGCAAAAAACAGCCTGATTCACAAATAAGCAATGAAAGGAGAGTAATAAAGAAGGAGTGAGAAACATGAAATAATGAATAAGAATTTGCATATAACACATTAAAATGTTACAGTGCTTCTCATACTTGAAACTCTGGGAGCACAGTTGATTGTAACCATTGAGAGTATGTGTCACCATTAATTCCTTCAGCATGTTAAGGGCATGTCAAAGCAAATATTAGACCTCCCGGTGGTCTAAACTATTGCTTAGAAAAATGAAACTCATCAACGACTATTTTGTTGCCGTTGTCGGAAGTTACTACTGTCATTTCATGATATAGATCTGTGTCACCACATTTTCTGTATAAAACCAACCACTAGCTGTGCTCTTCCAACAATTTGGAGCAATATTTAAATTTTCGTTAGTGATACACCAGTACTGTAGATGTACAAAGTCAGCCGTATAAAATTTTATGTTTATTTGTGTTTTCAGAAATAGGAAGTTTCAACAAAGGATCCAAACAAACCCAAAACGCTGAACTAATGTCAAAGTTGCCTGAGAAAACAAGTACGTTCCTACACACTAGTTAGCCTTCCTGCTTTGGTTATTATGTAACAGGCTACCACCTTAGCTTCTGAGCCATTATTGCTATCATGAGATCATTTTGATACTCCTAAGGTAAAGGAACACCAAACAGTAGTCATTTATCTGACAAAAGACCTTGTGCTTTTCTTATTCTGTCAATCATTAAACAAGTAATGTCTTTTTATGTTATTGCTTTGACACTCATTAACATTCACGTCAGAGTAAATCTTTGCAATTAAAAATCTTATTGACCATCTAAAGTGGTTTTGCTTTGGTTTGTTACAACTGAGTTTTGTTTGTTGTTGTTGTTGTTGTTATTTAATGGAAGTAATGGTTAAGTGGTCAGCTGCTAACAAAAAGTTTGCGGTTCGAACCCACCAGTGGTTCCACAGGAGTAAAGACCTGACCATCTGCTCCCGTAAAGATTACAGCCCAGGAAAACTTATGGGACAGTTCTACTCTGTCCAACAGGGTCACTATGAGTCAGAATTGACTCAGTGGCTTGCAACACAAGCTCACACACAACAGCACTAAGATAAGTCAGAAACTTACCCTTACAGTTCCTCTTGAGGTATCTCTTTTATGCCTCAAATACTGTTGATGCTCATACTTAAAAAGATAAAATCAGCCTTTGACATCTCAATGTTAACTTCTATGACAATCTAGACTGACCAGCTCTAGAGGAAGGAATACCTCAAAAAAAAAAAAAAAAAATCAGATAACAACAAGGCTATTTTGTCACTGGAATGTTTCATTATGGCAAATGCATAAACCTGCATGAGGGTTTCAACTGAAAATTTGAAAGGTTCATTATCATCTCAAGTGCTTGGGACAAATTTCACATAAGTTCCTTATGATATAAAACAACACAGAGAGTAGTAGGAGAGAGCCTAGTATGATAGAATGAGGACTTTGAATACCATAGTGTTACCCATTCATTCCAAACCACTCCTTTTGTGGGAACATCACCCATAAAAAATGATTGTACATCATCCACAGGCATATTATCACCCAGCAGTGAGAGAAATAAAACTGAACAAACACTTTTTTATCTTTTAATAAAGAGCAATTTAGGGGGCGGGAGAAGAATCAATTTCCTTCTTGGAAAGATCTGTGTGTTATAAACACGTCCTTTATTTAAGGAGTGGATTAACCTCAGTCTATCTGTACTTATATGCCACCTATTTACAAAGAGTAAAATGGCATAGCAATATAAAAATACTACTCTAATATACATCGTTCTAAATTTTATCTATATGAAGACCAATATAAAATGTTTCTCTCTTTATATGTCAGACTATATGTAGGATACTATTGTTTTAGTATTTAATTTATGTTAGTATTTAATTAAAATCAAAGATTGAATTTGGCTCTAGAGTACTATAATGATTTAAGGATATCCAGAGCAGAGTGTTTTCACATAGATTATGTCTCTCTTCTAAGAATAAAATTCAACCAAAACAAGAAGACTTGGAGCATGGAATTATGTGAATTTATTCATTCAACAAACACTCAGTAAAGACACTAAAGAAATCGCCGCTGTGCTGAGACGGAAACACTACACTTCCCCGTGCACACAAGGAAGTGACTTTACCTGAGGATAACCACATCCATGGTTTCAGGAAGTGAACTATAATGGGGTTTTAATGTCCTCTGGGCCAAACCTCAGCATTGTTCATTTTCAGTAAATGAAAGCAATACAAGCTTTGCAAAGGGATTTCAACCTATTACAGGGGAAATGAAGAGACGAATCCAAATACCACCATGGATATAAGATTCCGGGAACTACCCATTTTGTGGAGATCTTTAATCTGAAATCACTGTAGGTTTCATGAATATTTAAGAAGCAAAGAATCAAAGGAGACAAAGGGAAAATGGCTGTTGGTTGGTTTTTAATAAATGGATCCTTCACCCAGTCCTCACTAGGAATTGCCTCGGTGACACTTTCCACCTACAATCATTACTCAAGGATTAGGGCTCAAGACGCCACACTTGGGAGGCCTGTTTATTACAGACAGATGGGCAGTGGTTAAAAAACAAGCCCTCCCAGTGCAAAGTGAGCTTATAAACCTACCACCAAACCAAAGCTAAGAGGTGGGGCCGTAGCTCCTGACCCAGCACACACCCACATGAGCCTTCTCATGATTCTTCTCTCTACCCAGGCTGTTCCTTCCTAGCCTGATTCCACCACGATCAAAATGTTCTGAGGATAAAATTCAGTGAAGAATTAGGCCCAGAGTATAACATTAGGTCACTGAATTTAGAGGCAAAACACCTGAGCCTGAGTCACACTGTGCCATTTACTAACAGCATGGCCTTGGGCAAATCCTTTAAAGCCCTTCAAAGTAAAGTTCATCAGACCTCATTTCAGAATCCGCATGAACCAGGAATCCTATGCACAAAGGCTTTTCTCTGCAGAACTTGCTGAATCAACCTCTCCATTCCACATATGTCAGTATACTGCTTAGCCACCATGGAAATTTTGACAACTGTATTTTCATTCAAATTGTGTATTCATTCGTTAGCTACATTTTTTTTTTTTTTTCTGGTTAATGTACCTTGAGTTCTGAAGCTAATATATATACTCTCCTGCCCCCCACTCCCCGCCAAAAGTCATGTGCAAAATAAATTAAATCACACAATTTTTTCTTAAAATATGGGCTGGAGGAAGCTTTCAATATGAATATGGGTGTGTATTTCAAATGTTGCAAACCTGTTGATTCTTGATTCCTTTCACACCTTTCTTTCCACTCCACTCCCCTACTTGGCCAGCAGAGCCCTAAGTCCCTCGCAGAAGCCTTGCAAAAATGAAGGGACCCATTGTTTGTGCTCTGCTTAAGTGGTGAACCCTAACTGTTAATGCACTTTGACAATCTTTTTCAACATTTTCATGGAATGTTCCAGATTTATGGCTGAATATGATCATTATCTCTTGGCCCTCAGCCTGTTGTCACAAGGTCATAGCCTTTGTTCATAAGCAACCTAGTCCATTGTCATAATTACAGATTTGACTGTTAATAAAGAGAATGCAAACCATTAAACATTGAGTTTCTATCCCCATAATAAGAAAATGGACTATAATTTAGGCCAAACAATCAAACTTTACATGCTAGGCTAGAAGAAGCCCTAGAATCTTAGAATGAGAAGAAGCCCTTGGATGATATGATTTCTTAATAGAAAAGCTATTAGTAAAACAAACTATCTTGCAGCATCAGTTATTGTTAGCTTACAACTTTGTGAGTCAATCTATTCTGGCTTCTGACATTTCTACTATTAAAATGTTCTATGCCTCCTTAAAATTTTCTATTTGCCGTCTTAATTCTATACCTTCTTGGGCAATAATGAGTAAGTCTAACCAAGCTGCTGCATGACAGCCCTTTAAATATTTGAAACCAGTGTGCTCTTTTTCCTTACGAGCCTTCTTTCCTCAATACGTCCTTAGGTCATTTAACTTATGAGATATGATCTCTTCACCTCTTGCTATCTTGGTGCTTTTTCTTTGGAAGCTCTCCAGTCCATCAGTATCTCTCCTAAAAGATAGTGCCTCAAAATGAAGATAATACCCTAAACAGGCTATAATCAAAAAAAAGTACAACAAAGCTAACCATTACCCCATTACCCCATTAAATCAGGTTGCTGTATTCTATACAGGAGCCTGGGGTTCTATTAGCTTTCACGGCCACTCCAACACCTTGCTGGGTTATATTATGATTTGTGGCCCCAAACTAAGACACGAAATTTTGCTTCTGTTTCTGGTGCTGTAGCTTCAGGTCAATTCAAGTTAATGAGCTGATTCGAAGCAAACTTTCTTACCTCCATTTCTCTAATTGTCCTGTGAATTCAATATTCAAACCTTGACCATGGCTCTTGTTTACATGTTACTATGTTGGCTGATGTGGAATTAATTAAACACTAGTGTGATTCTGTTAGATATAGATAATAACATATCTCATCATCATCCTACACAATGTTGTGATTATTCTCTGAAACTGAAACAGCTGTACAAGGTGAGTGTCTGACTAGATTATGCTTAACCTGAACAGACTTTTTTCCCCCAGTCAAAACATTTTCCTCTCCCTCTTAAAGTTGACAAAGAGGTTACAGCAATATGGGGCTCTGAATAGAAGTAAAATGTATGATTCGTATCACATGAATCTAGATGCCACCCAATCCACTCTAGGGAAAGTCGGGAGAATACATGTCTTTTATTTTTTCTATCATAATACAGAAAATAACCACCAGCGGTGTTGATAGCCTATGGCTTTTCACTTAGAATCAACAATAGTGGCACGTCCTATGACTTTTTTCAGCACCATCCCCAAACAAAGCAATGAAATGTAAGCTGATGTGAAGGAGGCCCTGAAATTTAAGAAGGCAGAATAATGGTTTGCAGGTGTGAACATTATTCATATTTTAAAGTAAATTAAATTCTTCCCCATTTCTCTAGGAAAATCAATATAACATAATTACCAAGAGGTAAGATGCTGCTGATATTTAAAAGATACCCTAATTCTGACGACAGTTTTCACTCACGTTAATCAAATAGAGTGCGTGCGTAGGATTTATATTATTAAGTATAAAACCAAGGTGAAATTTATGAACTAATCCTTCATTTATGGCCTAACTATTCTGTGAAATGTATAAACCCCAAACACAGGATCCTTTTATGTCAGTTTCCTTCAAGTATAAATCAATATGATGGGAGCAACACAAAGGAGACGGGGCTTAGAACCGACGTCAGCGCAGCTTGCTTAAGTATCCAGATGAAGCTTAGAAGAATGTGATTATTCAAGGAGGTTATACAAGGGTTTTTCAGTCTGTCTAAATGTTGCGGGGGTTGCGGGGGAGGGTTGTAAAATGTTCTCTCTAGGATTTGGAATATGGAAGGAGTTACACTGCCTTGCCTTGTTGAACATAATCAGGGCTAGGCTGGTACTAGGCACTCAGGTAATTCTTGCTGAACTTGAACATGTAGAATCTCTATCAGTGGCTCCAAGACAGGTAAGAGAAGAGGAAGAAACAAATCCATGCACCAAATCCTGTTTGGAATGTAGCAGGATGTTAGATAGCAGAAGAGACTCAGTGATCCAAGTCTGAGTCTTCCCAGTGCTTCCAATCCATGCTCAAGGCAAAGCCCAAGGGCCAGGAATACCTCTCCTGCTATGCTTACTGCTGTGATAATTGCAGAGTTTGTTTCACATGCCCTATCCTATCTACTTGAACTTCTTCTTCTGCTGTTTTTGTTAAACTGAAGAAAAAAGAAGTTTGGTGATTCATATGATTAGTATATTATGGGTAGTCAGTCAATATCTATTGAAAAAGTACATAAACAAATATTTTCAGCAAATGGAAAGTTGTGAAAACATATGAAATAAATATAATATTTTA
Organism: Dugong dugon; assembly: GCA_030035585.1. Taxonomy (NCBI): domain Eukaryota; kingdom Metazoa; phylum Chordata; class Mammalia; order Sirenia; family Dugongidae; genus Dugong; species Dugong dugon. The sequence goes on from CM057479.1 coordinate 45,909,189, forward strand.
GACTCAACCAAGATTCTACTAAACTGAACTAAAATATCTTTTTGCTTGTTTGAATTTTAAACAGAACCAAATCATTAACGCAAGGAGGGGCCTCTTTCAGATTATTGCCCCATCCTTGACACAGCTTATTTGAACAGAGGTGGCACATACTCATCTACTCATATACATTTTGTTCTTTATCAAGACGATGATCACCCAAGAAAGTCACGTGAAACAATAACACTGTTTGATTAATTTATGTCACCTCTCAACTTGATAAACAACTTGTTCTGACAGGTGGGGAGGAGAAGATTAAGTAAAAAGTAGAGTTGAACACATAGATAACTGGATACTATAGGTAAGAGAGGTCTTTCAATTTCCAGTCAAAAGACTGGAAAAAGACAACATTTTTCATATAGTCAACAAATTACAAGCCTATAATCTGTAATGGGCTGCCTGAGTGAAGCCAACGGTTAAGCTCTCATCTGCTAACCAGAAGATCGTGGTTCGACTCTACTCAAGCACCTCGGAAGAAAGGCCTGGTGATCTACTTCTGAAAAATCAGCCTTTGAAAACCTTATGGGGCACAGTTCTACTCTGACATAGATGGTTTGGTTTTTTGTTTTTGTTTTTTTAATCAGTAATACCATCAAAAGTCTAATTTCACTCTTTCCCACAGCATAAGAAAGTTTCTTGCCATTCCTTCTCCTCTACACAATGAAAAGTGTGGATAGTGTTTTCAGAAAACTGCACTTATGGAATGCTTGGCTAAACCAATTTAAAACAGGTTTAAATGTACATAGGTCTGCTTCCCACTATCAGTCACTCATTTATTCAACATATGTTTACTAAGTGCTCCCTTTGTGCCTGCCTAGAGAATCATAAAACACTAGAGGCTAACGATACATTACAGGTCATTCATAGCCAGGTGATGTCAACTTGGTGGGGGAGGGGGTGCTTAGTGGCAGGACAAGTAGCATAAATATGTGAAGAGTCAAGTGTAAGATAATAGAGAGTGGTGAGGTCTGTGTGGAACTGGAAACACATGGCCTCTGTAAGACATTCAAACTCAATTTCTTTTTTTTTCTTCTGAACACTATATCAACCAAAACAGCCTGTAGGCTGTGAATCTGAAACCCTGATTTGGTCTAACTCCTTTATTTTTATCAAATAACCAAGAGCCGAGTACTGTTTCCAGTATCATAAATCCATTGAATTGGAAGCTTTATGCTCCTCTCTCTGCCCTTTTCCCTCACTGTCCCGAATGCACTAAATGATTTTGATTATTGGTTTGGTTAGGTTGTTAGTTTTTCTTCTCCCTCCTCTTGGCTATATTGGACAAACGTCAGATAAACAGTCCCTTCTCAGGAGGAAAAGAATGAGTTTCTACACAATGAGATCAGATACTATCCAGAGAGGGGCGCAAGGACTCCTATGAACAGTTTCAAGAAATGTAGCTCCTTTCAAAAAAACATTAAGTCCAAATGATTACAAAACAATGAAGTTGCCTTCATGTTTGGTCAATGGAAGCAATTTCATCATCCCTCCTGCATGAGGGATGGGCTTAGAAGGAATTTTCTGGTCCTCCCACCCTCAATGAGTCAACTGAATAAAATAACCAGTATAGTATTTGGCTCAGGAAACACCTGTAATGATCAATTCAGTTGTGCACTTAGTGATAGCCTTGATTTTTTCAAATAATATTCTATGTAAATCCATTCCCATACATCTTTATACAGTATCTGTTCAGTTGGTAATTTAACATAAAAACTAAATTTTATTGTTGACATACTTTGTTTTTTCTTCCCATAGGAATAAGATAGCCCAATCAACATGTCTATAATTTTTTTTTTTTTTTCTTTAATGTAGCCTTAGCTGCTGCTCTTCCAATCTCACAGACTTCTGGATGGAGCCAACTGACAAGTAATGAAATTTATGAAAATGTAAATTGAACATAAATGATCTAATGTGAATTAAAGGAAACACACCACCTTTGTACTCTAGGCCGCATTTGTATGCTTCTGCGCTAATGAGAAGTCAAAGGACTTTCCTTATATTCTCAACATTAAGTATTACTGACCTACACAGAGGACAAAGTTGTGACTACTTGAAGCAACATTACATAGAATATTCTCATCACCCTACTCAATCCCCTAAATATTCAAATAGCACTGAAAACATTTTCTTACCACTAATATTAGATATAAAAGAATTAAGGAAGTCCTTAGTTACTTGGCTCATGATAAATGTAACGTTTTTTCCTGCTCTTATATCACTTTGTACTTTACTCTATTTTGGTTCTTAAAATGTTATCTTAGAGTTAGTTTTTATAAATGGATATCCCTCTTTCGCCTGGGGGTATAGTGGTTAAAAGCTACGGCTGCTAACCTAAAGGTAGCAGTTCCAATCCACCAAGTGCTCCTTGGAAACCATATGGGGCAGTTTTACTCTGTCCTATAGGGTTGCTGTGAGTCAGAATCCACTCGACAGCAGTGGGTTTGGGTTTTTTGGTTTTTTATCCCTCTTTCCAGACAAGTTCTTCACTGAATCTTATACTGAGTCCCTCATGCCAGGCACTGCACGAGGGTTCATGGTACATAGTTGATGTTCAATAAACATTTACTACAATCAGATCTTACGAAGAGGGCATAAGATTTCTTTCTTCTAGCACCAGTCAATTTACATTACTGTGAAAGGAAAGACATTTCTAATCAGAATGAATGAGGTTGGATACAAAAGGTACTGATAGACCTCAATAAATATTAATAGAATTAGTGGAGGCTCTTTTGAAAATTAAACCCCATGAAAACTGCATTTGTATACGTTTATTTATTGTGGTAGTTAATAGTACGAGCTGAGAAAGAGCTACTTAATTCATAATATAATCATCTTCAGTGCAGTTAATTAATTCCATATTTTATTACATTACTTGAGCTCACTTAATGCTTTAATCTCATGATATAGGGAGGTGGAGAAGGTAAGTACAACAAGCCATCCCGAAAGCCAAGGGGAATTATAACCTGCATCTCAATTACAAGGCAAAGACTAACAAATAATTACCTAACTGTGGGGGCTGGAAAAAAAAAAAATCACAGTGCAAGAAAGCCCAAAACACTCCAGAAGTCAGAGGCCAGAGAGTTGAGTTCCACAGTGGAGGGAAGAAAAAAAGAGAGAAAAAACACAGAGGGCAGCAGGCAGAGGGAGCCCTGCCAGTAAACAGGGCTTCCAGGATAATGGTAAACTTATGCAAGAAATAAACCTGTCTGACAATGGGCACGGTGACTGTCAGCGCCACGGCCCGGCCCACTGGAAATCAGAGTTGCTGAAATATATGATTAGTGTTCTGTTTCATGCTCACTTTCATGCCACACCTTCCAGTGGAGGTCATCCTTCCAGTCATTAAATAATCTTAGAGTGATATGTACACAGAAGAGTTTGTTCCTTATCTTTTCCATGTCACACCTGGTTCTTTCCATGGGCTCTTTGTTCTTGTTTTAACAAAGTTGTGTTAAAGGCTCTCCCTTCCCCCATGACTGACTTTAACTCAGCATTTTAACCCTATAACAACCACAGTTATTGGGGATGTCTCTCTACCTTGACATGCATTAGTTTCTAACAAAGATAATAAAGAAAAAAATGTAATTTGATTTCAAGTAGTAAACCCCATTTTGGTTAAAGGTATTTTTTAATGACTATATCTAGTTAAACTGCTACCCTTTCTTCCTTCCCTTCAAATAAATATATTAATTCAATATTACTTGGTGCAGTGCAATGGATTGCTTTTATATGGCCTTTCTCACCATGGTCTGGAAATTACCGTCAAATGACTTGGTGGGGCTATGCAGATGAGATGCTTGTGGCCCACCAAGGTGACTGGATAGCTTGCTAATAATGCAAATAAGGTGCATGGCACTCTTGTAGGGGTGGGATCATGCAAATAATGTGCATGGAACCCTAATGAGGGCATCGGTCAGTTCTGTCATCTGGCTAGGCTTCAAAGAGAGCCAATCCCAGAGCAAAGGTGGACCTGACTAACACCAAGAAAAAGAGATGAGAGCACAGCATGTCCTTTGGACCAGATCCCTGCATTGAGACCCTCCTAAACCCAGGAGACAGAGAGAGAGAGAGAGAGAGAGAGCTGTAACATAGAGACAGCAAAAAGGGGGAAGCAGCTGCAGAGAAACTATGACAACAGAGGCAGCAGAACCAGGAGACTGGCAAGAGACAGTGTGGTGAACTTCCTGGCCCACTAGTGAGAAAGCTGAGCACCTTTGGGCAGGAGGCTTGCTGGCATAGTGGGGTGGCTCAGGGCACTTATTCATGGAGCCAAAGAGCAGGGCAGAGGCCAGGCTGAGTGTCCCAGGGCCAGAGAGGCCTGCCTGCCAGTGTGGCTGAGAAGAGGCTGTGCTGATTGAAGAACTGTATCCTGAATTGTAACCTGTTACTTCCCTAATAAACCCCATAACTGTCAATGTGGTCTATGAGTTCTGTGTGGCCATGGCAACAAATTATCAAACCCAGCAGAGAAGTAGAGAATGCCATGGGAGGGACGGCTGGTGTCAGAATTGGTAAAAAGGTCGGAGAGTGGAGATATGTTTGACTTCCACCTCATAGGAATCAGCCTTGGGCTATTGATGCTGACAATGATTTTCTCTCCCCCTCGTGAAGTTAGAGGAGGTCAGACGCCTCCTCCACACCATTTTTACATTTGGTAACCTAATTCTGATTTATTTTATGCCAATAATGTATAGTTTTTTTTAAGTGAAGCACTAGGTAATAAAGAAATGCATGCTATCATCCACCTTACCTTAATTATAGTAGAGCATCGTACAATAAGTATAGTATGTATCAAGAAGTAGGTATTAATATATATCAAGAAAGTATATTAATTCAATTGATCTTTTCGACATTGATCATCTCAAGCCTGTGTGATAGACAAGACAGATTAGTCCCATTTCACAGATACAAAGCTGAAAATTCTAAGAAATTAGATGACTTATTCAAAACAGAGATAAGAAGTGGTAGAATCCAGACGAGAACTAAAGTTTCCTGGATTCTAGTCCTTCCTGAAAGGCTCTTAGCCTCTGAGACACCTCACTGTCCCGGTTTCCCCTGATGCTCTGGTTGTACTTCTCAGTTCCCTTACGGAGTGCTCCTTCTCCATCGGTCTCAAAATGTGGATGAGCCCTTTGCCTTCTTCTCGTCCTCACTCTCCCTAGCTGGTCCTATCTACTCTCAAAGTTTTAAATATCATGTATAAGTTAATGACTCCCAAATTTATATCTCGAACACAAATTGCCTCCTTAGCTGTATATCCAACAGCCTACTTGACAGCACCTCTTTGGGGCCTCCCAGTCATGTACAAAATGAAATTTCTGATTTATTCTTCCCAAACTAGTTCCTCTAATCCCAATAATCATGGGACAATGGCTCCGCTAGTCAAACAATTACCTCAGTTTCCCTCCCCCTCTCTTACCCCTAACATCAATAAGGATTAACTTTTCTTCCTCCCTCTCAAATAAATCTTAAACCATTCCACTTCTCTCCAATCCACTGCTATCACTCCAGCCACATCATCACTTCCCTAGAATGTACTGTAATCTTTCACTTTTATTCTTCCCATTGAATCTCTCCTCCACATAAATGTCAAAGTAATTTTTTAAAAGCAGAATTCCATTAAGATGCATCCTTGCTTAAAATTGTAAACGGTTTCCCATTAGAATTTTTAAAATGTGGAACTATTAATAGGTAATTCATTTCAATATTTTAAAATAAACAAAAAGTATAAAGATAGACAAAAGCCTCCCTACCAGCTGTGTTTCCCACCTTCCTAGTTTCTTCCCACTCGCGTAAGTAACCTCTGCTCCTGGTTTCTTAGGCTCATTGCAATTTGAATAAGATATAAACACCTTACCCTGGCTATAAAGCCCAGCTGGGTCAGAGCCCTGCTACTTCTCCACTCTCATCTCCTTCTACTCTCCTCCTCATCCACCATGCTCTACTCCCCTGGCCTTCTTAATTAACCAAATTCTTTCCTGCCTCAGATCTTCACACAAGCTATTCACCTTAGCTGAACTACTCTTCCTTTCTCTTCTGTATTCTTCCGGTCTCTCCTTAAATATTACCTCTTATCAAGGTAGATTCTCCTTTACTTATTTAACACTGATCACAAGTTGTACTTTTGTGCTGATTTATTGTTCACTGACTGTCTCTCTTACTAGATGATAAACTCCAGGAGAGCAAGCATTGTGTCTATTTTTCCATTCTACCGCTAGTACTCATACTCACCCTCAAGAGATGCTCAATGTTAAAAAAAATAGTGTAGTCAAGTTTGACTCCAACTCATAGAGACCCCATGTGTGTCAGAGTAGAATTGTCTTCCACAGGGTTTCAGTGGTTGATTTTTCAGAAGTAGATCGCCAGGCCTTTCTCCTGAGGCACCTCTGGGCAGACTGGGAATTCCAACCTTTAGGTTAGCAGCTGAGCATGTATTATGGATTGAATTGTGTTCCCCAAAAATATATGTTGTAAATCCTAACCCTATCCATGTGGATATAATCCCATCTGTGAATAGGGTTTTCTTTGTTATGTTACTGAGGTTATATCAGTAGAGTGTGTGTCTTAAGCCAATCACTTCCGAGATATAAAGAAAGCAACTTAGGCACAATGAAGGAAGCACAAATGAAAGGGAGATACATGCCACATGAAGATCACCAAGGAACCAGGGAAGAGAAGCTGAAAAGGGACAAGGACCTTCCCCTAGGGCCGACTGAGTGAAAAAACCAGCACTCTGAATTCAGAGTTTGAGCCTCCTAAACTGTGAGAAAATTCATTTCTGTTCATTAAAGCCACCCACTTATGGTATTTCTGCTATAGTAGCACTAAGAAACTAAGACAGTACATTAACTGTTTGTACTACCCAGGGAGTCCCCTCAATATTAAGTGCTCAATAAATATTAAATAAAGTGAATTAATACTTTCTACTTGTTGAGACTTTAATTCGACATTCACTGAATAGTTGTACTGACAGATACAGTGAAGCACATTATACAAATCAAGAGTTGAAAGGAATCCTCCCTCCAAGAAATTGAGGTGAGGTTCTTAAAAAAAAATTCTATGCATCGAAAAATGCCATGGTGTCATACACAAATACTGCTCTAGGCATAACAAATATTCTAGCTACTTTTCACAAATAAAGGGCAAGTAAGAATTATATATTTTCACATGACATCTTTCAACATATTTCTAAATCTAATGCTATTGCATATAACTTCATGCATTGTAACTAAATTCCTTTGCCATTTGTTGCTTAACAATTTTACTTATAATCTTGTACATGCCATTATTTTTAAAATCTAAAATAAAGGCATTTAAGTCAGTAAAATTTTAGGAAAAAACACTTTTAAGTGTGAGTGAAGTGTTTATTTCTTCTTTCCTTTTATAAAAGGGAGGAGTACAATGCTTTGCCCTGAATGAACTTGTTATGATCAACTTTGTGGATGCCTCTACTCATAAAGGACACGTCTTCCTTCTCATCATGAGTGGTTCTGAACATCGAAAGACACTTCCAGACATTTCCCTTTCAGATCTCAAAAGGAAGTATTAATCAAACAAAAGATGGGAAATTATGACATCCAGCCACTAAGGTTTAACTCAAGTGGCCAAGTTTTAGTTGATCACAGGGTACAGGTGACTATCCATCAAATAACTCATCATAACACCCATTAAAACGCCTGGGTTAATCAGGACAGAAGCCAAGAATAATATTTTTTCTGACGCTCAGTGAAGACTACCAAAGGAATTCCCCTGAAACTGTACTCTACAAACATGAAAAACCTTAAAAAAAAAAAAATTGTATATGAGGAATTTTACCTAACAGTATTTTAAACAAGGCAGCAATGCACTCTTTTGATGAAATACAAAATGGCTTCCATGACAGATGAAAGTTTGAGTTACAAAACCATTAAAGCAGTTTTGAAAGTCAGTATAAAAAATATGTATGCACATATATTCTGACCTTCTCAAAATCATCAGAGAATTTAAAAAGACCCTTCAAAATACATTAAATAACGTTAACAATGAGGCAAAAACTACTGCTATCATCACACTCTCATTTCCTTTCCAATCTATCTTCCAAGAATTTACTTCATCTGGAAATCAATAACAATTATACATATAGTGCAGCAAAAAGCTGTGGGATATAGACTGAGAAAGACATATATCTTCTCTTCAGTATTAGAAGTCTCAAGGCTTTTAAATGCAAATACTGGAATTGGCCCTGTTTCCATATCTGCCTCAAGCCTTGTCCTAGACACATTTAACTACTGATAACACAAGATAAGGTCACACCTTGTAATTGAGTCTGTAGGTAGTACAGACAGTTAACGCACTTGGCTGCTAACTGAAAGGTTGAATGTTTAAGTCCAGCCAGAGGCACCTCAGAAGACAGGCTTGGTGATCTACTTCTGAAAAATCAGCCATTGAAAATCAGGGACAGATTACCCAATAAGCAAGGTACACACAGGCTTACTTGTGTATACTTACTAGTCTGTAGTACTTACTAATTAAAGATGTGATGAAACCCACATGAAATTGTTCACTACCGATTAGTAATTAAACACAATTAAGCCTGTGGCACCTTGCTTACCGTAAACTCGTGTGTTCCTTGCTTACTTTTAATCCATCTGTGTTGAGAAGCCTGTGGAGCACAGTTTTAATGTAATACACTTGGGGTCGACATGAGTCGGAATCAACTCAACAACTACTGGTAAGGGAAGGTACCTTGCAGCTATCGTTGGAGCACCATGGCGCAAGGGATGAAGCACCAACCTAAGCGTCAAGAATTTGAGTCTTGTGTCCCATTGTGCGTCTACATGACTACCACTATGGCCAAGTCACTCAGTCAACATGAGCCTCAGTTTCCCTACCTATAAAGTGAAGGTGTCGGCTTCACGTGTCTGCAGCTCCTTCATACTGTGTGATTCTATGAAGAACCTTAGAAGCTGTCATTCTTCTCAGCATAGGGCAAAAGCAAACATCCCAGAGCATTATGACATCAGTGCCTGGAGAAAATATGGAATAGCCAGGGCTTCAGGCCCTTTTCGCCTTTCATATTCATCGAAAAACTATTACTACCTCTAGTACTCTGTAACTCTCTATAACTGCCAAAAATAACCAAAGCACTCACAAGATTAACTTGGGCACTTTTGCAATTAATTTCTTAGTAATGCGTCTTTATAAAATTATAGACATTTTTGTCTCTATTAGAAAAATATTCATAATTCCTAACATATATTAACATTCACAAACACTGAGTACCCACCATTTACAAGGCACTAGCCGTACAAAGTAAAAACATAGAGCTCCTGCCTGTAAGTCACTTATCTTAGGGTGATCATATGAAATTGCTGATACTAAATCCTTTACGATTCACAAAAATGGCAATTTCGTGTGGTTCAACTAATAGTTTTATAGCAAATTGTGTCATCGAATAGGTTAATCCTTAAGTCATCACAGGCATTTTAGAAAGTTCTATTAATTCTGGAAAGTCATTATGATGTAATTTAGTGATTCCTAGGGGATTGCTTCACAGGGATTTTTGTTGTTTATTTTGTTTTTGGTGTTCTGAGTGTAGGTGTGTGGGTGTGTATGCTGTTGTTGTTTGGAAACCTGTAATAATAATTACTCTATCCTTGTGCATTTGTTTCAATGTGTTCTCCATAATCAATTAACAACTGACTGATGTAAAATTTCCTCAGCATTAATTTACTTACAACTTATACACACACGACCTGTTACATTTTCTAATCTTAAGGCACTCTTTCTTTTCTTCCTCACAGACATAGCTGTATTCTGTTTCTCACAGCTTGTTTCTAGAAGAGAATTTTAGACTACTTGAGAGTAGGATTGGAGCCTATGCTTCTTTATATGACCCACAGCCACTACCCCAGGGCCAAGAATATAGTAGACACAACAAAATCACCAACTGAATGATAGATTAAATTATAAAGGGAGACATCTGATTGAAAAGATAAAGTAATATCCAAACACGAAGGCCAAGGAAAAATAGATTACATCTCTTGTCACCTTGCTACTATTTCCCACATGCTGTGGCATTGTCAGTTATGTTCTAATGTTATTTCTACAATGACTCTTACAAAAATGATACAGTATATGAGTTCTCAGGTATGTCTAGCATTTCAGAGAGTTTTGTGCACTGACGAGTAAGTGCGTTCAGTTACTTCAGCTAGTACAACTAAATTTCCAACTTTGCCTTAGGAAAGGAAAATATTTAGCAGGAAAATGAATAATAAGGTTTGCATTATGATACAATAAGGGAAAAGCTTGGTAGGTTTATACAAAGACCACAGACAGTTCAAAATACGCATCCACAGTAAGACTTTTTTAAAATGGGGCTTTCTTTAAAAATAAACAAAGCTTGCAAACACATCAATTTTGAATAACTGTCTTAAAATTTGAATACTATACCGATCTAAGCAAAATCAAAAACACTTCCCCAAATGATTAGCTTGCAGCGCACATATCAATTGCTTCATAGTGCGAGAAATGTCAAATGGCACCAGAAACAATGCCATGCTTTCCTGTACAGTGCAAGCATATTTCTTCTTTAGACACAGTTTACATAATACAGGAAATGGCTTCATCTGGTTCCTGGTCTTTTTGATCAAGTCAAAAGCCTTAAAGTAAAAAGTGTTTCTTTCTTTTTTTTTTGGTAGTTTTGTTTTTCACAAGTTCTATTTCCCTAAACTGAAAATGGGAAATGGACAAGTTTGGACAGCAATGTTCTCTAAGAGATACTTTATTGAAAGGCCAGCTTGTTACCTTCACGGGTTTGTAGGTGACCAAAAAAATAAGGAAAAAAAAGTATATGATTTAGGAAAAGTTGACTCCACAATTTAAGATGAAATCTTCATTAAAAAAAAATAATAATAATTATATATATATATATATATATATATGTGTGTGTGTGTGTGTGTGTGTGTGTGTATATATATATATATATATATAAGCTCAAAGGCCTAGAGGTAGGAACTGCTTGGAGTATTTGAGGAGAAGCAAGGGGGTCAGTGGAGCTGGGGCCAGATCATGTGGGCCTTGTGAGCCATGGTAGCGTCCATGGATTTTACTCTGAGTGCACTGGGGGGCCATTGGAAAATTCTGAGTAGAGGAGTGAACTGATTTGAGTTATGTTTTTAATCAGTCACCTTGGCCGCAGTGTGAAGAACAGATTAGAATACAACAAAGGTGGAAGCAAGCAAGGAGATCAGATATATATTGCTTCATTAAGCAGGAGTTGATGGTGATTTATACCAGGATGGTGAAGGTAGCAAGAAGCAGATAGATTCTAGATGTATTTTGAATGAATAAACTGATGCAATTTGATGATTAATTAAATGTAGGTGTGAGAGAATAAAAATAGTCAAGGATGATTCCAAGGTTATTTTACCTGAGCACCTGATAGAATGCAGAAGACTGTAGAAGGAGCGGGTTTTGGGAGAGAGGAAAAAAACAAGAGTTCAGTTTTTGGCATGTTAATATAGAGATTTTTACTAGACATCCAAGTGGAGACGTCAGTTTGAAGTTGGATCTCCAAGGCTAGAGTTGAAGAGAGGTTTGGGCTGGAGATATAAATTTGAGAGTTATCATTAGTATAGAGATTTTTACTAGACATCCAAGTGGAGACGTCAGTTTGAAGTTGGATCTCCAAGGCTAGAGTTGAAGAGAGGTTTGGGCTGGAGATATAAATTTGAGAGTTATCAGTGTAGGGCTGGTATTTGAAGAGACTGCTGTCCTAGAGATGAGTCTGGATAGGGACGAGAAGAGATCCAAGTACTGAGCATCTGGATACTCAATCCTTAAAGGAAAGAAAGAAGATGAGGAACCAGCAAAAGAGATTCAGGAGCAACAAGTGAAGTAAGAAGAGAAGAAGGATTGAATGGTTTGTAGGAAATCAAATGAAAAGAGTATTTTAAAAAGGAGGACATTATTAACTGGTTCAAATTCTGCAAATAAAATGAGGCCTGAGAATTGGCCATTATATTTGTCAATATGGAGGTCACTGGTGGCCCTAACAAGAGAATCTCTTTGTTGACTCCAGATGAGAATGGGAGAGAAGAGACTGCAGATTACAGTATTTTGCTCTAAAGAGGAGCAGAGAAATAACGGAGTAGCTGGAGTGGTAAGTGGGGTCAAGAGACGTCCGTTTTTAAAGGTGGAAAACAGTGCAGTGTGTGTTTATACACTGATGGAAATGATCACGCAGGAGAGAAATCTGATGGCACCACAGACAGAGAGGAGAATTGCTGGAGTAATGTCTGTGGGGCAGGTGAGAGGGGATGAGATTCAGTGAACAAGGGAAGCACTCTACCTTAGACTAGAGCAAGGATTCCAGGAGCAGAAGTATAGGAGAGAAAGCCGAGCGAGAGGGAACAGTTAGAGGAAGCTGGTCCATTTGATGATATGGCATATGGATGCCCTCATCCTATTCTATTTTCTCAGAGAAATATCAAATATGTTTATTGGTTGAGAGTGAAGAGGACAGGCAGTACTGGGGGTTAAACAAAAGAGGAGAAGGCATGAAATTGTTCTTTAGGAGAGGTGAAGAGGCAGGGTAGATGGATAATTGGATTTATCTAGGGTTTGGGATTGGCCAATTGAGGAGTAAGGGAGTTGAAGGTATACACAAAGGAGTGTTCATTAAATGATGGGCTAAGACCATGGAATCTAACTGGTTAAGACTATTAAACCAGGACACTCAACCAAGATAATTACTGACCAAGAAATAAACTTCCATTGTATTAAGCCACTAAACTTTCGGAGTCTATTTGGTACTACATCTTACCTTAACATAACTAATTCAGCATATAAGGTTCTTTGTGACCCATTCTCAACTATTTGTCACTTCTTATACCCTGTGATTTGCCACACACAATTAGATGTAGTTTTCTAGAATATCCAGACATCTGTTTGTCCTCTTCACCAGGTCAGCCCCAATTAGTCATTCTCTTCTCTAGCCATTTACATCACAATTATTTCATTAACCACCTCCTGTAGTGGGACAAGCATGAATTTACCACACTGCACAGTCATTATGTCCCCCGTAAAACCCTGCACAGCGCCTGGCCACATACTCAGCACTTATTTGTAGATGGGCAAACGAATGGACTCTCCACTGTCAATGCATCCGTGATCATTTATTGCTAGAGATGGGATGAGTTAAGAGAAAAGGGATTTATACAGCATGAATAGTTCATAGGTTATGCCTCGGTCCATGCTCCATGCCAACGTAACACCATCAATGTCATCAGTTACTTAAAATTACTGTTCAAGAAGCTAAAGTTACTGTTTTCCAATTTCTTTTTACACTCATTTCCGCTATCTTAGTAACTCTCCCTTTTGACAGGAACATGTGGAAAAAATGAGAAGAAAACATGAGAAGAGAAAGGAGAAAGGACATCCAAGAAGGGAATGGGGGAAAGAAAGAAAAAGACAAAGCAGGGAAGAGAATGAAACAGAGGCAGAGTGGAAAATAGGAAAGAAGAAATGGAAAGGAAGAAAAAAGCAATGGCAGAAGCAGAGCGAGCAAAAGGCAAAGTGATCACAGGGAAGGGATATAGCTGCTAAGGTAATAAAGAAATTGCTTACACGTAGCTTAAGGGAGTTCAGAAATTTTAGGAGGAGGTTGGAGAATTCTGGAATATTTATAGCTATCCCAATTCCTCTAAATATTTATAAATATTTATTAATAGTATCAACAGTCAACATTTATTGAGTGCTGACTATGTGAAAAATACTGTTCAGCCCTTTACAGTTACAATGGCTTCAATTCCTTACATAAGCCTCTGAAGTAGGAACTATTAACTATTATCTTCATTTTACAGAAGGGGAAACCGAGGCTCTTAGTAACTTGCCAGGACCACACAGTGAGTGAGTGGAATTGCTGAGACTCAAAAGAGACCCACCCACGCTCTTACCCACCATGGCTCACCTCTTCTCCACCTATGCTGTTTCTGTAATCAGTGGAGAGGGCTTCCCCACATCTCCCATTCTTCCCAGGCCAAGTCCAGAGGAAAACTGAGAAGGGAGGCATGGTGAGCAGCCAGGATCAGCCCTGTGTTCACTGACCCCAAGGACCTGAATGTGAAGCAGATGGGATCCAGACACTCATCCAAGACTCCCACTGTCCTGTTTGGCTCTTTTGACACTTCATTTGGATATGTCTGTTTATTCTTTTTAAAATGCAGTTGTACTCATAGTTGGGAATCAAAGTACACAGACAGAAACCGTTTCTGCAGATGCCCTGACTCCTTCTGGGAGGGGATAAGAAAGAGAATTCAGCCATCTTACTCCCGGCTGGAAGAAAAGTTATCAAAAAGCCAAGAAGAGCCTTGGGAAGCAGAGTTCCTAAAAGGTCCACGTTCTTACAAATGTTTTATTACCTTTTTCTTCTGGGCTCTCAGATACTCTACGTATACCTCTTCTGTTTTTCTCACTGTATTACAATGATTTCATTAATGTCTTAGTCTGCCCATTAGACTGTGTTCTTCCTAAGAAGAGGGGTTTATTATATTTATATTCTAAGCACTATGCCCAGGGCCTTACACATAGCAAGGTTATAAATGTCTGATGAATAAATAAATGAAGAATGGATGTGTGGATGAATATCTTCACTACATATATGTCAGGGAGGCTGCCTATTTCTTCCTTTTTCTCCTGGTGTCTCTTTATGGTATTTGGACAACATTCTCTGGAAGTGTACACATTCATGGCCATATTTCCCTCCAGCATCAATAGGAATCATTACTGATTGATCTCAATACATCCTCACTGAGCCAGATTAAAGCCTCAGAATCCTTACCAACACAGTGCTCCAGGCAGCCATTAACAATAGATAGACCTGAGCACAGAAGTTGAAATCAATCTGTGATTTCTGATATAGACAGCTGTCATCACCAGATACTACACAAAGATGCAGCCCCATAACATATAAATTGTCTTATACAGGAAATGAATCCAAATATTTAAGACTAAAATAATTTGTTCCTTGGTCAATAATTATTTTCCCAACATATTCAACAAGAGCTTGCCCTTTCTTAATTAAAGTTAGAATTTTAGAAACTAATTAAGAAACAATATGTTTAAATTGAAAAATGCTAACCCTTCTGTGATTCACAATAATTTTCAAGGCCTGGCCAGGAAATAGAAAACCATTTGACAGGGTCTGGGCTGAAAGCCAGGGATGGCATCCACTGTTTAGTGTTGTATAATTTACAAACTTCTGTTCTCTCAACAACTACTCAGAGAATGAAGTTGCTGAGTAAATATACAGATCAAAAACAACACGGAAGAGCTAAACCACCCCTCATATCTTGAATAAGGGTGGTGGCCCCAAACAGAGAGACAATATTCACAAACAGCCTGCCAAAAACAGCCAGATACTAAACAGTCTTATTATAAGAAATATTTTCATGTTTCTCAGGATGCCTCAATGAACCAAAAATCTTTTGATTTTACAAGTGAAATATATTGAGTCTTAACAAAGTTTGATGAACTTATGCCTATGGCTGTATAAATGAGGCACTGGGCACAAATGTCACACAGACGGGAAGTTTCACGTGCTTCATATATGTCAAACGTTTTCCACTTAGAAGAAATATAATTTTAATCAAGTCTTCATTATTGCATGTTGCAGTAGTCAAAATTATATGTGTCTATATTCATACAGATATATAAACATATATATGCATCATATATATATATATATATATATATATCTCCTGCTCTTTTTTCCTTATTTACATCTCTCTTAGGATTCTCATGACATTAGCAACTGCAATATTTAGTAATTAGACAAATGGCATGATCCCAGAGATCCAGAAATGGACTTAACTTTTTCCCAGTTTCAGGGACCTGGTTTATTATATAGTTCTCTTCAACAACTATATACAGTCCTCACAGCAACAAAGTCCAGGGAAAAAAGTGTGAATGGCATGGAAAATTTTACTGACTTTCTCAGTTAGAGTTTTATTTACCTTATAGCAGCCAATTGTCAATTTTTACATTAACGTTAAACAAGTCACAGAAACAATAACACTCAAAACATAGTACCTAACCCAAAAAAATTAGATGATACTGAAAAATTTCAAAGCTCAAAGTTTTCAGAACATATTAGAGAAAATGTGACTGGAGTTTTTTTTTTTTTTATTTTTATTTTTTTTTGCCCTTGTTAATATGACAATCATTATATGACACTGAAATTAAGGTTAATATCCTGGGGAAGAAATATTCCTTTTGTCAACTGGTGGTCTGTGGCTTGAGACTTCACTGAAAGGCCTCCCTTGAAAAGGCTATGAAAACATTAGCCACTGATCCAGAAGTTCTCAACAGCCCAGAGATGCAAGGTCATTCATAATTGTCTCCATCCTTCTTTCCTCTCTCCAGAGTGTAATTACTTCAAGAAACAAAATCCTGGTTTATTTTACTGAAATCCAGAAACTCATTGCTTATATAGCAACAGTCACTTCCCTTATCCCTGCTTTAAATATCTCTACCTGTCACCACTCCTAGATATATTAGGACAATGCCTAACCCTTATGGGTACAATTTTCAGAATCCACGTATTTTTAAAATATCAGCTCACCGGTCCTTAGTATCTACAATGTATTGGTCATGTGGAAACTGGTATTAACATTGGGTTGGGAGGAAGAAAGGTAGCATAGGGCAGTGGAAAGAGAATAGGATATATTTTGGAAATTAGAATCTCAGCTCCTTTACCAGCTATGAGAAAGCAAAGTTTTCTGTCTCTCTCATGTGCCCTATGTATAAAGTGGGAAAATAATATACCTACATTATAGTGTTGTTGTGTGAATTAAAAGAGGTAATTATGTAGTAGGACTATGGGTACATGGGAGATAGAACCTCAACAAATTAACTGTCTTAGTTAATAAGATGAGAATCAGGAAGCTTTTCAAAGGTATTACATTTTATGAGGATTGGAAAGAGCACTTATATATCACCTAACCAGAACCTTTCACATGTCCAAAGGATTTAGCAAGTAAGAGACCACTGGTGACCTTGGCCAGAGAAGAAGAGTGGTAAAGACAAGAACAATTGTCTAAAGGTATAATGGTAGACGATAAAATGCAGAAAATCAATCTAGTCCAAACTTTCAAGAAGTATGGCTGCGGGGAAAAAAAAAAAGACAAATGTAGGGTTGAGTGTGGGTTTTGGGATGTGCATTTCTTTAGGATGAAAGTGATTCGAGCATTTCTACGGCTGAAGGTCAGATATAAATACAATGAGCACGTAATTTATTGCTCAAAGCAGACTTTTTTAGCGTGAAAGTGAAAGCTGCTAATAATTATGCTGGGACAATAGGAGCAAACTGGGACTGTCCCAAGGACAGAAACCAGGAAGTCTGGTGACCCTAAGGATAAAGAGAGATGTTGAAGATATACAAGAGGGAAAGAAAAACATGCGGAGCAAGATCCCTGAGGCGTGAAGAGAGAGTGGGATCTAAATAGAGGCATGGAAGGTTGGTAATACAGGAATAAAAAAGTTAACCTTTACCCCTGCGTTGGACACAGATGTAAAGCCAATGCACCCCTGTCCTCTGGGAGCTTACGGTTTGGTGCACCAATTCTAGTGGTGTAAGGGAAATGGAGGAATGGAATGGGATTGTCTACCAACAGAAGAACTTGCAACATTTACTTTTGAGAAAATATCCTAGAATTTCCCTAGGAGGCAACAGTAACTTGAAAAACATACCCAGTACTATAAATCAGTGTATTTTCTTTCTTTTTTTTTGCATATATTTGTTTTGAAATTTTGAACGTCAAAAGAAGTTGCTTAGTTTTTGTTTTGTTATCATAGGCTGAAAATGGATGAGAAATTCTGCTAGAGTGATAGGGAAATAGCTGCCATTTAGTGAACATATATTTCTTTCCAGGCTTTGTGCTGCCTGATGCATACACATACACACACACACACACGCACGTGTGTATATACACCAGTTGCCACCGAGTCAATTCCAACTCATGGCAACCCCATGTGTGTCAGAGTAGAACTGTGAGCCATACGGTTTTCTTTTCTTTTTTTTAAATAATATTTTATTGTGTTTTTGGTGAAAGTTTACACAGCAAATTAGGTTCCCGTATGACAATTTCTACACAAGTTGTTTAGTGACATTAGTTACATTTTTCACAATGTGTCAACCTTCTCATTGTTCTCTGTTTGTTCGGTTTCTTCCCCCCCGCCCCGTTGCCAATTCTGTTATCAGAAAAATATGATTTAATTGGGAGCATCTCAGTGCAGGAACCTCAGGTCCAAAGGATGCGCTTTGCTCCCAGCACTGCTTTCTTGGTGTATGAGGTTCCCCTCTGTTTGTTCAGTTTCTAGTACTCTAGTTTCCCTGCCCTTCCATAGGGTTTTGAATGGCTGATATTTTGGAAGCAGACCACTAGGACTTTCTTCTGAGTCACTGGAGTTCCGAAGTCCCTGGGTAACACAAACTGTTAACATGCTCGGCTGCTAACCAAAAGATTGGAGGTTCAAGTCTACCCAAAGGTGCCTTGGAAGAAGGACCTGGTGATCTAGTGCTGAAAAATCAGCCACTGAAAACGCTACGGAGCAAAGTTCTACTCAGACACACCTGGAGACACCATGAGTTATAATCGGCCTGATGGCAACCAGTTATATATATATATATATATATATATATATAGAATATATATATGTATATATATGTATAGAATATATATATATTCATGTATAGATATGTGTGTGTGTATTTTAAGTATTCTATAAACCATGTGTATTCAATCTGTATGGTGAGAAAGTAATGTGAGAATCTGGACTACATGAAGAAGAATGTGGCATCAGGATTGGTAGAAGACTCATTAACAGTCTGTGATATACAGATGACACAACCTTGCTTGCTGAAAGCAAAGAGGACTTGAAGTACTTACTGAGGAAGATCAAAGATCAAAGACCACAGCCTTCAGTATGAATTACACCTCAACATAAAGAAAACAAAAATCCTCACAACTGAACAAATAAGCAACATCACGATAAACGGAGAAAACATGGAAGCCATCAAGGATTTCATTTTACTTGGATCCACAATTAACACCCATGGAAGCAGCAGTCAAGAAATCAAATGACTAATTGCACTGGGCAAATCTGCTGCAAAAGACCTCTTTAAAGTGTTAAAAAGTAAAGATGTCACTTTGAGGACTAAAACGTGCGCCTGACCAAAGCCATGATATTTTCAATCACCTCATATGCATGCAAAAGCTGGACAATGAATAAGGAAAACCGAAGAAGATTTGATGCCTTTCAATTATGGTGTTGGCAAAGAATACTGAATGGACTGCCAGAAGAATGAACAAATCTGTCTTGGAAGAAGTACAGCCAGAGTGTTCCTTGGAAGCGAGGATGACGAGACTTTGTCTCACATACTTTGGACATGTTATCAGGAGGAACCAGTCCCTGGAGAAGGACATCACGCTTGGTAAGGTAGAAAAAGGTCAGTGAAAGAGTGGAAGACCCTCAACAAGATGGACTGACACAGCGGTTGCAGCAATGGGCTCAAACATAGCAATGATAGTGAGGATGGTGCAGCACTGGCCAGTGTATCATTCTGTTGTACACAGCGTCGTTATGAGTTGGAACTGACTCGACAACGCCTAACAACAAGATAAACAATCTGACAAGTAACTCGATGAGAAAGCGGCAGGTCAGACAAAGTTAAATAACTTTTGCAAGCTAAACAGCTTGCAAAAATGACCCTCGTTTGTGAGGGACATTATGAGGGGAATGGACTATGGGACTGTATGTCAAAGCTGGCATGCTTCCTGGTGATCAGTACAGCCATGTGTGGTAGGAAGGCAGAGTCACTCCAATGCCATTCCACGAACATTTACTGAGCTCCTTTATACCAAAGGCACTGGGGGGCAGGTATACAGTTTATGTTTCTAGGCTCAAAAAGTAAAACTTAATGGGGAAAAAAATCATAAACTGCTAAATTCAAAGAAAAATATGAAATGTAAAATGGAATACAGACGAGGAGTTTAAATCTGGTTTAACTGATTTAATGTGATCAGGAAATGTGTCCGAGGAGAGAAGGCAACTTACCAAAGCCTTGAAGAGTGGGGCAATGATTTTAACAAGGAACTGTAATATGTATGTCCATAGCTTGGTTGGAGGGAAAGTTGTGCGAGGGTGGTCAAGGGAGGGCTTGAGGACATATCAGTCCAGAGAAAAAAACAAGACTATGTACAACGAGAACATGAGGTGTGGGAGTGGAGAAGGAGACAGTGGAAGAGATATAATTGGAAAGGAAACAGGAAAAATACTCCTAACAGTAGCTATCTTCATTAAATACCAAACTAAAGAAATTGGACTTCTTTCTGCAGAAAACAGGGAGCCACTGAAGATTTTTTCCAGTTTTGAAGGCTGTCCTTCCAGAGCTGGGATTCTTGAGGGCCAGACAGTTTCTCTAAATATCTTCAGCTTTGTTTACATGATTTTACAAAATAATATTGGTCTCTCCACATGTGGCGCCCTCTATCAACATGATCATTTATTTCTTTGCTATAAGAAGACATTTGACTTTTTGGGGTTGTAATATGAAACTTTGATTTAGCACGAGGATTAGCTGGGTCTATGGTATGCTTCCTCGCAGGTGATGCTGAGAGTATTTCTAACCCTACTATGTTATCTAGATAGAGCCCCAAATATTTTTCTTCTATACTGTTTATTGAGATGTGATGAAACTTACCAGTAGGGATATAAAGATAAGAGAACACTTAGCTGACAGAAGTGGGGATTAGGTGCAGCGGCTAACACCCAATCTTACACATTCACAAGGAGGATCTAGGGCTTTGTCTTTTGTTTACTGCTTTATTTACCATACCCCTGTGGACCCCTGACAGCTCAATAATCTCTCAACAAGCTCCAAGTGTAATGAGTATATTTATTAAAAATCACGTAAAAGCTTTTCCTTCCAAACCCAACCATAACTGACCAAAGTGAAATCAACTGAACAACTTAATAAAGTTCCCTCGCTGAGAAGTGAGGAATCATATGGTTAAGTCTTTCTAGACTAGTGTTTTACCATCCTAGGAAAAACTAAAAATTCTTAAAAATGGCAAATGCCAGTGAATGACTACAAAAAGTGAATGATACCAGATTAATTCATTAAGAAGCTCATGCAGTGATGGAGCATGCTTTAGGAAAAAAGAAATGATTCTCCAGGGAAAACATCTGATAGCCTGGGTCATCACATGTATTCAGAGCTGTAACTAGAAAGGAAGAGCTGCTGTCTCTAGTTTGTCTTAACCCTAGAACTAACTAGCTTGAGGAGTTCAGAAACGAGTGCTCAGTAAAGGGTCATCACCCCTTATGCTCCCAGTAACGTGAGTGTTTCCCTTCCAGAAACTTGAATTTGAAAGTTCCCTTTGGTAGTGAAACAAGAAGTCATCAGAAATTCACCGGCGAATGTAGATTTCCTTTTGTTGCACAGCCACTGGATCTGTCTTTGGATACTATGAGGGTATACAGACATTTGGAAGGTCTATGAATTAGGGGAGAGAGAGAGACAGACAGACAGACCTCGGAAAGCTTACCTCAATTCAACAACATGACGAGACCTCAAAATTGGACTCAGAAATTAACTTATGGCAAAACGTATGTCCTTCAGTGAATGAACGTGTAGCTGTTTACCAAATGTGACCACTGTTCCTCTGCTTGGGAGGCCACCGAAGGACCTGAGCGTTGCCTCTACGGCCCTTCCTTCCAACAATGCATCCTTGTTCCATGGCCTCCCAGCTGTGACAGGCATGATAAAAATGGAGATTGTTTTTATACCCTATGTGTGTTTCTACGTTGACAGCAGCATGGTTATTTGCCAAACAATCAGGGTATGTTGGCATTTTTATAAATAAAGTGCTTGGCTTTGACAGTAATCTGTGCGGGGAGGACTTGGAGGATGGACAAAAAATGTCTTCTCTCCCATGGACAGAATAAATGCTTCCTTGGCTATTTTTCAGCACACTGAAGTGTCTTTTGACCAAAAGGCAGCCAGGAGCACAGTTATGACATCAGCCCTGCCAAAGCCCTGCACTCTCCGAAAGGACACAGGGAAGTGTTTCTTTCCTCCATGGCTTGCAGGAATGTGTTCCTTGGGCTTCCTGAGATATACAAGGAGGATTTTATTTCACTGGAGAAAAAGGCCTGGGAGTAGAGAGGAAAGGAGTGAGGGAACTAGCATTCAGTGAACTCCCCCAGTGCTCTGTGCTTACACAAATTGCTTTGTTTCATCCTCACAATAACCCTGAGAGGTGAGTATTATTGTTCCCAATTTACAGATGAGGAAACCAAGCACACTCTGCGTACTAACAAAGTCTGTGCCCACAGCAATCCACCTCTAGAAATAGAAGTATAGGCATAGTTAAAGTATGAGAAAGGGAGGTACACATTTCTCTTTTAATAAAAAATCATCTTCGTGGCTAGAAATTTTCAAAGACATATGCTCCACTTTATACATTTACATCTTTTTAAAAAAAGATTTGTACAGTTTTTGAAGCATTTTTATAGACAACATCTCTCAAAACCTCATTTAAAAAAACTTTCTGGGTAGAAGGCAAGTTTAATTATTATTTGGTAAATGAGAAAACTGACCTTCTAAGAGTTAGGCAAATTGTCAAAGTCACATTAATGAGTAGAAGAAAAGGGACTCAATGGAGCTCTTCTGATCCTTCTTGGTGCAGTACCTTCTACTTCACTCTGATTCTCTCTTATTACTGAGTATGAGAGAAACTCAGAACCAAAGCCTTCCCACTTCTAGTGCAGGAAAAGAGTGACAACAATGGGCTGAGGCTCACGCCATTCATCCAGTTTGCCAGGAAGAACTTGTCTGACAACTTGAAAAGTCAACTGTAGGGACTTTTTACCGAGGGTATTTCCACGGCCTCCTCTCCCCTGCTCCCCTCATCTTCTCTGCCAGTTCCCTCCTCCCAGAAAAATCAAACCACACTTGATACAGATCAAGTTCTCTAGCAGACCGTTGGTCCTGCTGTAACCGCTCTTCACACTAGCACAGCTCATATTTTCCAGGCAGCAGAGCACTAAATCCAG
Organism: Dugong dugon; assembly: GCA_030035585.1. Taxonomy (NCBI): domain Eukaryota; kingdom Metazoa; phylum Chordata; class Mammalia; order Sirenia; family Dugongidae; genus Dugong; species Dugong dugon. The sequence goes on from CM057479.1 coordinate 45,932,325, forward strand.
AAGGATAGATGCCAGAGTGTAGAGTCTAACCTAGAGTGGCTCTGAGAACTCTCATATGAATAGTGAAAAGTCTTTGCCTTACTTTTGGGCTGGAAGTGAACAGAAACACCCTAAGGTGACAGTGCAGCAGGCTGCTCACAAAGCAGGAGTGCAGCTAAGGGGCCAGTTTGTTTTACCTGTAGAAGTAAAACTTGGACTGTCTTTCCATCAACCACTGGAATCTGGACGGGATGGTCTTTGGGCCAGTGCGTTACACTTCTGCTAGTCAAATTCCAAGTAAATTTTACCACCTCTGCCCTCTCAGAAAGGATTCAGAAACACCTACCCCTCATTATCCCTTTTTAAGGAGTGTTTATTTGTTCAATTCATCCCCTTTCTAAAGGGTAGATTTAGCACTGTTGGATGCTGTTGTTAGCTGCCATCAAGTTGGTCCCTGACTCATGGAGACCTGATGCACAACGAAGGGAAACGCTGTGCATCCTATGCCATCCTTGTGATCAGTTGTTGATAGAACCGTTGTGATCCATATGGCTTTCATTGACTGATGTTTGGAAGTAGATCACCAGGCCTTTCTTCCTAGACCATCTTCGTCTGGAAGCTCCACTGAAACCTGTTCGGCATCATAGCAACACACAAAACATCCACTGCAAGACAAGCGGTGGCTGGCATGAGGTGAATTGGCTGGAAACAGAACTTGTATCTCCTGCATGGAAGGTGAGAATTCTACCACTCAACCACCACTGTACTGTTGGCTAGTTTAGGACAAATGTGTCCGAAGGTGCACACAGCCCCAAGACATTCTACATGATAGCATTCTTAACACCAACAAACCTTGAATCCGAGCTTCAACACTGTTGAAGAGGATGGGAAATTGAGTTTAATTCAGTGTTCTCATACTCCAGGAACACCAAAAGCACGGTGTCAGCTAACATATGCAGTCTTCTGACTCTGAATGCCCTTGATTTCCTTCCTAGAAGTTGGTCAACAAAGTCTGCTGTTCTTTTTAGCTTCCCTTTAATAAAGGAAGTAAAATAACTACTTGGAATGTTATTTATGATTAGGTTTGGGGGTGACAGTTGCCAGATGTGAGATCCTTTGAGTAAGCCATTAAATGATAAGGATTCCTGAAGTTGCACTGATTTCTACAGTGTGGAAATAGAAACCAAAGGGTCCAAACAAACACTGCTGCTTCCAAAACGGGGGACACTAAATTCAATTCAACCACCTGGTATGCCTGCCACGATAGGCACCAGAGATGAAAACATGAAGATGGTGAGCCAGAAGTGGCTTAGAAGCCAACATACGACCAAAAAGAAACAAACCAGCTGCTGTTGAGTCGATTCCAACTCATGGCAACCCCATGCGTGTCAGAGTAGAACTGAACTCCGTAGGTTTTTCAGTGGCTAATGTTTTGGAAGTAGGTTAACAGAGGCACATAAAAGAACTCCAACATGGCACAACAAGGGCTATCCCACCAGTGTGTCAGCCGTGCTCTAGGTGCCAGGAGGAAGAAGAGGGATTATTCTATTTTGGGAAAAGAGCTCAAGAAGCCTCATGGTGGAGGTAACACTTGAACTAGGCTTTGAAGGATGAATAAGATTTTGCTGGTGATCTGTGAAGAGGAGGGGAGAAAAAGCTCTATGGGCAGAAAAATTTTTGTTGTTGTTGTTAGGTGCCAGGCAGAAAATAACATAGGCAAATTAATAAAAGTGGAAGAATAGATGTTCTTGGGCATATGGGGCATTATTCTATTCAGAAAAAGAAAAAATTATACCATCTAAACCTTTACAGTATGTTGTTTTGAAAAAGCATATTAATTTCAGATGTAAAAACATTTTCCTTGTGTACAAGCACTGCAATTGAAGTGACAGAGTAGACATGTAGAATTTATTATCTGAAAGAAAATCTAATCAATAGGTATTTCGTTTCTAAAAGTTAATGAAATATTATGAGAGAGTGGCCTTTTAAGCTTTGATTTTTAGATTCGGAGAAAGAGCTTAATTTTCAGTGACAAGGTCACTACTAGTTGAGTGGTCTCTTTTTGCTTCCCACAGAAATGACAGTTCTTTCTTTCTTGAATTATTTATTAAAATCAGGCTTCAATAATGGGAGTTTATTTAAACTTTTTTATGTAGATCAGCAAGTTAAAATCATGTTTATCTTTTGTAATTCCTACCAATTCTAAAAGGGTTTCAATGTACTTACATAAAATAAACATTAATTTCATGACTATATTATAGGTGCATAACAAAATCTTCTAATTTCAGTTCATGCTAATTAATATTCAATGCCATAAGTATACATGTATTTAATACTATTATCCTCAAGGAAGGGTGCAGGGTTCAAGTCATTGTGAAGGGCACTGTGGATATATTTTATCTCCTGCTAATTAGGAAAATTAGATGAGCTTCTGGAAGATTATTTGAAAGCAAAGGTTTGCCAAGCCTACTTTCAATAAGCAGTTTTTATGCTCCCAGCAGCCTAAGACTAAACTGTTGGATGACAAAAATAAATCTTTTGATACATCCATCATGGTTAAAGTAAGCCAAGGTCAACTATAGGGTCAGAAACAAAAGTCGTGCCAAATATGTACAATCATAGACACCAGCTCATTGGAAACAAATGCTCTACCTTATAAAAGAAAAATTATTTAGTTGTTTGCATTTATGATAATGTGCTGATACAGCTTGATTGGGTAACATAATGAAAATAGTGCGTTTTTTTGCTAATTAAATGATATACCTCATAGAAAACCAAAAAAAAAAAAAAAAAAAAAAAAACCAAACCCATTGCCATTGAGTTGATTCTAACTCATAGTGACCCTACAGGACAGAGAAAAACTGCCCCATAGGGTTTCCAAGAAGGGTTTCCAAGAAGTGGCTGGTGAATTTGAACTGCTGGAGCTCTTTACTGTGCCACTAGGGCTCTGCATAGAAGTTAAAAAACAAAAACAGGGAGGGGGAGGGTAAAACATTGACCTGTATTTTTGCCAAGATCAAGGTCAGGGAGTAAATTGCATATCTCTTAAGCAATGTATATAATGCAATAAACATTATATAAGCACTTTATCATTATTGAGGCAGTCCTTTCAAAAGGATGTCTTTGTTAAAGAAATGTGTCCTCATAACTGCCTTTGAGAAGTAGACATATGCTGATCCTATAACACTCTACACCTTCTTTGAAGACTTTAAATACCTCACTTCGAAAACATGTCCTATGTTAATTATATCATCCTGGTACATGAGAGATAAGGTGATCTCTCTACTTCCTGGATCAAAAGGAACAGCAGGATTAGACAGAAACAGCACATCGACTATCATATCAGCTGTCTCTAGGTTGCAACATCTGAACATTTTATGTCCATGCTACAATCCTCCTTTCAATGTCTATGAGGAAGTTTCTGCACTTTGTTTGACCCTACTGAACTTTGTCACACTGCCTTCTCAACACCCCTGCTGAAGCAAGGCACTAAATCTTACCAACTATCTCTTTGTTGCCTCTTGTATGTTCCCAGCCCCTCCTTCCACTCTTACCAAGCCAGTTAAGTTGCACTTTTCACCTTCTCTGTTGACATAAAATGAAGAAACTGCATTTATTTGAATATTTACTGCCCATTTTGTCAACATCTCAGATTTTATAAGTCAACTAGATCATGTTTCCAGGCAAAGTCCTAAAATTTCATAGCTCATCTCTATTTGCTTGCTCAGAGCAAAGTAACGAAATGAAGAACCCAGAACTCTAGAGAAAGTTTGTTTGGTCTTGTCATCATATAACCGAACTAAATTATTTAGCACTGTGTATGTGTTTTAAAACATTCTATTACAGGAAAGGAAGCTATTAGTTTGTTAAAATATACTTAAATTTGATAGGCATTTAACCAAGGGCTTTGGAAGTATACTCTGTTGGAATGAAAATTATTCGAGTGCTGAATGCACCATGAATTCAATGCAGTAGAGAGAGCAGATGTTGCAGCTGTGAGGGGGTACCCACCTGCGAAAAGAAAACGCTAGGACTAAGAGCATAACTCCCAAGTTCAATGCCGTAGAAAACAGAGTCAGTCTCCTCCACCCATAAGACAGAGGACTGTTGTACCTACTGCCTGTAGCCAAGATCAGCTAAGTTCTTAAAATGTTTCTTGGAATACATATTTTAAACCTGTTAATATAAAATGCTGGACTTAAGGCCATTTATGTCTAAGTGTCTGACTTTAGAACAAGGCCCCTCACTGTTTGAAACACTGAACTTAAGCAACTGGTGTATTTTTAGTTCCTTAACTAACATCCCAAAGTCCACACAGAATCCCCTTCTGGTGACTCTGCTCATTCCCAGGTGAGGAAATGTGATCTGACGTCAATATAGAAACATAGTGATGAGTATACCCATGGGTTTTCTTTTTAAAAAACACAGAAAGTAAACTTTTTTAGGTTTTAGAAACCTAACATTTATTTTAAACTGGAGATTCATCTTATTAGAATTGATTTTATGAAGCAAAGACCGCGTTGCTTTATAATGATTCCAAAAATGCTTGAAAGTCAGTCAGTCAGTCAGCCAGCCCAGAAACTGTTACTGGAATAAGGAACACGATCAGAATTTTCCTGTGCTACTTCTGATTTGGAAGTCATTTCGGTCTGTTGTATGAGGCAAACAGGCCCAGACCTGATAAGAAGAAAAATCATACGGAGTAAAACTACCTGTACAAGTTAAACCCTAACTATTGAGCAAAACACCGGCCTACAGAGATATGTAGTATCCAGGGCAGAGAACCAGGGCCAAAAAGCAGATGTCCTAGGGGCTGGCAGGTTAGAGAAATGATTGATGCTGTCTTCGGCAGCACGTGGCAAGGCTTCAAGGGCAATCAGGCCCAGATTTCTTAGGTGAAATGTCCCAATTATTAAATGGTGGTAGGTCACAGACTCACACTATCCACACAAAACAAAACACTTCTACGGCTTCTTCTTTGCCATCTTCGATTGACGTTTCAGTGTGGCACCATATAAATTTTAGATACAGACCTGGCTACAAATGATGAATGCTGCTCTTTATAAAATAACCATGAGAAGGAACTATCTGTGAAAGATCGTTTAAGCTGATAAATTTAAAACCACCTTAGACCAGAACCTCCATTCCAAACTATCAATGAGCACCCACAGTGTGCCAAGTGCCAAATTCTTTGCCAGAATCTGAAGACAAAGTGATGAAAGAAGAAAGAATCAATCCTGACCCTCACGCAATTTACAATCTAATGGATGTGGTTGCTTACAATGTTAATTCACTAAGTGACCGCCTGTCTTAGAGAGCTTCAGGATACGAAAGAAATTCCTCCATTTCTTACTTTCCCTCATTCCTATTTACACGTTACTTCCATTAGAGTTTCATAGCCAGAGAACTAGGGAAATGGATGTTATCTGTCACGGTGTTCTATCCATCTCATTAAGAAGAACTCTAGTAGGGTTCTGGTAGAGAGATTAGGATGGTCATGTGAAACTAAAACCTAGTCAATGAAAGGTAAGCAGAAATGGTTGTGCGGGACGTCCAGGAAAGGTTGACCCGAGCTTTTTGCCCTTTCTCACTTCTTTTTCCCATATGTGATAGCTGGAGCTCTAGTGGTCATATTGTGATCCTAAGAAAACTTTGAAGGTGAAAACTACCAACAGCAGACGGTGAGGCAGAAAGATATAAAGAACGTGGGTCTGTGGTGGCATCATGGAATAACTGCACCGGCCCAGGTCCACCTACCTCCACAGGGTAGCCATAAAGACTGCGAATACGGGCAAATATGCCTAATAAATAGTTTATTTATGTTACAATGCTTGATATATTAAATGTCTTTATGATATGTTCAATGTGTTGTCCATCATTAGTAACGTATTGTTTACTGCACTGTGCAAAACTGCAGTGAATAAGGTTTAAATACAGCATTTCCATCGATCCCTACATACACATTTGTGACGGTTTGCCTCAGATGATTTGTATCTCTAACCATACTTAAAAAAAAAAAAAAGAAAGGGAAAAAAATCTGTTCCTTCAGGATATCTCAGAAGAAGTAATCATACAGGTTTTAATATTTACAATATAATAGCCTTTATGTTCCAATACTTTATATCCACACTGTAGACTTCATATTACGTGTAGGGGGGAAATACACTTCTAATTTGTTCCAAATGCAACTGCAAATGTATACAGTGTCAATTGACCCAAGGGGATACCTCAAAACGCCTGGATTATTTTTACCTTCAAAATCATGTGGAGAGTGTAGATAAGGATCTATTTGGCTATGGATGAGAGTTCATCATTTGCGTATCTTTTTCTAGGGCACTATGAAGATACCTTAGTTCTGGGGAGCTACCAGAATTCCACTGAAGGAAGTCATCTAAGCTCTCCCACCTCCAGTTCACATGTGGTCTCAAAAGCAAGTCCTTGTCCACAGTAAAGTTGGATTTTGTAGCCTATCCTGCCCAAATCAACACTCCCTTATAAATAAATGGCTAACTAACAAAAAAAAAAATTCTGTTGCAATATTTCTAAAGAGAAAACTTAGTTATTTTTAATTAGAATCCTGGAAAACACTGAATTCAGGGCAAATTGTTAAGATGCTACTACTCACTCATTCCATGAACATTTCTTAAGTGTATACTATCTGCCAGACAATGAGCATTCAAAGCTGAGTAAGAAAATATGTCTGTCCAAAAGAAATTTATATTCAGTTAGGGAGGCAGGCAGATGAATAAGCAAAAAATTACCATACAACATGGCAAGCGCTGTGACAGAAAAGTCCTGTGTGAGACAGAAAAAGAAATACCCAAATCAACCTCAGGAGTGAAGAAGACTTCTTAAAGAGCGGATGTGTACACGGTACTCATAAGGATGTCTGAGAATTAACTGGACAAACAAAGGGAAAGCATTGCAAGTAGAGACAAAAATCTGCCTGGAGCTCACATTAACTACTATTTGGAAGCAACATAATGACGCTTAGCAACATATGACACTTAGTCTAAGCCTGAAACTGAGTTGAAACAAACAAAATGCATGCTTGCATGACAGAATTCCTAGATAAAAAAGATACCATTAATTATTTTTGGTAATTCTATGCCTAAAGGACTAGACAAGAAGAAATAATGATCTTAATAAACTGATGATGATTTATATCCATGATTCTTCCAACATCTGATTCCATGGAAAAATACAATGACATCTGAAACGGTTGAGCAAAAATAAATTTTACTTCCTTATTTCTATAAAGTCCCAGGGCAGTAAATCTTTTTCTTCTTGATTTTTATTTTTTGAAAATAATGAAATAAATATAATCCATAGAAAAGAAATTTCATATTGCCAATATACGAATTACCTTACATATCCATTTAAGTAATACATGGCAGAAGCGGTTTGTGATCTACTACAAACCTAAAGGTTCGTGGTTCAAACCCACCCAGTGGTGCCATGAAAGCTAGACCTGGTTATCTGCTTCTGTAAAGATTACAGCCAAGAAAACCTTATGGAGTAGCTCTACTCTATAACACCTGGGGTCGCCATGAGTCAGGATCAACTCAACAGCAATGGGTTTGTTTTGGTTCCATTATGAAAAACATTTTACTGAACTTTGATAATAAGCATTTATTTCAGCTTCTTACTTTGCACAGGCCCTAAATTTATATAAATATATACATACCTACATATATAAGTCATAAGGTCATAGACAACAATTGTAGTGTTCATTAACCTATATATTTATACCTAAATTGTAGAAGTTTAGATAATGATGTTGATTATAATGCTACCACAAATATTACTCCTTCTACCTCTAATAATACTTATCATTTTTCACTTTTATTATGTTCTAGGCACTGTACTAACATCCTAGACATATCTTACATTTAACTTTATACCAGCACCACCAAGACATTTATCCCATTTTACAAATGAGAAAACTGAAGCTTAAAACGTTAAGCAAGTTGTCAAAGACCATACAGCTAACAAAGAGGGAAGACAATCTAAACATACTCTTAATTTGAGTGTGTCCCCCACTTTACCACTTATGAAGGTGCTTGTACATTGGACATAGCCATAAAAGTATTATCTCCATGAAAAGTTGATTAAAGGAATTATTTAATAAAAACTTGAAGACAGAATATATCTACAAAAATAACTTAAAGTAAATGATAATAGAAGGCAGGAATAGTGCACTGAGAGTATTTCTTATAGTTTTACAAGTATTGTAACACACCGGAAGACTATAGAGAGACCTTAACATCATTTATCTTAAGTCTCACTTAAGACTGGTCTCAAAATACATAGGATGGACTGCATAAATTGACCCTACTATAAAAATTCAAAGGGCTTGCCAGATTCATCTTATTTTATTTTAATCTTTTAAAAGCATGTTTAGATTATATTCATTTGATTTTAGTGAAGCTTTTCTCTAAAATAAATTGCCTATACATGCACACACTAACACATGTGGAATTCCTTTTCTGTAATCCTCAAAGAGGCTTTTGATTCTTCTCTGATTCACCAAAAAAGAGTCCAAGAGCAAGTGAGATGCGTATTGGGATTTGGATGGCTCCAGAGTCCCTGCATACATTTACATAGAAACCAGATGGTTACAGAAAACGTTTCTTTTTTTATAAAAGTAAATGGATTATTGAGGTGTTTCTACAGGATCTTATCCTCAAATGGATAAAGAGTGCAAATCAAAAGTGAACTAAAGGGAAATGGCATCCAAAATGATCAGGCAGCTCATCGCAGCTTAACCACGTATCCCATGGGGCAACTCCTTAAAAAGTAACATTACAACGTCCTAGGACATTGCGGTGGAGAGTCTGGGGCTTCTATTGTTCAGGGAAAAACGGGAAGCGGGAAAGGGGAAATCTTGGTCAAAAAGTTTTATGCCCCTTGCTTTTTTTTTCCCCTCCCTGAAAAACTAACCACAAGTTTATAAGATGAGATGTTTAAGGGACTTCACTTTTTAATCTCACAATATTAATTCCCTGAAGCTTTGAACTGACAGCGGGCCAATGTAAATGAGCCAGAACAAGAGTCAGAGCCAGAATTTTTGTTGTACCATGACAAAAAATGTGTTATTAGTGCTCAGTGATTAATGAGCATGCAGGAGGAAGGGCTATAACAAGTATAAGATTGTCTTGGTATGTGCAGGCTTCACACAATATCAGAACAAAATATGATAAACTTTACTGCATATTCCTATGTACACAGATACACGTATCATACACATGTAGCTGGACGATGTGGGAAATTTCACGTGAATTTTCATTCATATTTAATATTTTAAGAAATGCAAAAAAATTTCAAATAGACATTTGTAAAATGATGAATACATACGGTAAACCCCACTTGTTAGTAAATGCATTTATCGGTTACCTATACTGTATTTAAATTTTGTCTTAAATAATTCAGGTTCAGTACCTAGTGGTATGTTTATTTCACTGTTAACACAAATTAACCAAATCTACAGCAACCCATGCATGCAATCAAGGAGGATAAATTTAGTAAGGAATGCCATTAAAATTCAAAACAATGAGGGAAGGAAAAAAGCATGTTATTAAGGTGGGAAAACCTTTTTTTTTAACAAAAGAAAAGGTGTTTTGGAAAAATATGATGTTCAAACAAAAGCATAGCATTCCATTTTATGAAATTTAAATTAACAACATCGTCTTTCTTTATGCCTGACCACCAAAAAAAAAATCAGAAGCGTATAAGGGCCGGCCTACAGATTATACTTGCTTATGAAACACAAATATAATGTCGACTGTTCATTGAGTTCAGTTCAAGCAGAAAGAAAGCAAGCCTAGGAATATTAGGCAAGGTGGGGAGGGGAATAGAGGGACAAGAGACACAAAGAAGTGATCCATCAACAGCATCAACTACATCATGACAAAGCCGCTAACAGCTGTGATATGCCAAGCCAATGTGAAAAGCAGCCATGATATCTTAGAAACTAAATAAAGTATAAGATAAATAAAAGAACAACAACGTAGTAACTACCTACCACAAACATTAGCGTATCTATGGAAGGGAGATTTTTCATTTGGTCACTTGCTTGGCTGAAATCTCTCTCCCAACTTGATCTCTTATTTGGAGAGATGGATCCCAAAAATAAACACATCCACCACCACAACCATCTCTAAGCAATGAAAAGTAATTCACTGATTGAACAAAAGCTTGTTGTTGTTGTTAGGTGCCGTTGAGCCGGTTCTGACTCATAGTGACCCTGCACACAAAGAACAAAATATTGCCTGGTCCTGCACCATCCCCACAGTCATTGCTATGCTTGAGTCCATTGTTGCAGCCACTGTGTCAATCCACCTTGCTGAGGGTCTTCCTCTTTTTCGCTGACCCTCTACTTTACCAAACATGATGTCCTTCTCCAGGGACTAGTCCCTCCTGATAACATGTCCAAAGTACATGAGACAAGTCTCGCCATCCTCGCTTCTAAGGAGCATTCTGTCTGTACTTCTTCCAAGAAAGATTTTTATTTGTTCTTCTAGCAGCCCATGGTATATTCAATATTCTTTGATAACACCAATAAAAGCTTAAGGAATTTTATTTTACCATATTACAGATAGATATAAAGTTTTATTTGTCTTAACTTGTGTGGTATTTGATAACAATATAAAGCATTTTAGAAATAATTATTTCCGGTAAAAAAAAAACCAAAATCAAGGTAAAACAATCAAACAAATCATTTTGACTTGTACTGCTTAGGAAACGGGAGTTCTACATAACAATTGTTTCCCTTTTCTTTGTGTTTCTTGTCTCTCACTTCTGAGTTTCTTTTTTTTTAAACAACTTCAAAAAAAATCTAGCAAGGAATGTGCCATTCAGCAAATTTTTGCTGACTTTTCTGCCTCTTCATAGGATCAAATTCATAAAGAATTTGTTCACTGAGTTTTGTTTAATGTTAATTTATCCCCAGCCAATTTTGCATAACTGGTTTTAGTCACTCATTTGGATTTTCCTCCTTGAAACAGCAGTGTCGTTTGCTCTGTATCAATTCCGCTACTCAAAGGAAAACGACGCATGAAGACGCAACGTAATTAAGATATTTTTCTTTGTGGATGAGCTAACGGGGTTAAAATTAACAGATACGTAAAATAAGAGAAAAGAAATAATTTAACAGTGCTCCACACTACTAGCTTGTTTTCATCTATATAAGTGGTTTCCAACATTGGAATCACCTGGGTAGGTTTCAAAAGCACTGCTGACTAGACCCTACTCTTAAGGACTCTGATTAAATTGCCCAGGGTGAGCCTTAGGGAATCAGAATATCTTTAAAGTCCCCAGGTGCTCCCAACATGCACCGGGAACCACGTATCCAGAACACTGATTGCTGAGAGAGAAAGGGTGGAGGCCAGGGAGGATGCTGCTCCTGTACAGCACACTGGGAAGGCAACGGGACATTTCCAACTCACCTGTAATTTTAAAATGTGCTTGTTGACTTAATTGGGGAAGAGTGGGCGGGGGGGGGGGCAAGGAAAGGAGCAGGAAAATAATCACAAGAACCCCCTTAGAGTAAATAAACCTCTGAAGGTGGAGTCTAAAGAGAAAATGAGTTGTCTGGTGGGGAACATGCAGCTCTTCAGATAAGGCAGGTGAAACCATCCTCAGGGTCTATCTATGGATTTCATTACGTAACTACCAAGTCCATTCGATTTCCCTTCCACAATCTGTACTCCCTCAGTAGAGGTAATGGAGAGTTCAAAAAGGGAAAAAATAATATTCCAATTTTAAATGGGCTCCAGTTCTGCTGGCCTGTGGCAGATAAGAAAAGAATGGCCTCCACTGGTTTATACAAGAAGGCGCCTAGGTGGCACAGTTTGTCCTGGACTACTAACCTAAAGGTTGGAACCCACCCAGTGGCTCCACAGAAGAAAGACCTGGTGATCTGTTCCATAAAGACTACAGCCAAGAAAACCCTATGGAGCAGTTCTACTCAGTAACACATGAGGTTGCCATGAGTCGGCATTGACTTGATGGCAATAGATTTGGTTTCAGGTTGGTTTATACAAAACACAGTAACTCCAGGAGTTCATTTCTCTCTGTGCTTAGGTGGTGATAATTCTGTTCTTCATTATGAACACTGTACTGCCTATTACTGGGGTAACCAAGAAGGCTGAAGTTCACCGTGAAACAGGACTACTCATGTACGTCTGACAAGCCAGGAGAGAAGAAGAAAGGAAACAGCTGCCAACGAAATCGTGCTAGTTAAAGGACTCAAGAACTATTTGCTGGGAGCTCAGTATTTGAAATGATGTATACTAACTTCACTTCAAGTTAGGAGAGATGACACGTTCTACATTCCCTCTGCTACTTTTTCTCCAACTCAAGATAAAATCTTCCTCAGTCCTTTTCCTGAAACAGAACACAGCTCTGTACCCTCGTATTTGGCCCTCACTGCTCCTTCAGTGTGCCTTAGCACAAGCTTGAAGCTTGAGGAACAGTCTTTATAAAATAGGAAAAATTTGTTTCAGTGAAAGCAGAGGAGACGTTTGAATATTCCATAAGTACAATGCTCAATGTAAGTATTTAAATGTGTAATTGAGGTTCATACCTTAAAAGATGACTTCAGAACTCCACGATGATAAACGTGAAATTTTTGAAGCACGTTAATTTTTTGTTATTATCTGCTATCTTTATTTATGTTTCTTTTATTTGTTTTACTTCAAGCTAATGTGGAATGATTTGGAAGACGAGGAGGTTAATAGTTTTATTGATAGTTTATGCTGGTATTTGAGCCACTGTTATAATATTGTACATGATATATGTGTGTATAATGAATCTATAATAAATAAATCCATTTTTATTTCATACGACTTCAAATCCATTTATAACAAGAAAAATTTAGTTTGAGTGTCTTTATATATTTACTATTTTTAGCATTTGGTTGATAGATTACAAAATGGCTTTCTTGAATTCATATTTAATGTTACTTATTTTAATCATTGTTTTATATAAAATAGAATTGTGACCCATCTGACCTCCTTACACTTTTCACAGAGATGTTAAAATTCCAGTGAAATCACATACTGTTCTATGTAAGTCACAGGAAGCCATCTTTTCAAAAAATATGACAGAAAGTCTTGTAATAACATTTCCTGACTACAATCTAGGGAGCTTTCAGGGGACTGCATGAAGTCATGGAAGCAGAGCCTTCTCTAAAACTGAGAAATATTAATAAACACAAGATCTCTCTATCATCAAATAATAACTAACCACAAAGGACTACCTCATGACCTAGAGAGAAAATATTTAATATCTTAAAGCAATTCAATTAAAATATAAAAACTTACACTATCTTCATATTGAGGGTAATATTAGGTCTGGAGAAACTCAATATAACTCACTTATCAGTGTTTAAAATAAAATACATGTTTAATGCACACCAATGGCTGACCATTTATCTTATGCTTTTAAAAAGATTCTCCATTAAAACACTCTATTTCTTCCTTGAAAGTTTTGTGATGGGTTTCTAGCCATTTCCGTTTATTGCTACACAGCAGAGAATGACTGGGCAGGTGATTTCCTTAAATAGATAGCAGCTAAATGAGAATGAACTTTGACTCATTTAAATTAACTCCAATATTTATTGCTACAAGCTTGACAATGCTCTTGGAAATGATTAAGCATGACCTCTAGAATAAGTGAATTTAATAAAACAGACTTAAAAAGTAATACAACATTCTATATAAGAGATACCATCATTATTTTGAAATCAGGGGCCCCATAAAAGGTTTGATGGAAAACAGAATAAAATTTTACAAAACCATCTCAGTGACTGTGGATAATTTTACCTAGAGACATTCCATGCAAGATACTCTGAATATGACTAGAATGAATATCCCAAGGAGAACAAAGTAGTTGAGTCTTGTAAGTAAATTTCAGTGAAGTAGAAGGCGATTCTGTCTTTATATATTATTACGTCCATGGACAAGATTTATCATCTATGAAAAACAACTACCTGTGTAGAATTATTGTTTGATTTAGAAAATATTTTAGTCAACCAATAAATTCCATCAAATACCTAGGTTAGAGGGAAGAATATAGAATACCACAACTGTAATGTTTAATCTTTGTATACAATATGTAAATATATATATATATATATATATATATACACACACATATAATCAAGAAGGAAATTTAGTAAGAAAACGTCCTTGCAATTGTAGGACATCTCTCCACTTACGTCTCTGAATGGCTCTCTGTGATCGACGCTAGAATGCGACCTCTCAGACCTGTGGTTCAAAAGCATAAGCTTGAAAGGGATTTCAATTTACTGATTGATTATACACACACGCATCTTTTTGCCAGTTTCAAGAACACAATTACTGATATTAATACTAACCTCCATCTCTTTAGCGCAAAACATCACTATCTTAAGAAAAAAAATGATGGCTCTGAGACAGACCTCTAGGAGGGTCATTGTTGCCTGGGAATTATTTTACTGTTGCCATATATGCGTATGCCTTGTCTTAAAACTAGGCATGCACAATCTGAATGGAAAAAGTCCCTGTCTTCTATATGCCTCCCATCCCCTGGGGCTCTTGCCAAATACTATGTACTCAGAAGGTGCCCAAGATGTGCTCCTGGCATTGAATCCTTACAAGAGAGCATTGTTAAAACAGGACACTGCCCCGTACTTGACCTCCAGCTTTCTACACGAACAGACGTGAAAAGATGTGTCTGTGTGACAAAGTGTATTTTTCACATGGTGACTAATGCTTAATATAATCTATACTCAACAGTTACAGGAAAGTAAAGATGGTATCAGCAACCAACCCTGCGTGATAGCCTATCTGTCCTTTGTGACTATTTTCAATGCTGTTTACCAAAGGAGAACAGGTTTTCAAAAAAAGCATTCCTTTATTAAGAATGCAAAAGAATTCATAGATGCAGCATACTCATAAAATGTATATGTTTGAAACATAGCAGTTATTTGGCAGTGATTTAATGAGAGGGTGTTTGTACTCAGCCACTGAACTACTTGAAAGTCTTCCATATGCGTTATATGTTCCCTCAGGATCCCGGGTTGTTAACAAGCTGGCCCGCCCCCAGTTCCTCCCACCCCACCCTTCAACGTCTTCTCATTCTTCAGGCCTCAGCTGAGATTTCACTTCCTCCAAGAAGTTTCCCCGTATGTCCAATAAACAGAGCTAGGTCCCCTAGCACCTCCTCCTTACACAGTGTAATAATTATCACCCCGCGTTGTAACTGCCTGTTGGCTTATAGGTCTCCTCCCCCTGGACTATCAACTCCTGGTCCTGCCTGTGTCCCAAGTGAACACTGTAGACATCTCACAGAAACCAATGAATTGAAATGGTGTGAAATGGGGCTTGAGACAACTGGGGTAATTTAGGCCAAATACACCTTTTTACGGATACCGTGTCTCCCCCACCTTCCATAATTAAAGATATATAGGAAGTGCGTTTATGTTTGTGGTGGTGGTTGTTAGTTGCTGTGGAGTCGAACTCACCCAGAGGCGCGTTGGAAGACAGGCCTGGCAATCTGCGTCTGAAAGATCACAGTCTTAAAAATGCTACGGAGCAGTTCTACTCTGCACAAATAGGGTCGCCATAATGTTTATGTTTAGGTATGTGTTTTTGTGTGTGTGTGCACATGCATGTGTATGTGTTGGGAGGCATGAACGATGCAGGAAAAGGAGATTATAAGGGAGAGAGTATGTGAAATGGATGAGTCCTCTTTACAGGTCTCTGTATTCCCTCAAGAGTCCCTGGGTGGTACAAATGGTTAAAGCACTTGGCTCCTAATGGAAAGATTGGAGGGTCAAGTCCACTCAGAGGTGCCTCAGAAGAAAGGCCTGGCAATCTACTTGTGAAACACCAGCCATTGAAAACCCAATAGAGCACAGTTCTACTCTGACATACATGGGGTTACCATGAGTTGGAGTCTACTTTATGGCAACTGGTTACTGGTATTCCCTCACATGATATTGCATTCTGTTGGTATACCACTGATTACCTTGTAGAATTTCTGCCTCCCTCCCTAGACTGTAAACTTCTTGAAAGGAGGGATTATGCCTGTTTGATGGTTATATCCATACTGCCTTAGCAGATAGAAGTGGTGGTGGTAAAGGGAAAGCTGTATTTTCACGTTCTCAGAAAGAAGTTTGGAATCAGTAGGAAGAAATTAGAAGGCTCTGTGTTATGGCAGGCACTGCAACAATCTAGACCATTCATTCAATATGGTTTCCGGAAAATTTCATGGAGAGTAAATCTATGATGTTGTTGTTGTTTGTCATCAAGTCAATTTTGACGTATAGTGACCCTCTATGACAGAACAGAACTGCCCCATGGGGTGTCCCTAGGTTGTAATCTTTAGGGGAGCAGGTCAACAGGTCTTTTCCCCCATGGAGCCACTGGGTGAGTTGGAACCGCCAACCTTTCAGTTAGCAGCCAAGAGCTTAACCATTGTGACACCCATTCCAAAAACCCATTGTCCTCGAGTCTATTCTGACTCATAGTGAACCAACAGGACAGAGTAGAACCACCCCCTCGGGATTCCAAAACTATAGATCTTTACGGAAGCAGACTGCCTCTACATCTGTCTCCTACAGAGCACCTGGTGGGTTCCGACCTCTGACCTTTCAGTTAGCAGCTGAGCTCTTAACCACTGCGCCACCAGCGTTCCTTAAATCTATGATAAACATTGTGAAATTCAGGTAATTTGTGAGATAAATAAGATAATGTAAGTCATGAGCCTATAATGCCTAAAACGTACTGATCAGCTGTCAACAAATGCTAATTCTCTTCCCCTATTTAACGGCCTGACTTGTAGCCCACCACTTTGTCAGCGTTATATATGGGCTCCAAGTGTCTTGTGAATAAGTGCTAGATTATGGCTTCACACCATGAGTTTCAAGCTGTGGTCACCTAGAAAATTTTCCGAAATGCAGATTCTTGGGCCCACCCGAGACCTGCGGAATTAGAAACTCTGGGGCTGTAGCACAGTCACCTGTGTTAAAACAAGCCCTCCAGCTGACTCCAAACCACTGCTCTACATAATAGGGAAAACAGCTATTTGAAATAGAGGCAAATAATCTGCAGGGAAGCCTGGAAGGTATGGAAATGGTCACCTTAGCTACTGCCTCGCTGCTCAAAGTGTGGACCAGTAGCATCACATCGCCTGGGAGCTCATTAGATATGTTGGCTCGCAGGCCCCACCCTAGAGCTACTGAATCAGAATCTGCATTTTAACAGATCTCCAGCTGATTCGCATGCACATTAAGGTACAAGAAGCCATAGTCTACTGAATATTTTGAGTGGCAGAAGAAGAGCTGTGCTGGAGGAGTGGTGGTAAAAATAACATTAAAAAAATCCCCAATCATCTCTCATACTGAGAGGTTGTACAGAAACGTAGAACGTGCTTGTTTTATCACACGTGATTTCTCTAATTAAATTTTACATTATGCAGTGTAAACCAGATACACGGTGTGCAGGGGGCGGGGAACCCCATAACATTTTAACTCTGCTTTCCAGCAAGAGAGTGCGATTCAAGAGTGAGACCGTGAGACCGAGTAGGCTACATTTTAAAGCCCAACACATGTGAAATGAATCTACTGTGTGTTTGTAGCTGGAACAAATAAACATCACAAGTGAATTTTTAAATTCTTCATCTTTTGACCCATGTTCCTACATGTGTGTGCATTTTTCACACATTTAACAAGTAATACTTTTATCACCATGATTTTGCTATTGATTGCTTCTTTAACAACAAAATGCATCACAAACAAAAATGAATGAAGCTGTCTGAGAAAATTCCATAGTAGCTTTACTGTCAATGCCCATCATAAATAACCATGACATCATAGGAGCCTTATCTACGGGTTGCTGCTACTGATGGATGGCATCGCTCTTGTAGTGTAAATAGCTTCTAATGTCCCATCTTCCACCTTCAAATAGGCTCTGATTATTTATGACAGCTGTTAGGTTACAAGTCTGAGCTGCGGTTTGGATTTATTTTCCACTTATAGCTGCTGTGGATTTCAAGTTAGATAGGATTATTTTTTAGTGAAGATGACGAACTGAGATAGAACTGTCATCGAGCCTGGTACACCATTATCTCGTCCGGTTGGCGTCACCATCCGACAATGGAGTCACAATGCCAGAATGCTTTTGGCATTATCATCATCAACCAAAAAATATTACAAGATGGCAGTGAATCACTGGTTGTTACCCCATGAAAAAGAAAGAAAAGGCACCAGATGCAGCTTTCTATACAATTAAAGTGATTTTAAAATACCTTTAGCCATTTGTGTCTTAATTGTGAAGAGGTGTTTCATCTGCATTGTGTGTATTTTATGATAATGAAAGTGGCTTCTGCTTGAACCTGACAGCTCGATATGATTTAGGGGGTAAAAAGAAATCCATCACCTCCTCCGCAGGTTATTCTTCGTAATCATAAAAGAGACTGACAGGAAACTTGGGCAAGAATACATTTTTGCAGAGAGAAATAGATATAAGCTGTGTCTACGTGAAACAGGCTGGTGAGACATAAAAAATTTATTTTGGTCAATTATTCAGATATTTTGTCAATATAATGACAAACACTTGAATTATTCTGAACATTAGATAGACATAGTAATTTATCAAAAAGCGTTTATTGAACTAAATCGGGCGGTAGACTGTATTTTTTCATTTCTTTTCCAGATTTTTTAGCATTATGTGAACAAAGGACTTTTATTTCTGAATTTCCACTTTAAATAGGTGTCGACCAATTCATTATTCAGATGTTCTCTCCTTTAAATCACTCTTTCCCATTGGGAAAATTGTGCTAATCGTGTAAGTTCGCCAAAAAAGGGGAGAAAAGTTTGCATCATGCAAAATAGCATGTGATTAATACCCTATACTCTACGTATTTTTCAATATGATTTTAAAAATAAATCAGTAGTTATAAGACCATTTGAAATTTCAGATTTCAACATTTATACTGTCATATCTTGTGAGACATCAGTTAACCAAGCTTCCAATGAAATATATATAATGTTTACACTGCTGTTATGGCACACTTTACTTTTCTTCTAAATCTGAGATTATTTTGTGTGCTTTTTAGCTATACATAAAATAACTGTTATATTTGGCATTTTTATATGATTTTTATTATACCTAAAACAATTGGAAATAATTTTGCTCCTCACAACATTTTACAAACATATTGTAAGTAAGAATATGCTAAAACTGAAACATTGCAAAGAAAAATAAAGACTATTTGAAAATGCCCTAACTCTTCCAAATTATGAAATTATTACTAGAGCAATGTATCTTTCCATATTATTTATAAAATTTTCACCTGCTCAGTAGCACATTGCTCTTATAAAGTCATTTTGAGGAGTACTCTAAATATTTTAAACATTTAAAGCAACTGCTTGATGATATGTAAAATGAAAACAGAGATTTCTCTCCCCCATAATTGCTGCCCCAAATGAATATTGTGATAATTAAATTGCCTAGCTCTACAGTGTTTCCCTTTCTAATGGCAGTTATTTAAATATTTTTCCCAACATGCTTTGCACTTGTAAAAGTCTTAAGTAAACTTAGAATCTCAGTAGAGAGAAAGTAGCAATGTGGCCGCTAGGAGCTGACAATAGCTGTTTTGTCACATCTAGGCTGTGGTACTTACTCAGGAAGTGGGGATTCGTCCAGCCAGCTGATGCCAGGGGTGGATGATTTATTGCCTGGTGTCCTCGGTGGCAATTGGACGCTTTCCCACTGTCACTCACAACTTGCAAAGATTGTATCCTAAAGAAGAGGTTCCCCTCCGTTCTAAGGAGATTACAATGCTTGTCATAAAGTGTCTTTTAGCGGAGGGAAACGGGTATGAAAATGGGCAGAGAAAGGAAACAATCAGAGAAGGAGAGATGATGGATGTTCTGTAACCTTTTCTCAGAGACCCATTTCTTCTACTTTTTCTCCTGTCTTTAGTAGGTTTTTGTTTTGGCTGATGACAATGCGTAATAGCCTGATAAATTGATTTTGTGTGTCCTTTTTCTCATCTCTTGAGAAGACACTAACTCTTTGGGACTTCAGAGAGCTCGCAGAGGCGGGAGACAACAATTAGTTTGTTGAAGATGTCAGAAAGTAGCTTCAGAGTTTTGCCAGGAGAAATCCTTACTGACAGATCAGTGCTGACAATGTTGGCAACTGCTTGAAAAGTGCAGCAAGCAACTCGGCATCTTAGGATCCAAGAGGGAAGGCTGCTCCTGCACATTAAAGCTGCAGAGAGGCTTCATCTTCGGAGCTGTGAATGCCTCTTGACTCACCAGAATTAGAAGGGAATGTTGTTTAAAAAAAAAAAAGCCCAAGTACTGGATTCATACAAAATATTTTGTTAAACAGCTTCTTTAATAACTCCTCAGACAGAAAATTACATCTTACTACTGTTGTTAATTTAAATTTCAAACAGTGACTAAATAAATCTCTACACCCATTTCAAAACCTTTTAGGTACTGCACAATTTCAAATTTACTTTTCGATACGTAAAAATATACGCTACTTGGCACTCAACTCTACAGAATATTCATTTCAATAAATCTCTTTAAGGGACCAACTTGACATATGTTAAAGAGATAAAATACGCATGGTCTGAGCGTGCAAATTAGTTAGGCATTTTGCAGTAGCATCCTTGAAATTATTAAACATTATTAAAATTCAGATTTACTGCCTATAATGTTTACTTTAAAATTACCAAGTGAGAGACTCAAAATGTTGCTGTTCTAATGTAAAGTAACGTAACTCTTCTAACTTGAAGACATAAAATTGGCTACTTCTTGAAAACTTAGAAAAATAATATAAAATATTATTACATTTTGGTACATGTTATAAATATTAGTATTTCCCTCTTGACCTGAAAAACATCAAAGGATAGATCTATGTAATGCATAAAAGGAAAATTTTATGTTTTGGGAATCTCGTAACCACTTACATTTTAAAGGTGCATAGTTTGCAATACTATACTGTGTGTGCGCACGTGTGTAACATGTTAATTACGTGTGTGTGTTTGTATAAAAATAGCACTTTAGCCTCAGTGTCCTGCAAGCTGTCATATAACAAGGGATATTTCTAGGTATTTAGCTTTTCAGAATGTTTCCCAGATAGAGCTAAATATAAACTTTCTCTACATTTCAAAGAAAGTTACATCCAAGATGAAGTGTTTCTATACATTCCTGCCAAAAAACAAGAGTATGAAGCACAAAAGTTAGACAAATAATGGGAGTTATAGACGGGTAGTCTTAAATATTCTGCAGTGAGGACCTGTAAGAAAAGCCCTAAGAGTAAAAACGCCTGAATTCCAGACTTTCTTTTGTCACCAGCTAGCAAATGACCTTGAACTTCTCTGAGTCCCCCTTTCTTCCTCAAGAAAATGAAGGGTTAAGCAGGATGATCTCTCAGAGGACTTTCACAGTCTACATGATCATTTTCATTTAAAACTGACTGGCCATGGTCCACTCAGCATAACTGACGAATTTAGCCAGAACGAGGTCTCTTTAAAACAAAAACCATTGCATATGTGAATGGCCAATGCCACTCTCTGAAATCTGAGAAGCAATTATGCAGATTTGGGGGCACCCAGTTCTTTGATTTCTGGTCTCCTGCTTTCCTCTCGACCTTTGGCCCCTTCACCTGTATAAAGGATGGATAGAAGAGGAGACAGAGAGGTAAAACTCGAATTACAGATTTTGCTACTGGGTCTGCTACACCGTAAAAACTGGTGAGAACAAAGTGAGAATTCGGAACTAAAATAGGATTGAGAGGTTCTTTGAGAATTTATCCCTGCTACTACTGCTGCATGTTATCACAGTATTAATATGACTGTTAGGGAATAAATGCATTTAACAGTTAATGTTAACTCCACAAGAAATAAATTACTTGGTCAAATTGTTCATTAAATGCATTAATACAGTTGTAAGGGACCTGCATCATAGCAATAATTGCACCGCCATTGCAAAGCTTTTAAAGGCAAATCAATCCAAATCATATCAACTTGACTTATACCTTCCCAGCAGCAGTACTTGAGTATCGCAAAACAAATATACAATAAAAGACAGCTTCCGGTGTATTTGTAAAGTACCTTGAAAGCTTTTTGCATTTCTGGCTAACCTATGTGTTTTAGGGACAGGGATGAAAAAGGGCATCAGGACTCAATAGGTTTTACCCAAGCTTTTCCCATTTTACTTTCTGAGCCAAACCATGCACTTAACTCACTTTACATGCCTTTATAATAATTGTCACAAATATTGCTGCAATAGATAAAACCAGCACTTCAGCCACAACAGTTAACAGAGTTCTACTGGGTAACAAAAACTTCTCAGCACAACAGGAGACTTTTAAAATTCAAGCACTCTAAAACTTAGCAGCACCCCTGAGAGCCACAAACTGAGAGAGATTAATTCTGTGCCCCTACACCCCGCATTACCAGGAGAGCTGAAGTAGGTCAAATGCAAGTTAATCTCCTAAATTCCACTTTTGTACATGGATGTTAGACTGGCCATTACCGTGTGCTGACTACCATCTTTAGGCTACATGCATGCAAAATTAATAAACAGTGTGCCCAGCCAGTATGAAATATAAATAAAAGTAAATGCCTTGAATTGATTTAACATAATGACAACCCACGGTACAACAGCTAAGGAAACATATGCATACGGAAACATACGCATACATTGTTACCCCTGCACTAGCAATGGAGCCAACACTGATGAAAACCAGCTATCCAAAAGTTCTGAATTTTTCTCCGATGACAATAATATACAGATAAAGAAAGTGTAGTTAACCAACCTAAATACCTACGAAACTTCACATATGATCTGCCGCCGCCTCCGGCCCTCCATTTTAAAAAGCTAGGCAAATTGCTCATGGGGAGGGAGATGAAGTTTTAAGCGAAGCAAGACCGCCATCACTCTGCAAAGGTACAGTGTTTTCCATTCTTTAGGGGAGGAAAAAAAAACAAGGCCTACATGTCAGCACCAAGCCAGTAACATCAGGACTCTGCTTGGCCAGACGGCCTCATAACTACCTAATTACCTTACCTCGTGCAGAGTGCGGCCAGGTCAAACCATTCTGATTCTATTTTCATTACGAACGGCATATTTTCAGGAGTGATGTGTTGCGATTTCTTGGTCAAATTAAACGAACCATGAGCTTCCATTTTGCAGGGCTCTTTTGTTGTTGTTGTTTTGAAAATGCTTTCACATTCTAACTTATTTCGTATGGTCCTCACAATAACCCTGGGGTCGGTAGGATTCATATGGCAGGAAATATTACCCTTGTGTGCTACAGGGGGAAATAAATTATTAACCAGAGGATCTGAATCCTAGTCCTGCCTCTGTCACTAACTAGATATGTGACCGTTGATAAGTCATGTGATCTCAACAAGCCACAGGAGGAAAAAAAAAGTTCACTTAAATGACAGTTCAAGAAATAAAGAAGTGTGAATGGCCCTCAAATACATGAAGGGAAAAAAAAGCTCAACCTCATTCTCATAATAACCGAAGTGTAAATTTAAAATACACTGAAACATCATTCTTTGTCTATTATCATATGCATAAGGTCATATGGCTTAGTTACACATCAGGCTGGGTGTGTAAGAGTAAGGAGATCGGCACTTTCAGACGCTGCTGCCAGGAGCCCTGGTGGGGCAGTGGTTAAGAGCTTGGCTACTAACCAAAAGGTCGGCAGTTTGAATCCACCAGCCACTCCTTGGAAATCCTACGGGGCAGTTCTACTTTGTGTCCTGCTGGGAGGGTTGGTTGACTTAGCTACGGAAAACTGACAAAATCTTAAACAGTCATAAATGCACATGCCCTTTGACCCACCAGTTCACTTCTAGGATATACATATTCTTACGCAGTTTCAAAACGCTGCAGAAGTTATTTAGCATTGTTTGCAATAACAAGACAAAAAAACAAAAACAAATGTCTAGCAACAAAACAAAACTCATTACCATCAAGTCAATTCCAACTCATAGTGACCCTATAGGACAGAGTAGAACTACCCCATAAGGTTTCCAAGCCTGTAATCTTTAGGGAAGCCAACTACCAAATCATTCTCCCACTGAGAGACTGGTGGGTTCGAACTGCCGACCTTTCGGTTAGCAGGTGAGCACTTAGCCACTGAGCCACCAGGGCTTTTTGTTTAGCAACAGGGGAGTCTTTAAACAAATTATGGTACATTCATTCAATGGAATACTATACAACAAACATGAAAATAATGAGAAGGCTTTTTATGTACTAATATGGGACAATTTGCAAGATAAATGGTTAGGGGGCAAAAAGCAAACTGTAGAACAGGGTGTTTAGTGTGCACCACATGTGTAAAAAAAGGAAACAAAATCTCTGCTTTGGCTTCTATCTGCATGTCAGAGCTCTAGAAACATAAAATCATTGGTTGTGTCTACGGGAGGGAAATGCGATGAGTGGGGGACAGGTGTGCTTAGTTAAAAAAATATTTAAAGAATTAGGTAGATGTTTATGGCAAGATCTCTAAAATATTACTACAAGATATAAAGTAGACTAGTGAATATATTAGGTACTTGTTTGCAAGACAGAGGAAATTTCTATCCACGTGTGCACAATCTTACATTGCATGCATGTGTGTGTGTGTGTGTGTGTGTGCGTGCACGTTTTCATACAGAATTTTTGTAATGATATGGAAGAATTTGTTGAAACTAAGGAGATACATGGAGTGACTACCAGGAGAAAGGACACTTAGGCACTGCTTGAATTTTACTTTGTGCATATGCATAGTGTGTTTCTTTCATAATCACATTAAACATGAAGAAAAGACAAAAAAGGAAGGGGGAATTAGCCAACAGGTATCCATAAGAGAAGTTGTGGTGGTTGTTATGTGCCATCAAGTTGATTCTGACTCATAACGAAAGGGAAGTTACATGCCCTTTAATGGGTTGAAATGGCCCATAATAAAAAGATTCTATTACTCCTACAGCCCCAGCTTCCCTCTTTGTAATTCAAATGTGATGAATTTACTTTGAAACAGAAAATTTCAACTAGAAATTCTGTGTGGAACACAGGCCCCTGAGAACAAGAGAGCAAGAGCGCAGGGAATGGATTTGTCTGGTTTGCCACATAAACGCCCAATAAATACGTGTTGACTGACTGACAGGCCCAATTGCTAAGCATGCTACAGAATATGTGCAAAATAACCTACTTGAGCAGTCTGCCATCCCATGAAGACATTTGATTCCAACAGGCTAGAACTTAATTGGAAAAATATGGGAAGGACAGGATGGCAAGATCATTCTAAGAAAGTCCTCTAATAATGGACGATTATTTCTCTCCGCTTATCTACAGGGCATCTTTCCAGCAAGATGTTAAGCTTTAAAAAAAGTTATTCCTAACAACCAAAATCATTCTGTTCCATATGCTTTTGCCAATGTTCCCTGAGAAAGCAATAATGGTTTATGTGAGAGTGAAGAAAGATGGGGATACTGGAGGTTCTATCTGTGCGCGTGTGCACACACACACACACACACACACACACCCACACCTGAGGACCAGATGCGGTGAAAGCCCTTCAAAGAATTATGTTTTATCCATTGAAGTAAAAAAAAAAGACTCTTTCTGGGTGTGGAGTGTGAAAAACAGTCTCACTACCTTATAGTCACACCTCATAACATAATCCGGTAACACCTACTGACTCAGGATCTCCAAGAAAGGGATAGTGTTAATTCTATTGCACTTATGGGAAATTTGGGGGAGTATGCAGCCAAGATCCCTCATCCTGGAAGTCCTTACTCACACCCTTTACAGTGACATCTTCCTTATCTGAAGATGAGTAGAATACCCTCACACCTTTCATTATGTTCTGCCTTGTTCTTCTCTGGGGAGTAAAAGGGCAAAGCATTCCATTTAAGACGAATGTTAGTAACACTATGATCACAATTAATATTTATTTCACAGAATAAGTAAACACTATTTTATTTAGACTCCCTTCCAGATACCCAAATGTAAAAATGACTATTTCAATTCTGAGTCAAAGATTAATACTTTCTATCCATGTATTTCCATAAAGCATTTCGTTCACATTCATTTCAAAAATATTTCTTCTTACAAATATTTACCCAAATAATTCTGCAGAACAGAATAAATATTTTAAAATGTCTGCACCATTGGCAGCACAAGATTTTAGTATTTAGGTCAGCCCCCTCCCCCATGTCATATTCAGAGTATTTTTATTTTTCATACATTGAGCCATTTTACTGCCTGCTCAGTTAAAGCTATGACTGGGAGTTAACTATAAATACTTCAGGAGACTGAGAAACAGACTAAAATGGCACTTTTTTACGTCAATATATAGTCATGTTCACCCCCACCACTCCTCCCTCTGGCCCCCCGCTTACGTTCCCCCACGAATGTGTTTTTCTCCCTCACTTCTCAGACGCATTTGGTAACAATCAGGCTTTTATTTTAGGGAGCCCTAAGATAAGGTATCTGTGAGCTCCACACTTGGAGTAATTGATCACATTTGTTTCCTGTTTGTAGGTTAGACTCCTCTCTCTTGCTCTTTTTTTTTTAAACTTGGCATGTTTCTCATTACCCTCTGCGTTGTTAGTCTAGTAGAAATTTTCTACCGTGGAAAGTGAAAACAGGACGATCCTATTACAGACCCCATCTAGCCGGTGAGGCAGGCCCTCTATTTTTCAGGGAACTTCCGGCCACTTCACGCTTTAGTGGGGAGCCCTCCTATGGGTACAGGTATGCGTGCCTGTAACTGAGGGAGGCTCAGTGACACTTACTTTGTGTTCACATGTTTAATTTTCACAAAACTGTGCTGATTCATACTGAGACTGTTCCCCAGAATGACAGCATTGTTATCATATGACTCAAACTGCCCCACCTCATTTCATTCGTGAATGTTAGCTCAGGTTCAATAAGCGTCAGCTGTCAATTCTGTAGAAGAGAAGACCTGTATCTTTCCCGTTTATGCTTTCCAGATACATTGTAATCAGTGGCATTTTATTGACCCTGTCAGGTGGGGCTTCATTTCAGAAATTGTCTAAGGACAGAAAAATGCAAAAGTATGAACAATCAGGTTTCCGCCTTTGTGTCTGTGGGCTAACAGATATGAGACCTGAGACTGGGACTCAGTCATCTTCCCAGCGTGACTTCAATCACAGCCATCGAAGTAAAAACTCGAGTAGCTCCATGTAACATGAAATGAAAAGACTTGCCTTTATTTTCCTTCTGAGGACTGAGAAAAATATCACAAATAACTTATCTATAAAGGCTGAAATTTATGTATTAACAGTTGTTTATAAAAATAACAATAGGTTCTAATACAGTGGTATGCAGTTCATACAAGAAAGCTTAACAAGTAATCCTTTACCTAAGTGGTACACCTTCAACGTTCAAGGTTTCAAAGACTATCTTAATAATTTCTGGTTTTGATTGTTTCGTTGTTTTCTTCTTGTCCTCTTATATCACAAAATTTTGGCACATTTGTATAAATAGCAAAAGTAGCATATTTTAATAGAATTCAAAGTGAACTAAGATTCAGGAAGAGACTTGGAATCTGGTCTGAGCTCTATCCCTGAAAGAGGTGGGTGACCCTGGGCAAGTAATTGACCCTCCCTGGTCTTCAGTGTCCTCACAAAATGAGGCCACTGGGCTAGAGGGCCTTCCTGGTAGCTTTCAGCACTCATACTCTATGATAACTAGGATTGACCTGACCCACGCCTTCAAAGATTGAGTCCTCAAGATTTTCTAAGGCTGTGTCAAATATGGTAGCTACTAGCCACATGTGGCTACAAAGAGCCTGAAAGAAAGCTAGTCCAAATTAAGATGTGCTGTAAGTGTAAAATACACACCAGCTTACAAAGGCTTTAGTACAAAAAAAAAAGAATGTAAAATATTCTATCAAAAATTTTCATATTGTTTTCATATTGAAATGATAAGATTTTAGAAATATTGGCTAAAAAACTATATTCAAACTACTTATACCCATTTCATTTTTACTTTCCTAAATGTAGCCACTATAAAAGTTAAAACTACGTATGTGGTTCATGCTATATTTTGATGAGATAGTACCATACTAAGAGAGGTCTGTGACTATATGTTTACTACAGAGATAGGATTAAAACTGAAATAATCTGGAATTTACTGTGTGTTTGTAATAATAAAAGAGCAATCACTTGTTATCTGGATAAAAATATACAGATTGAAACTACACCTGAAGAAATCATGCTACTCAATAAAAAGTAGTAAATGTTAGGAAGTGTATTTCATAAGCTTACAGTACTAGCAATCAACATATATCCTAAATAGTTTTAAAACTGCCCCAATCTCACAACTTAATTTTCTCATCTGATTTGCATCCCAGAATATTTGCTCCAGAATTATTTGTTCATGATTTCCTTTAACAGAAGAACATCAATAAAAAGATGTGCTTGATATTATAAATTATCTTATGTTTCTTAACACAGATGTGCTCACTTTATCTCAAGAATCCCTTTACAAGAGAACTTCTGAAGCATTGTGGCCAGAGGTCAAATTTTTACATGTTTTGTCAGTGGGAATACCTAGATAATTTAGATTATTAAGGAAAAAAAAAGTAAAGTTTCATCTAAATAAAAAAGTATCCACTTCTATGTGAAACACACTTCAGTAAATAGCTACCATTTTGTGTCTAAGATGGTAAGTCTATGCTATAGTGTATTTATAAAATTATATATCTTTCTAGTAGGTCTAGATGCAGGATAATTGTCCATTATATTAACGGTGAAACCTAACCCTTAAAAGAAGCATTATCTATCTTACTCTAAGGTAAATCCAGTTATTATCTGAAAGAAATATTCTATAGCACAAATAAAAACTGATTCAGCAAAAAATAACAGTAACAAAGCCGAGTAACCGTCATTTGCTCTGTCCATTATTCAAATGTTTGCGTATGAAAATATGCAATCTTATTTTTACTATCCTTTTTGTCAAGTATTTGCATCTTTGACCATCCCCACAGGCTGACACATTGTCAACCTATGGCAGGTAAATCTTTTGAAGGTCTACTACTACCCTTGTCCTAATAAGGTCACTGACCTTTCAGGCTCAATTCCCACCCACCCCCATCTTCATTTCCTCTCCTATCATTAGTCTGAAATGACATCAACTACCTCCCAATTTTCCCCATCCCTTCAATGCCCCACCTCTTTAGTCCAAATTCACCTAATTAGGAACTTAATTTCCTTTTTTCCCTGATTGAAGAATTGATCATGGATGGATCCTATTCATCTCTGAATCACAGAAAATTCCACTGATGACCTCTTATTTAGGAATGATAACCGTTTATTCTAAAAACTGTTTTGTGGAGGCCAAGCTCAAAAAAAATCTATTTTTCCAACTACAGAACTAAGCAAAAGTAAATGTTGTGTTTTTTGTTTTTTTGTCTCCGAACTAAAACAGGGATAAGGGAGACATTCAAGTTTCACCTGTTCATTATCACTTAAACATAATTCCAAAAAAAAAAAAAAAGGTAGATTTTCTTATAAAGTGACAAATAATTGACTTCTACTAGAAAACTGTCAGGCTGGATTTAAAGAGATACATCTCAGGAGGTTAAGTTAACAATTCCTCAAGACTAGTCATTTTTAGCAAAATTATGCAAAGAATTTAATTGTTATGCAAAAATGGTATATTACACACGTAGGCTAGATATATATACCCAATTGGGAGTCACAAATTAATTATCTGGGTAATTAGCTAATTTTACTATGAAATTATCTCCTTGACTCTGATGGTAATACGGTAGAGTTTTCTACTTGACTGTAGAGTTTTCTACTTAACAACTCAAAGGACATATATAAAAATATACCTTGTAATCTTTTTTCCCAAAGGATTCTAGGGCCTTAAAAGTTGGCTATACAGGAAAGAGCAAACCAAACCAACAATTTTACTCCACTACTCAGCTCAAACTTTTAAGGTCTAATTTCACGACCTATTTATTCAAGGAATGAAATGATAGTTAACATCATTTAAACCTTGGAATTGATGAACGTAATAAACAATAAAGATAAGGCAACTTCATTCTATCTGCTAGGCATTGGAGGCCATACCCAGTGTATTCTGCCACAGGGCACCAGGACAAATCATTTCACCAACATTTTTCTTATGAGACATAAATCTTTTCAGTGCAGAAGAGAATTAATGAAATATATGACCTGGAGAGAATGCATTTCTTTTGAGAAAATGCCCCTTTCAAGTGCACGGTCTCTTTGCTCTCTGCTTTCTTTGGTGGACCATTTGAGCTTAATGAGGGTTACGGCTTTACTACCTGGACCAAAACTGTGCTAAAATGATTTGGATCCTCCCATCAAAAAGGAAGTTACACTCCTGATTTTAATATATTCCAAGAATACCAGACTTTATTTTTATAGAGATGAAAATCATCAAAACAAGCTGCTGAAACATTGTTTTATCCCATTCATCGGATGACTCACATTACATAGGACTATATAGCATGTCCAAAAGAATTTGCCTATCTATAAGAGACAGCTAATCCTAAAATAATCCCAAATTCAGTTACCTGGAAAAGAAGGAAAAATGTGTAGGAAAATGAGACAGGAAGTAAAAACAAAAGGACTTTTGAAACACAAAGTAGAAAATGACCTTTCATCAGCTTCAGAAAAATACCATTGAAATTATTTTTGCTGTAAATGTAATTGCTTAGCCCAGAAAAATCATTAACAACAATTAAAGTGGAGCATTCACTCTAGTTAAGACCAAGGAATTTGAATCCTGACTAGCTTGGAGCTCCACACAAGAACATCTCTAAATGAGACAAAAAAGAAAGAAGAGATCAGTTTTGCAAGTTGCCATATTTTCTCCTTTATCTCCTGATGATACTCCAAATTAATCCTAAATAAATAAATGTAAAACATTAATTAAATTCAGAAGCCTTTCCAGGAAGCAGCAGTGTTGCAAGATCAACCAAGCCAGCTAAGGTATAGAGATGAAACACCAGTTAGAGGGGGAAAAGAAGAATTAAAGAATTAAAAACCAAACGATGGCTTCTAAACATAACGAAGATAATCTTATTTCCTTCTTAGGTATCTTTTAAGAGCTTCTATTTCTACAAACCATTCATTGTCCCTACACAAAACTAGCTAGGACTTAGCACAGTAAGTTTACAAAATTTCTTCTCAAATTATTCAAGTGATACAACATATTCCCCCTAATTCTCTTGTTAGTAAGCAGGATACACTTTTTTCGCTCTAATATATTGGACAAATGTTAACCTTTGTAAGCACATGAAGGAATATTTGCTCAATCATTCTATAGCTAACTGGTAGATTCACACAGTTACAATTTTTTTTATCACTTTTTTTTTTTTTTTTCATTTCTAATGACCTGAGTTATAAAGTCCTGAAGATTTCCATTTAGAGTAAAATTAATCTGATGTATTGAGAGTGAAAAAAATCAACTAGGAAAAAGAAAAAGAACACGTGATATGGCATTTTTAATCCTAACACCAAAAATGTCAAACTGAGTAAATAAATTCATATTCACAACATGTTCTGGACTCTCACGCTGACAGTAACCCCAGAAAGACTTGCCATCCCCCCAGACTGTCCCAAAACGTTCATTCTCGAAAACCTCACGCCTAGCAGCTTTCTCCTTATTCCAAACAACTGATCATTATTCCTCCTCCAAAGTTGCCAGACATTCCTCACTGCCTGTAAAGCCTACTTTACTAGTTTATAATATTCCCAATATTTATGTATTAAGCTACTTTCACAGGACACAAAAGAATACACTTTCCAAAATGGGTGGTTTCCGTTTCTCTTTTTTTAGTTTAGTTTAGTCATACTCTCCACACGTTAAATCCTAGCCTAACCTTTAACTTCTATCTTGGAAACTCTGTATAGCTTGTACCTTTAGGAAATGTGTGCAAAATTTAAAAGATTTCGTGTTTTATGGCTAAATCGTAGAAGACTGAGAATAGGTAGAATGCCAGGAATGTTGCTAGAACCTCAGGATGTCAGACCAAGGGAACGGATGCCATGAAGATGCAGCTGTATATGTTTGCATGGGCATATGTTTGTTCAGTTTCTTCCCCCCTTCCCGAGCTGGGGCTTCAGCTTTAGGTCATTCTGCAAACAAGCCCCAGGAGACACACAATTACACTCCCCTGGAGACTGACCCCTTAGAGCGCCCACCTGTAGCCAAACACAGATAGCATCCCGGCGCAATGAATTAGCGCTCTAAGCTGATTAGAGCGGCTCTGCACAACTCTATTTTATTGACACAATGAAGAGAGGACAGAAAAGGGCCTGAAATGAGAAAATCATTTCCATGCTGACTGAATTAAAAGAACAAAAGAGCTGCTTGCAGTTGCAGCATTCAATTTGTCGGGGAAAAAGGAAGCCACTTAATGGCTCACAATAGATCTGAGCAGACAGATGAAATTTAAAACTTCAGCATGAGTGCGATTAGCAGCGAAACATATTCTAAATTATTTCCTCCATATGCATAATTTCGTTTGATTGTTTAGTTCTGTGTTTTACAAAAACACTGGACTAGATGCTATCTTCAAAATGTCCTGACTTTCCATTTTTCAAAATCACAGAACAGTTTCTCATTGTATGTTAATATCTTCGGTGACAATATAAATTGAGCAAAAACGAGTGTGGCTCATGTTTTCCTTTCACCTTTAGTTTCCAAAAGTGAATGTATAAATAGAGGTTAATTTGTGGAAACTAGGATTGCAAAGTAATCTTCTACCAAACAATTTGCTGTTAGAAATTAAATAGATTACATTACAACAGGAGCGTTTCAGCCTGGGGTAAAAGGCAACCAGTTGTACCCAAGGCTACAAGGAAACTCTGCCATGATAAATTCAAATGTCAGCACAGATGTCTTTCTTAGTTTAAAAGATAGCGTTAGTATCACTAAAAACAACATAATTAAGAGCACAGTTTCCAAAGGTATGTTCTTTAATTTTGCTCAATTAATTATTGGTTTGACTTCTAATTTCCTGTGTTAAATTGAATCTGAAATTAATGTAACAAATTGATTCCTTAATAAAAAAGCCAAAAATTCCGATATAAATACATTATAGCATTGACAATTCTCTAGAATTCCTTTTTACTTTTTTCCCCCCATTTTCCAGTTATATAAGAAAAATCTAAATGTCCAAACCATACACTGAAAACAGAATTGATTTTTATGACCCAGTTGAATGTTTGTTCTCAATGGAGATTTTTCTCTTGCCAGTATTAATTTTCAGTGTCTAAAAATAAAAATAGTGGATACAAAGATCTTGGATTTGATTACTTGGAACTCACAGTCTCATTTTCCATGCCTAAACTTTTTTTTTTATGAGGTCTTTTGTTTAAAGTGGCCCTTTAGGCTTTTAACCTGTCATCTTGGCTCCTAATTTAAATGAAGAAAATTTATTCTTTCTGTTTTTAAAACATCCTTTGCCAAAGTGTTGAGGTACAATATACACCGAGTGAAAATTACAGAACAAGTCAAAAGAGAACATTTACTGTGAGATATTTTAGGATTGGATATTCAGGGTGCTTTACTACTTAATTTGCTAAATGAACTTTCTCTAGAGAACAGACCCAGGGTATTCTAAGGATGATGAAAGTACAAGTGATCTCTCCCCAACGGCTTCCATTCTTTTGACTAAATGAGGTAAGAGTTTCTTATATAAAGAGAAACTATAAAGCTTGTGGATATTTTAACAAAATCAACGTAGTGTAACTTTGCTGACAGCTTGTCACATTTCACTGACTGTCCGTCTGGGGTACCGCGATAACATCTGCATTCACTCAGTACGAGAGCTTAACATAAGACAAAAAAGTGGGCCCTGCCACAGACGGTTCCATCAGTCTGTCAGTTCTGACATGTCATCTGAATTTTTTGAATCACTAAACACTTTTGAGACTCTGGTACTTATTATCTTTTCTTAGTTTCTATACTCGCTCAGCAATGTTGGAAAATGTAAAATCTGCAAACAAGGTAGTGGACGTCCCAGGCTTTTTGTTGTCTAATCCGAAGGCCCTCATTCATGCTCACTGTTAATCTCTTAAGACATTATAAAACTGTTAGACAAAGAAACGTGAATACCTCTGCTTCTTTTGAGAATGGGAGGAAACCAAGGAAAATCGGGATCATGCTAAGCTATTCTTTTCACTATAAAAATGGTAACTTAAACCTGTTGCATCAAATTATCTATAATTCCCCATGCTAAGGCAAATGTTTTTGAAGAATGAACAAGAGTAGTGTCACATAAGGAGAAAAATGATCACAGAATTTTCAAAAATCTGCCAAATTTGATGTCAACAGAGCATTGGGATCTGGTTGTGGAATTTCTCACTGTTACTATTTTTTTTTATGCCATGCTACATGACATTTGGCTAATACGCCAAGCAGGTTTGTAAAAAAAAGTATGCCAATACTCACTAGTAATCATCAAATGTTGAGATAATTTTGTTCTTTATTAGGAATACTGGTGAAGCTAACAGCTACATAACAATAGCCTTCAGAATGTGGCTAAACTCCTTCAAATGCTACATATCTCAAATTTTAATAAGCAATTTTGTCCTCAAAACCAGCAAACTTTACACTATTGCTTTCTTAAAGCCCAAATATAAATGGATTCTTAGAACGCGAGAGAATGTTTACGTGAACCACATAAAATAGCCAAAACTACATTTCTATCTCTCGTTTGCTGTCGCTCAGGACATTATGTTAAAACTACATCCATTTTTTTCTCCAAATAACCAAGAGATAGGCAAGAGAGAAATTAAATTAAATTAAGAGGCAAATTTTCTGCTGGACTTCAAATATCTACTTCTCTTTTTCATAACCACATGCTTAACACCTGCAAATAACTACAGGCATGGACAAGTGCCCCTGTAAGTGACTAACTACAGGTGTGTTTCCCACCTGCACCCTCAAAATGACTAACTGTCCCCCAGACGGTCAACTCTTGTGAATATCTGCTCTGAAGAAAGGTGACACATATGTTGGATGGATACCCAATTAATTTAACCAAAACAATTAAGACTGTCGTATTAACATTTGGCCTAAGAAAAAGAAAATAGAAAATAAAAAGCAAACTAGTGAAAATAAAGAGGTAAGAAAAAGAAAGGGAAATAGAAGAGGGGAGGAAAAGAAAGCTGTGTCATTCATGGCTGTATTTCCTAGGCTTTTCATGAGGATACACAGTAGACATGCAGTATATGTTTATGGAATGAATGTGTTAATTAATTAATAATGAACAAAAAATAAGAATGAATATTGGAACCAAATGTTATTTGCTGTCCCTCAGAAGCGCTTTATTTTAATCCAAACTAGGGGATAAAAAAAGCTTCCATACAAGAAAATCTGTGTAATGTAAGGATTGGGTAAATGGTGTTTAAACTGACAACTCCTCTAGAGCAAACAGGTTTTGTGACCATTTCTCACTTTTCTTCCTTTGGCATCTCACAGTCTTGTAACTCCCTCAAGAGCTTCAATGTAATGTCGTTTGGTTGATGCTTAGTCTGTTCCTAAAATGTCAGCTGTTTATTATTTTTACATTTCAGCACTAACACAATGACACTTCAGAATAAAGGGCAGGGTTTCTGACACATCTGAATGACCAAAGGACTTTATATTAAACAGAGGTTTCCATTCTTCCTGAAAATACAGGGTCACTCATTTTTGAAAATTTAGATAGGCCAGTTTTCATTAGTACATAATTTTCTCCCTGACATTTTTGTAATCTGCCTACCAGTGGCCCTTTTTCATATGCTGTATTGAGAACCAGCTTATTACTCCAAGGATTGTATACCCTGTCTATAGTCCCAGAAAATCACCTTTTCTTTGTATAAAACAGAAAATCAAGATGGTAGAAGGTCTAGAGCTCTAGGACAAGTAGACAGGAAGATAGCTGCTCAAAGGCAGTCTTTCCTTCCTTCCTAAAATCCTAAACTCAGGGGTCTCATAAAACAAACCAAAAAACCAAACCCCTTGTGGTCGAGTCAGTTGCTACTCATGGTGACCCTACGGGACAGAGTAGAACTGCCTCATAGGGTTTACAAGGAGCGGCTGGTGGATTCAAACTGCTGACCTTTTGGTTAGCAGCCAAACGCTTAGGGTCCCATAGAGAGGAAGTATTTGGGGTCTAGACTAAATGAATAGGTACTACTTAATCTTGAGAGAGTAAATACAAAGTTTTCCATGAGACTCAGAGAAAAAGAAGTTATAAGAAGCTGAAAACATAAGTGGCTTTCAAAACAACGACAGACACATCCACAGCTGAGGGGCAGTTGATTGTGGAATGCCCACCTGGGTTATGCTCTCTTTTCAACCTGTACTAGCTTGAATAATGAATTCTAACATCCTGCTGTGGCAATCAGTGCTTCTTTTTATTAAACGTTTCTTCTCAACTGAAGTTAACCTCCAGCCTCATCCCATCCACACTAACTCTAGCCTACCAGAGTAAAAAAGGTCATGTTCACCTATGTCCATATCACATATCTGTTTTTCTTGACTTAGAGGTCTGGATATTTTAAGTGTCACTTCGCCTAGTCAAAGCACTATTCATCCTATCCCTACAGAAACTGAAGGTGAAACATCTTCTTTTGTTTCTTTTCAGTGCCGCTTGGAAGATCACAACTGGGGATCAGTGAAGTGCTTAGCTGGACTATACATAGAAACCCAAACTTTTCCATCGTACTTTACAACTGCATCTAGACTCCCAGTGAAGTTTCTGGAAGATCTGTAGAACAGACACTGAAGTCAGTGTGATAGAGATCCACGTCTCTATCAATCAATTATGGTAGTTGAGTAGAGTCAAACTTCAGGTGAAGTCATTTTGAGTCAAGCTTACCAAACGACCATATGCCTCCTCACCTATGATACTCTTCACAATGTTCCTGACAAATCCATTTTCAGACCCATACTGGAGCTACTTAACTTGAATCATAATAATTCATGATTACATCAAGTACTTTCCATATTTTTAAACCTGGCTCATATATAGTCAAATTCAACTATTCTTCAATGTTTGTATTGCTGACGGTATTCTTATAGAATTGACATCTTCAAAGGAAAATTTCATGCTTTGGAAGGTACAAAAAGAGTGAAAATTCTCTGGCTAAAGTTACATTCACATCTGGTTTTCTCAAGATCGATGCCTTTTCCAATTTAAAAAAGAAAACAAAGTCCTAACTTCCTAGTAAATCTTCCAATTAACTGTGTTACTAAATCCACATTGTTCTCAATGGAATCCCCATACAACGTGAGATCTTAGAATATAGCAGAGTTTGTGTAAGTAAAGAACCAGTGTGTGGTAGTTTTGTGAAAATTTAGTCTACACTTTAGATGTTAGAAGACAGTAATATTACATTCCAGTGGTCAAGAGAACTGAAGGGAGAAGACAACTGTACCCCAAGGAAGCAGATGCCTCCTCTTACTCACTGCTCCCTGCCTGAGGCTACACCTTTCAAGCCCTTCCTTTAGGAAGTTTTACACACACTCAGCCAAACTAGACTTTGGGTTCTGTTACTTTCAGCCATAAAACCTCAGCCAAATAATTCCAATATGCCCCTTCTAATGTCCTGTGAGCTGGATAGCATGCCCTTAGTTTCCAATAGCACAAATTTTGGAATTTCCTGGTAAGAAAAAAAAAAAAATACGACTTTTGATATATCTTGTGTTCAAAATGCTCAAAGATAATGGTGAACATGAGTCATGGATTGAATTGTGTCCCCCCAAAAATGTGTGTAGCACCTTGGCTAGGTCATGATTCCCAGTATTGTATGATTGTGTTATCTGATGTGATTTCCTTATGTGTTGTAAACGCTACCCTTATGATGAGATTATATGTGATCTCTTCATGTGCTGTAAATTCTATCACTGTGATGAGGTTATACTGATGAGGTCAACAAGATCAGTATCTTAATGCAATCTCTTTTGAGATATAAAAGGGAGAAGCGAGCAGAGACACATGGGAACCTCATACCACCAAGAAAGCAGTGCTGGGAGCAGAGCGTGTCCTTTGGACCTGAGGTTCCTGTGCAGAGAAGCTCCCAGACCAAAGGAAGACTGATGACATGGCCTTTCCTCCAGAGCCGATGGAGAAAGCGTTCCCCTGGAGCTGACACCCTGAATTTGGACTTGTAGCCTACTGGACTGTGAAGAAATAAACTTCTCTTTGTTAAAGCCATCCACTTGTGGTACTTCTGTTACAGCAGCACTAGATGACTGAGATAGAATTTGGTACCAAGAGTGGGGTGCTGCTCTGATAGATACCTAAAATGTGGAAGTCGTTTTGAAACTGTAAATGAATAGAGGTGCGGCAGCAGCAGAAGACCAGCAGTGGCAGAGAACCTGCAGCAGCAGAGAAGGGGCAGAGACAGAGAACCAGCAGCAGCAGAACCAGGAGACAAGTGCGAGACAGCGCTGGAGCCAACCCATGGAGCGAGAGAGCTGAGTGCCTGTGTGCCGGAGGCTTCCTGGCGGAGTGGGGTGCCTCCAGGCACTTAATTGGTGGAGCTACCGAGCTTTGGAACACTTGCCCCAGCAGGGCAGACGTGGGCATGAGGCCCGAGGGCCAAGAGGCCACAGGAAGCAGAAGCTGAAGAGACAAGGAACACAAGAAGCTGAGCTGCTCCAGTCTCAAAAGGTATGGCCGAGACCTCTGGGGTTTCAAAGGGTGGAGTTGTCACTCCGATGGACTAGGAGAATGGTGCGCCTGAAGCCGAGGGAGCAGAGTTGCTGTCCCGGTGGGCCTGGAAGGCGGAGCTGAAGACCAGGGCTGAGGGGCCTCCACTCAGAATCCGGAGACTGTGGCCAATAGCTAGAGTCTGGAGGGCAGTGCTATTGTGTAAGTTGTCTCAGAGAACAGAAGATTATTTTCAAGCCTTGAGGGCTAATGTAATGTGTTCTGCTAACTTGCTTGGTGCCTGTTATTCCTTCTTTCCCTCCAGTTTCTCCCATTTGTAATGGAAATGTCTAGCTTGTGCCTGTTCTGCCATTGTACCTTTGGAAACAGATAACTTGTACTCTAGATTTCACAGATGAAGAGGAATTTTTGGATTTTGGACTTGGAGTTAAGACTTTTTCTGTGATAAGATGAGACGAATATCTTTTGCATGTTGCAAAGATGTGATTTTTGGGGGGCCAAAGGGTGGAATGTCATGGATTGGATTGTGTCCCCCCCAAAAATGTGTGTAGCACCTTGGCTAGGTCATGATTCCCAGTATTGTGTGATTGTGTTATCTGATGTGATTTCCTTATGTGTTGTAAACGCTACCCTTATGATGAGATTATATGTGATCTCCTCATGTGTTGTAAATTCTATCACTGTGATGAGGTTATACTGATGAGGTTGACAAGATCAGTGTCTTAATGCAATCTCTTTTGAGATATAAAAGGGAGAAGCGAGCAGAGACACATGGGAACCTCATACCACCGAGAAAGCAGTGTTGGGAGCAGAGCGTGTCCTTTGGACCTGAGGTTCCTGCGCAGAGAAGCTCCCAGACCAAAGGAAGACTGATGACGTGGACTTTCCTCCAGAGCCGATGGAGAAAGCGTTCCCCTGGAGCTGACACCCTGAATTTGGACTTGTAGCCTACTGGACTGTGAAGAAATAAACTTCTCTTTGTTAAAGCCATCCACGTGTGGTACTTCTGTTAGAGCAGCACTAGATGACTGAGACAACATGTGAGACATCATAACAGGTCTTCTGCAGTCTTAATCTATGAATCCCCAAATTCTTGCCCAGAAAATCTCACGATGCACTGACTCTCCGAGTATCACAATTTAAGAAAATTTAGAAGTAAAATGATAATATATGAAAATATTAGGATATGTATTACTGCCTATCTGAGATACTTTCATACTTTAATTGCAATATGTTTAGTTATGATATTATTCTCAGTGATTCAGAGCCATTCTCACTGAATGAGAGGATTCCATAGAGCAGCCCCAGGAAAGAAGCAAATTCACAAGACAGCCAGTGTCCTTATTTTACGTGGAACAAGGTCAAAATCTTTTTAACTGGAAGACTATGCTTTCCTCATTTAAAAGTAGGCATTTCTACCCTAGAAAGATACTTGCTGCTGTGAGGTGTGTTTGCTCTTAGGTAACTCAGAAAGGATACCACCGCAATCCTTACTGACCAAGAGTGTGGACTGTAAGGGAAGCATACATATCTTCCCCCAGCTCCTCAACTCCACAGACCAGATCACCTTCCTTGCTGCTTGAGAGCCAGCTTAAGTGTGAGAAGAGACATCCAGCCCTATTTTTATCTGGCTAAAGTCTGAGAGGGCAGAGTTTGCAAGATACAAGGATATTGAGGTCCAAGATACGTGAAGAAGTAAAGAGAAAAGAGAACACTTCAAAGGAAGCTGCTGGAGGATTACATCAAGAGAATTAGGGATGAGGGATCATCCACTGGGGATACTTTCTGGAGGCCTAAGTGGTGAGCTCTTACCTCTATCTATCCCGCCCTACCACGCTTCAAGAAAATACATTAATCAGACACAAAGTCAAAAGCCCTGGTCCTCCTCCTCTACACTGTTTAGGGACACTTACTGGAGGCATCATCAAAGGAATCATTTTAAACATCCATCAGTATTCTGAATGTGTTGTGTCTAGAAAAGGCCACTTCCCAGTGGCACTCAAAAAGGGGAGAATATTTAATTCTGGTTTGTAATGGCTCCCCCCAACCCAAAGAGCTACAGCCCAAAAAACTGAATTCTGTAATCCTTCCCTCACAAAAAGGATGTGACTTTAGAGTGATGATGGTGATGATAATGATTATGATAAAAACCAGTCTGCATTGAAGTGCTTGCTACAGTTTACCAAACCCTGTTCTAATCCCTTTACTTTACAATGTGATCTTCATACTTAATCTCCACAAAAATCTTACCAGTCAGATCCTATTGTTATTATTATTTTACAGATGAGGAAGCTGAGGCAAAGAGTGGTTAAGAACTTGGCTAAGGTCACAAAGCTAGTCAGTGGTAGAGAATTTGAACCAAGGCCATTTAACTCTAGACCCCATGCTCTTAGACTCTATGCTACAGGCTTCTTTTTCTTCTTCTTCTTTTTTATTTTTTTTTTAAAGACACGAGCCCATCACACCTGTGTTACATTTGAGAGGCTCAGATAGTATCTTTGGATGTTTCCTCAGTATACAGTTGAGGCCAAACTAAGTCATACCCAAGGAAAGAATGAAATTCATATCTGTCTTTTCAAAGATGGCTAGGAATCGAGTCTCCTCTCTAACCAACTTACTTTCTTCTCAAAACAAGACATTGGTCTTAAGCTGCCTTCCCTGCTAAAAAGTAAAATCCAAAGAGAGACACATATATCAGAGGTGCTATGATTTCAGGTTTTTGAAACACTAGCTTAATACAAGAGAAATTGCACAGTAAGCAACTATTTTCTACTTAATTTAAAGTTAATTTATATCTTCCCCAGGGTTCAAAGACTAAAACATGGCCCAAATATAAATAAAACCTCTAAAATCAGGACAACACAAAGCATGTCCACAAGGATAAAAAGAAGTAAAGAAAGGGTGTAAGAGACAGAATTTATAGGCTCAATGTTAGAGCTAGAATAGATCTTAATGACACTTGAGAGGAGAAAGTCAAATGACTTTTCCAAGGTCCCAAGTGTCTGAGTTGGGGATAGAACTCAAGGTTCCTGGCACCTAGCCCAGTGTTCGTTCCACTATATCACATGGCCTCCCTGAAACACAAACCACTAGACATATGACAAAGAAGAAAGCAAGGGAGCTACGCCACATGAATAGCCAGATTGTTGAGGGAACGGGGTGGGGGGTAGGGAGCAAAGGACTGAAGGATAATATGGTTTTACAGAAATCTATTTGCAAGTAGATACTGTGGTTACCAACGTGGCTGCTCAAGAGAAAGAACAACTGAGTGACAGCAAGGACAAAGGCATGGACAGTCTCACAAAGGGAGACACAGAAGTCACAGTGCTTCGTGTATATCACCAATACACTTCATCAAGTTGAGACCAAGAATAACAGTGAGGAAAAGCCCACCATACACAAGGCCCCTTTATTCTTGGAGCTTTCCTGTTTCACACACACTTTACCTGATGAAATGTTAGACCTTTTGCTCCTATTTCTGTGGGAGCCTTTTGATTTTTCCACATTCAGCTAGCACATTTTTTAACTATTTAGCGTTTCTATTTCTTTTTTGCAAATTAATACGCTGTGTACACTGATGATATAGTTGGAGGTTAATGAAATCAGATGAAAATAGCTTAGATTACAATTTCCCCATTTCTTCACTACAATGTGTGCCACCTACTGTTCGGCCACGAAATATTGCAGCTCTCGCATCAATAAAACTTCGTATTAATATTCTCTGAGGTGAAAAGACTCTATTAGC
Organism: Dugong dugon; assembly: GCA_030035585.1. Taxonomy (NCBI): domain Eukaryota; kingdom Metazoa; phylum Chordata; class Mammalia; order Sirenia; family Dugongidae; genus Dugong; species Dugong dugon. The sequence continues at coordinate 45,974,730 of CM057479.1, forward strand.
CATTTTTTTTCATCCTGTTCTTTGCTTCCAACTGTGTTTAGCTTTGGAACCGTCTGACAAATGGCCATTATTCTCTGGGCTAGTAAAAAATTTCTAAACTTTCGGGGAAATGTAGTTGGTCAAAAGCCCAAGAGAATAGGCTTGTTGAATTAAATGATAAATATATGCATTTAAGGTCATTAGAGACTTTATCTCCTGTGAAGGCTATATTTGTCAGATTGATATAATTTCTCTCAACTGAGTACTTAACTCCATCAGCCAACGTTATTACGATTAGTCCTTTCCCTTTAAGTGGGAGACTTCTGGCTAACAACACGTGTGCTCTCGCTGGTGCTGCTTCTCGAGGATCAAGGCACACCTTTGTTTCATTTAGTATGCAATTTTCACCTCTGACCCAAGAAATGAGTCCTGGGCTTCCTGAACTTTATTGCCTGTTAATAGACTGCTGGCTCTCTTTTCAGCAGTAATAGAAATGGCGGAGAGGCATTTCATTTAAGAGGCTGGCAGAACTGCAGGCTGAAAGACAATGTCAGAATTAAAAGCCAGTCCAGCCAAGAAAGAATATAAAGACCACAATGAAATGAAAAAGGAAGTTTTCCATATTTCTTCACAGATTGAACACCCAGTACATAAATAAGAACAGCATCCCAGATCTAATTATTTTCCCACCGCAACAATGGCAGACACCCTGAATGGTGCTAAGTGATTGATCTAGTAATTCATCTTCAGCTTACACCTATCTACATATTTCGTTTCTCCTCATTAAACTGGAGACATCAGTGACAAACTTATGAAGCGGGAGTCTTTGGCTTCATAAAATACACACAGATGCTCATCAGAGGCTCTTTCCTGCCTATTTCTTAGTGACACGTGTTTATAATTTTGTCTGCATTTCACTTGCTGCAGTTTACTCTTAAGTACATCTGTTCAATTAAAATGGAAACGTGTGACATGGCTGGTACTCAGCAACTTTCAAGCTTGTTAATGAAATGTTCTAAAGTCCCTGCCTTAGCTCTTTATTTGCAAAAGAATTCCATTCTGCAGTATTCCAGTGATTGAAAACTACAAATAAAAATACCCTTTAAAACACATACAAAGAAGTCGACTGTTTTGTTACTAGTTAAGAAAGGACAGTTTGACTGCATAAGGACGTTACATGAAAAGACATTATTAAAAATGATTTACTGCCTCGTGTTTGGAAACTTACAGGAAAAGTCTGATAATATATTAAACTTGTTTATTACGACTTCATATAATTTTGAATAATACTACTTTTCCCTTTGACAAGTGCAATAAACTCTACTGGTATAGACGTAGGTTGATTATCACAAGTCAACTGTGTTGCTTAAAGAAACATGCCCAAACAATCAGCTTCTGACGGCTGCATCTCCAGTTATTTACACTCGCCATCATGGTAATAACTCACCATTTCTATATTAATAAGGCAGTGAAATTTATTATGATGGTATTGAAAAGTTATTAAGTACTGCATCCCAAGTGACAAAGTACCACAGCACTGTCACTATCCAAAAGCAGTTGCCCATTCATCACCTGCCTTTCCAGATGGTCCTGCATCTTTATCGCTCCCAGGTTGGTGACATCACCTGTTCACCCACTCAAAATTGATGATGAAAGCAAACAGATCTATCTTACTTACATTTACCAAATCAATTTAATTTTTACAGGCTGTGGCTTAGTGACATATTGACTGTTTTCCTTAATAGCGTCTACCGTATTTAATGCAAGGATGTCATCTTTGATTCCTGGCTTGCATAATGTGTCATTTCATAATAAATTTTTCTAACATATTTACTTAATGGAAAGAATTATGATTGCTTGTCAGTTCTCTTATTAAACACAATGATAATTCTTTTTTCTTTTGAGGATCATCCGTTGGGCAGCAGAGCTATTTTTATCCCTCCTTGTCTCTTAAAGGGGGCAGTGTCAGGTATATAAAGTAAGTTCTAATCCAAGACTGGACATGTGACTGACCGCTCTCAACCCTGAAGCTCAGTGCTGCAAGGACTTTATCTCATTTACTTGTTTTTATGGAAGAACTAGATTCTCAAGTGATGCTATAGTCGAAAAACTGTATTAGCCATAACTGAAGACAAACGTATGAAATACCACTACCAAAGGATAACAGCTGTAAAAGTGTTTTTAATGATTCCAATGATGTTGCATCTTATTGCAGTCAAAGAAGGGGTTATTGCAGTCCATTCTCTTCAGCTAGCTCTGTTAGATTAGACATATGTTAACATAAATGTCTGCATTGTATAATGCTAATTAAGATGCAGGTAGAAAGACTGGTCCACTGACTAACTGATGCTGTTGTTGCTGTTAGGTGCCTTTGAGTCAATTATGACTCATAGTGACCCTATATGACAGAGTAGAACAGCTCCGTAGGGTTTTCTAGGCTGTAATCTTTACAGAAGCAGATCACCAGTTCTTTCTCCCATGGAGCTGCTGGTAAGTTCAAACTACGAACCTTTCAGTTAGCAGCCTAGCGCTTAACTGCAGCGCCACCACAGCTCCTTATACTCACATGTAATACCCCTTGTCCCCAGGTATGACTACAGATCCCATCTGCTGCCCTTCCAGACAAATGTTCTTGTGACATCACGCTGTGTTACCACGGTACTGGGGGTACATTTTGTATTACCTAAAGTGAACAGTAACTAGATTTACTTTTGGAGATGGAGGCAAAATGATACCGAGCTTTTGGTTTTTTTGCTTAACATCCATGACATATGTGTCTGCTCAGGGGCAAGTCCCCAAGTCACCGCTTACCAGTGCCTATATTCTGAGAGGCCTGGGTCCCAGAGCGCAAATCACTGTGTGGCCCCCTGCCTATCAAGCCCCCACCTGTATTATTTGTAAACGGTAAAAACAACATCAAATAAACCTCAAGGTTGACCCTCAAAAGAAAAATTGGGAAAGAGATTGTGACAAAGGAACTAAGTAATCTAAAGTGTGGGCGTCTATTTCTTTAGACATCATGACTTAGCCAAGAGACACTACAGTGCAAGCGCTTAGCAGGGGTTAGGGAGCGACAGGGGAAGGAATAGCTAAACCACATCAGCTGCACGCTGCTGGCTTAGATTGGCAGCAATTGCTGTGTTAGCTACATCTTTCTCTAGCTACCTGGTTTACTCACACAGTGTGAATGTAGCTAACCCTCTCTTCACTGAAGTTAACAAGGTCTGAGACGATCTGCAGCTTTACCTTGCCCTGTCCTGACCTGAATGTGTTTCAGCATTAGTGACTTCCTGGGGAGATCCCAAGAAGATGGGAGAATTCAGTACAGGAACATCTCCATTTGTTGCCCTACTGTTTAATCTCAATCAAAGGAGCAGAAACTTATGACTCTCACAGCAGCATCCTAGGATAGTTATGTCCCTTTGGAAACCAAGCCCAGGATTTCCTATACCCCTGTAATTGGAAAGACACCAGCTCAAGTTAGGGCAGAGCCAGGTAACCTGCTAGTACTTGTAGACCAGGTTCGCATAGAAGATTCTTCACGCTCATCTAATCAGATGACCTTATCCTAACTCATTGGTTAAGCAGAGTCTTGCCCCTGGGTGAGGTTTCCAGGAAAACATGGATTCAGGCTGGCAGTGTTGCGAGACCAACAAGAAACAACTTTTTTGAGGGCAGCTGGCCTCTGTGCCAGGGTTGAGATATTATGCTGGCATCACACACCTGCTGAATTCCTACCACAAGAATCTAAACAATGAAAAAAGAAAAACAAATCATCCACACCTGTGGCTGCCAACCAGTAGAGGGTTCAGTGCCACGCCATGCACACCTGAGAAGCCTGGGAGGTCAGCTACAGTGTCAGAGGAAAATACCACTGTCAGCTGGTTAATGGGAGGTACAAACGTGTGAACCCTTCATGGGTCTGTGACATGAGCTGACTGGCCAATAGCCATAGAAAATATGTTCATACATATTACCTATGCACAAGAGAAACCCTAGGTCTAGGTGTGGCAGGGATAAAAGAGAAGGTTTCAGATAATAGGTACTGTATTTGTAATCATCATAAGGAGCCCTGGTGGCACAGTAGTTAAAGCACTCGCCTGGTAACTAAAAGGTCAGCGGTTCGAACCTACCAGCCTCTCTGCGGCAGAAAGATGTGGCAGTCTGCTTCTGTAAAGGTTGTTTTCTAGTCAGTTCCGACTCATAGCGACCCTATGTACAACAGAATGAAACACTGCCCGGTCCTGCACCATCTCACAATTGTTGCTATGTTTGATTCCATTTTTGCAGCTACTCTGTCAATTCATCTCACTGAGGGTCTTCCTCTTTTTCGCTGACCCTCTTCTTTACCAAGCATAAAATTCTTCTCCAGGGACTGATCCCTCCTGATAACATGTCCAAAGTATCTGAGACGAAGTCTTGCCATCCTTCCCTATAAGGAGCATTTTGGCTGTACTTCTTCCAAGACAGATGTGTTCGTTTTTCCAGCAGTCCATGGTATATTCAATATTCTTTGCCAACACCACAATTCAAAGGCATCAATTCCTCTTCGGTTCTCTTTATTCACTGTCCAGCTTTTGTATGCATATGAGGCATTGAAAATACCATGGCTTGGGTCAGGCACACCTTCGTCCTCAAAGTGACATCTCTTTGCTTAATTTTTAACACTTTAAAGAGCTCTTTTGCAGCAGATTTGCCCAGTGCAATGCGTCTTTTGATTTTTTTGACTGCTGCTTCCATGGGCATTGATTGTGGATTCAAGTAAAACGAAATCCTTGACAATTCAATATTTTCTTCATTTATCATGATGTTCCTTAGCTTATTGGTCTACTAACCAAAAGGTCAGCAGTTTGAATCCACCAGGTGCTCCTTGGAAACTCTATGGGGCAGGTCTACTCAGTCCTATAGGGTCGCTTGAGTCGGAATTGACTCGACAGCAACAGGTTTGTTTGGGTTTTTTTGGTGAGGATTTTTGTTGACTTTATGTTGAAGTGTAATCCATACTGAAGGCTGTAGTCTTTGATCTTCATCAGTAAGTGCTTTAAACCCTCCTCACTTTAGCAAGCAAGGATGTGTCATCTGTATATCGAGGGTCGTTAATTAGTCTTCCTCCAATCCTGATGCCACATTCTTCTTCATATAGTTCAGGTTCTTGAATTATTTGCTCACCATACAGATAGAATAAGCATGGTGAAAGGATACAACCCTGACACACCTTTCCTGATTTTAAACCACACAGTATCCCTTTGTTCTGTTTGAACGGCTGCCTCTTGGTCTATGCACAGATTTCACATGATCACAGTGAAGTATTCTAGAATTCCCATTCTTTGCAATGTTATCCGTAATTTGTTATGACCCTCTAGGGCAGTTCTACTCTGTCCTATGTGGTCGCTGTGAGTCAGAATTGACTCATGGCAAGGGTTTCCGGGTGGGTGAGTAATCATCGTCCTCTACCCCCACGGAGAAAGGAGGCTTCTTTTGTAGATCAATATCTGGGTCCTTGATTATTTTGTGAAATCCAGAAACTGGATAACCCAAAGAGTAGAAAAAGATCATACTGGATACGTTAATCTACACAATAAAAAAGATAGAAAAGTAGAGGCCTGGATTATGAGGAGAGTTTTGAGAAGGGAGAATCTTGGAGAAAAGCAGCTGCTGGATGTGTGAGATAATGAGAGAAAAGAAAATGAACGATAGAGAAGAACACAGAGAATGAATTGAAGTTTTGCAATATATTATAAATCAAATCCACTTTGATGTTTCTGAGAAAGATTTAATTTAAAATTTTTTTTTGGTTCTTTGGCCTCCTCTTTTTTTTTTTTTTAATTACTGTAGTGACTGCCATGGCGTAGAAGTCTCCGGTTGGTGCACATGGTTAACACGCTCAGCTGCTAACCAAAATGTTGGAAGTTTAAGTTCACCCAGAGGAGCTTTGGAAGAAAGGCCTGGTGGTCTACTTCTGAAAACTCAGCCATTGAAAACCCTATGGAGCACAGTTCTACTCTCACACACATGGGGTCTCCACGCGTCAGAGTCAACTCAATGGCAACTGAGTTGGGCCAATGTGGAGCCATAAAGCAATCCAACTTTATATATGGGTTTCATAGAGAAAGAATGAGGCATCAACTATAGTACTGGTAGATTCCAAAATGATCAATTAAAAAAACACACACACTCAAAAAGTCACATGTGTTTGCGTGTTTATGTGTGTGTGTGTGTGTGTGTGCGTGTGTGTGCATAAGATTACACACTATGGGTTCTGGAAGCAGATAGAATAAAAGGAAAGTAATGTTGTTTCTGTATCAGATGACACTCCACAGCTGACTTCCTAGGATTAAGTTAAGAGGTCCAAACAAATTATTTTCTGTCTCTTGGGCGGCATTTGACTGGTGGAATAAAAGTCTGATCTGACAGCTGATGGAATAAATGCTTAACAGTGTGATAGGGTCTGGATCTGGAAGCAGTAGATATTGGGAGGGGGTGGCATGGCCAACAATAATAGAATGAACTTTCAGTTGTTCTTGAACCTGCTTCTCTTTTCCCAGTCCTGGGGTCCTCTCCTCTGAGATCTTCTCCTTTGGGCATGTGTATCCAGCCCACATTATGGTGGGGAGCTCCTCGGTGACTCAAGGTCTTTCTGTGTAATGTTTGCTTCATCTTCTATCAGTCTGCCTAGAATCAGTACAAGTGAAATCCCTTTATAACAAAAAACAAAACCAAATCCACTGCCATCGAGTCGACTCTGACTCACAGCAACCCTATAGGTCAGAGTAGAACTTCCCTATAGAGTTTCCTATGCTGTAATCTTTATGGAAGCAGACTGCTACATCTTTCTCCTGCGGAGCAGTTGGTGAGTTCCAACCACCATCTCTTTAGTTAGCAGCCGAGCGCTTAACTACTGCACCACCAGGGCTCCTTTTTAAAAGAACTGTCAAATTCCTTGTGCTGTACTAAAAGTTTGTTATATCAAATTTTGACTTGAAAAAAAATGACCAACTAACAAGTAATGCCATATGGATCTTAACATTCACGCCATATGGGTCTGCTCAGGAGTAACATCCCCAAGTCACTGGGGACAAAAGTCTTTTTATTATTCTTTTGGTAATTACTTTTGACCTATTTTTACTCTTCGTGATTTTTTTTTTTTTTTGGCTTGATAATCATACTGGTTATCATACAAAAAAAATTCTTAAAAAGCATACAATATTTGATGTATCTTCAGCTATATCATGAAAGACCAAAAGAGATTCCAGGGCAAAACTTAAAGATACTATTTATTTACTAGATTTGCATATAGCTAAAGTGCTAATACATTTTTTTTTAAACTCTATCTTGAACAGAATTATGTACAAAGAGAACTACTCCATCAACATTATTGTATGATTCTATCGATATAAACTTTGAGAAGTTAAGATGCTACGCTAATAAAAAAATTTATTTATCCCTCAAATAAATGAATGTACAATTCCCCTCAATTTCCCCATGTTTCCATACTACCTACTTATCACTATTGGAATAAATTCTCTCCAGGTTGTTACCTCCGTTCAGAGAACAAATCGGGAGCAGAATCTGCCAGCTCTTTTATCTTTCTAAGAAACATTTGAATCAGTTTCCTGTTACTCTGCACTATTGCCTAACTGTTGTGTGCCATGGAATCAATTCCGACCAATAGAGACACTATAGGACAGAGTAGAACTGCCCCATAGGGTTTCCTAGGCTGAAACCTTTATGGGAGCAGATCTCCAGGTCTTTTCTCTCACAAAGTGGCTGGTGGATTTGAACCACTGACCTTTTCGGTTAGCAGCCGAGCACTTAACCATTGAGAACAGAATATTCTGATGCAATGGATTCCAACTAAATATTCTAGAATAATAAGGCACAATAAAGAATTTCTACCCCTTGTTGACCAAATCCTAGAGTCAATTGTCAATACTTTTAAAAGGGGATCTTTCCTAAATATTGTATGTTTTGAACCTAGAAGATTTATTATTGATCTATTGATTTATTGACTATAGAGGGAAGCAATAATCATGCAACTATGGGGTGAATAAATAAAAAAGAGACTCATTTTAGTCCATCTTATAAGATACACTATGAGTTGGAATCGACTCGAAGGCAATGGGTTTGGGTTTTTTTGGGTTATACAATAGACTAGCCATTTATATGAAGGCTCCTAACTGTAAGCAAAACACCCAATATTCCTTTGAAAAATGAACAACTCATATGCAAATTCTCCTTGATCACTAAGGCAGGAAGAATGAAACAAAAGACTCCTGATATTTGGGGAACTTTACAAAAACTGATACAAGACTTGCCCATATCACCAACAACACTCCGGAAGTACTAGGGTCGTAAGATGAGTAGACAGGCTGGATTCCATCACTGCCTTTCATGGAAGAAGGTAGATGACCACAGTATTAACAGAGCATTGTTGCTATTGCTATGTGCCATCAACTTGATTCCAACTCATAGCAACCCTATAGAATAGAGCAGAACTGCCCCATTGAGTTTCCTAGGCTGTAATCGTTACAGAAGTAGATCGCCAGGTATTTTCTCCTGCTGTCTAGTTCTGAAATAAATCAGCTATTGAAAACTCCATGGAGCACGGTTCTACTCTGGCACGCACAGGATTGCCACGAGTAGGAACTGACTTGGCAGCAAGTGATTAATGTACCAATTAGTTTTGACAAATATACCATGGTAATATAAGATGTTAACATTAGGCAAAGCTGAGTAAGATGTATAAGGAGCCTCTGCAATAATTTCAACTTTTCTGTAAATCTAAAATTATTCCAGAATAAAACGTTTATTTTTAAAAAGCTAGTGTAGACTGTTCGTAATAGGGTCACGTTGACATTTTTTTTTTTAAATTTGGATTCAATTTTAATTCAGATCAGTAGGAAATGTTCAGGATTGCATGTTATTAGGCTTCATCTGAGATAAGCAGGTGAGTTGAGACTAGGCTCATAAAGCAAAATAGCAGTTAAATTGATAATACGGCTTTCAACAAAACAGCTGATAAAAGGCTTTATACATATTTTTTAAAGTTATAAAAATTTTTAAAAATTAATATCAAAATATTTGGTTCATACAATAATAATTATATTGATTAAGCATTTAAAAAAAAAAAAAAAAGAAAAGCAGTGTCCCTCCTGAGCCTGGGTCAAAACTAAAGATAGGTCATGGTGCTTCAGGAGAATAAACTTCTCTTTTCATTCAACAACCAAAGATTTAGTTTATGTTATGTATGCTGGGGGCACAATGTGAATAAAATAGATTGCATTCTTTTTTCTTGATTTCATTATACAGTCACGTGCCACACAGCATCCATTTGGGCCATGTCCAACAGCATATTCATCCATTGTCCCATAAGGTTATAATACAGTTAAAAAATCCCAATTGGAAAACAGGGCGTAGCAGACGTAACCGGGCATAGCAAATGCAACAGCTTCCGGCATGCAACACGTGTATCTCGTGTCTTTTGTATACAATAGGCTTTAGAGGGGTTGGTTCATAACTACGAGTTGTAAATCAGACGTTTGTAACCTGGGGATTGCCTGTAGATAATACAGTGTTCCCACAATGTCCAAATCACGTAACACCCTATTTCACAGAATGTATCATGGATGTTAAGCGACACATAACTGTATTCTAAAATAATCAATAACATTTCCTTAAACCCCAAGAACAAATCCAGGGTTCTATTAGACCTCACTTCTTCTCTTGCCATTTTCTCAGTTCTTAATCATTCACAAAGTAAAACTGAATACCCAAACTACATTTCAACAAACAAACAAACCAGTTGCTGTGGAGTCGATTCTGACTCATAGTGACTCCCATGTGTGTCAGAGTAGAGCTATGCTCCATAGGATTTTCAATGGCTGATTTTTCAGAAGCAGATCACCAGGCCTTTCTTCCAAGGCACCTGTACGTGGTCTCAAACCACCAACCTTTCAGTTAACAGCCAAGAGTGATAGCGTTTGCACTAGCCAGTAGGGGAAAACTATATTTACCATCTGTTATGGATTGAATTGTGTTCCCCCCCAAAATATGTGTTGTAAATCCTAACCTCTACGCCTGTGGTTATAATCCCATTTGGTAATGGTTTGTCTTTGTTACATTAATGAGATTAGTGTAGGGTGTGTCTTGAGTCAATCTCTTTTGAGATATAAAGGAGATTAAACAAGGAAAGAAGCAGAGATGCAGGAAGAGAGATGCCAAGCCACATGCTAATGACCCAGGAGCAGAAGCTCAGAAGAGACAAGGCCCTTGCCCCAGAGCCGACAGAGACAGAAAGCCTTCCGCTAGAGCCCACACCCTGAATTTGGACTTCTAGCCTCCTAAACTGTGAGAAAATAAATTTCTGTTTGATAAAGCCATTCACTTGTGGTGTTTCTGTTGTAGCAGCACTAGATAACTAAGACACTATTTTTAAAATAATTTTAGAAAAAATAAATACTTTTGTAATGTAAGGTTTTATGATAATATACGTTTATTATTAGATTATATTCGTGTTTCTTAACTACCCATTAGAAACATGCTTTTGGATAACTGATAGTTATCATCCTCTGTTGGAATCAATTCATTTTGAAATTACTAAGCCAAAAGTCCTCTCCTAGTTAACTAGCTCTAAGGTTAGGGTGTACTGCAACTTGTCAAGCGTACTTGCTTTCTCATGGATGAACTAAACGTTCTTCTCTGAAATCAGTGCCAAACTAGGTAAAATTCGTTTTTGACCCAAGCATAACTAGATGGAAATAGGGGACAGATACTCAAAGACAATCTGCTTCATCTCTCTAAACTCTCAAATTACCCCATTTTTCTTTATTACCAAACCTATGTTATTTGACTGTCAGCCTCCTGACTCTGACCACAGATGTTAGGTATCTTGAAAGTACAATGTTGTTGTTGCTGCTTTTAATGGATATTCATGTCTCTGTTAACATACAGATTGCACATTTAAATAGGCAAAACTCCACCGCCGAACTCAAATCAAACTTACAAATGTGGGACCTATTTCTTTGAAAATGATATAGGTAGGCACACATTCATTGTAATATCACATGTCAGGATTACGTTGCTAGAACGTAATGTATTGCCAAAGCAGTGCATCAAAATTATTTAATTAATTTCTGACTCCAGTAAAATCTCTTTCCACTGTTTATTTCCCTCCCATTTATTTAACAGAACGTGACAGAAGTTTACTGTCCACTCCTGTCATTATTTTTCTGCCTGAATATGTGCATGTTTGAAGGGAGAAAAAGAAAAGCTAAGTTCATACCTGGCGTTTTAACTGATAAGACTAACTTGGATCAATTCTGGGTGAAATGGATATAATGAGGCTTTGACACATAATAGGTGCTTCATCAACTAACTGACATCTCCTTGCAGAGTTTTATGATGACCACTGTTAATAACGATAGGCAAAGAAAATGTGCTAAATAATCATATTTCGAGGAAACAAAACTTTATGCTATTTTTCTAACAACCTCTCTCAGACTATTAAAAAAACATGTCACCCAAATTGCTCTTTGATTTAAAAAGAAATTTATGAATCTCTCCTGAACCCTTGTTTTACTTCTTAATTAGGAAATAGCGCTTCCTTTTCAAATAAACCCAGGGTCAACTAATTAGACTGCATCAGATATACTTGAACCTCTAGGAAATAGAAGTGAGGGAAAAGCAATAATTTAAAAAAATCAATAAACAATTGGTAGATCCGTGCTAGATCTGTATTTTCCACAGCTTTTTTTGCGGGGGGTGGGGGGCGGTGGCTAACATTATTGAGCTCTTCTAAGGAGCCCTGGTGGCGCAGTTGTTAGCAGTTCGGCTACTAACCAAAAGGTGGGCAGTTCAAATCCACCAGCCACTCTTTGGAAACCCTATGGGGTAGTATTACTCTGTCCAATAGGGTTGCTATGAGTCGGAGTCGACTTGACGGCAACAGGTTTGGTTTGGTTTTTATCGGGAAGAAGAGTCCCTGGGTGGAGCAAATGATTAGAACTTGGCTATCAGCTGAAAAGTTGGTGGTTCAAATCCACCCAGAGGAGCCCTTCGAAGTACAAACCTATGAAGTGCAATTCTACTCTGAAACACTCGGGGTCGCCATGCGTCGGAAGGGACTCCACGGCAACCGGTTTGGTTTCTTTGTTTTACCAGGTGGACGGCTCTGTGCTAAGGTCAACATACAGTGTCACAATTTACCCTCATAACAAGCGTAATTTCATGGGTACAAACATTATCCTCATTTTACATGTTAATAAACTGAGAGGCAGAGAGTTAAGTAACTTCTGCCAAATCACTCAGCTAGCACGGGAGCCTCCAGGATTTGAACCGGGGAACTCTTATTCCAGAATCCAACTCTTCACTGCTCTGCCACAAAGTCTCCGTGTTATCAAAGAATGGTTGGTCGTCTTCAGAAGGAAATATATGAGAAAACTCTAGTCTTAAATCAACAGAATATTTTCTTCTTCACTCACTCAGTAACTCTAAAGTTTAAAATAGAGAAAGACTTCCACCACAGATTACTTGCAGGTTCTAAGACAATCAAGCACTTTATAGTCCTTGAAGATCTTTTTTGTTAAAGTCAAGTCATGTGCACTGTGAGGTGGCAATCACTGCCAAACTCTAATAATATTTTTAGAGTTTAACTTTATTAAATTAATCCTTGTTTGGGAGAAAATCATACAAATTATATATATATACACATACATATTGATGGCTTATTTTACTCAACCATATATTTTGGTCTGTTAATCATACTTTCAAGAACATCCTATTTCTCTAAAATATAAATTTAAATGATTTTCCAAAGGTGCCTTATTTGGGAAATATACTCAACTTTTTATAAATTACTTAAAGTGGCCCCGAATTATGTTATCTTTTATCCTTCTCTTTTAAAAACTTTATTTTAAGAGACTATCCTATTTCCTTAGTTCATTTTAATTTTATAACAACTAATGATATATGATAGCTATTATTGGTCCGACTGGTCAAATAAAAAAGCAGGGACCAATTGATTTTAAGTAGTTTCCCTATAATCACACAGTTAGTGACAGAAGTAATACTTGGTTCCATATGTCTAAATTTCAGAATCTAGCTTTTGCCACAGGCCTATTTAAGCCCCTACTCCATGCCTCCTCCTTCAGGGTGACATAATCCTATATTCATTCATTCATTCATTTATCCATTCATTCATTCACTCATTTTTTCACTGAACAATTATTTGTTGAATGTCTGCTTGTTTCAGGTAATGTGTTGAGTGCTGGATAACACCACAGGTATCAAAAAATTTGTGGAATGTAATTAACATATTTCATTAGGAGGATATAGCTATGCAAACTCTCAAGGAAATTTTGCTCTATTAGGGAAGTTAGACAATAATTTGGATGATGTGCAATGTTTTAGGTTCTTCGGTAAATGGATTTATCTGGTACTATGCTGGGACAAAAAGTAGGCCGTACTAAATTGTGACCAGAAAGGTCAGTAACGGTATTATAAAAGAAATGAACTCAGGGAGAACAGTGTGTGCAAAGGAATGGGGCCAGGTAGAGCATGGGTCTACAAATCGAACATGACTGGTATGGGAGAAAGTAGAGTCAGATGTCACAGGTTTTGGCTTGGGTCGGTAACTGCGTAGATGCTACTGCAGTTTATTAAAAGAGGAAATACTCAAGAAGGGGCACTTTGTAGGGAAAGAGAGCAAGGGTTGTACTATAGATCACAGTGGTTTGTTTGGTTGGGATAGGCTGACTTTCTGTAGGGGAAACATTGAGTACAGAATCTGATCCATAGTAGGCAGTCAATAATTGCTCAGTCTGGATTTCCTCTGTTCAATGTTTATCTTTCTTGGCTTGAGATATTTTTTTTCTCCTTAACTCATCATTTTAAGAAATAAAGGAGTATCAAAGAGAGGTCATACTAGTTAATCACAATTACTTGTCTAACCAAACAGAAGGGAAATCAGCTACAGTGGAGGGCAAATATGACATAAGATGATTACAAATGAACAGGCAGGAGCAGGCTGAGATGCCTTTGTGAAAGTGGCTTTGTTGATCATGATTGGGTTTTGTATTAACTAGGCTAAGATTAAAAAAAAAAAGAAAGACAAAGTAGAGTCAAGAACTCAACCGCTCTTTGGTGGATAGTAAGTTTGCTGAAATCACAAAAAAAGCCCTTGCTGTAGTTTGGTTCATAATACATCCAGACCAGACAATCCACACTCTCAAAAGCAAGGGTGACCATTAAAATGGAGAAGACTACTGAAATGATCCTTAACTGAATTCTTGAAGGAGGAGACAGAGGGAATCAGTGATCTTCATCCAAAGAGTCATGAACTATTTATAGAATAATCTGGAATATTTATGGAATAATCTTGAAGCAATGAAACTACTCAGTTCTGACATCATGAAAAAAAATCATTTTACATTTCTCAAGGTAAATATTTGTCCTTGTACTTGTTGAAGACATTTTACTCCAAGGAGGAAAAAAAATAATTATTTTTAAATTTCCTCTAACTGCACAATTTTCCCCAGGTTCATCCCCAACCCATGGTTATCCTGTTAAAGAGACACATTCCTGCATTTACCAACACTGTAATTACAAAATGATTTCGTTATTAAGCCTTAGTTTATTTCCAAGCCTTCTGGATAATCCCCAGCAGTACTGCACTTGTTGTTTAACTCTAGAGACTGTGTAATAAAAGTTTAATGAGTTACTTATTATTAGAATGTTTATAGCCATTATTTAAAGGTGAGCAATAATGACGTAAAGTTTGCACGCATTTGGTTTAAAACGTATTCAACTCACATATCAGTTAATGCTACAGTGATTTTTTTAAAACTCTCTTATCAATACACGTGTCTAAAGGCAATGTAGCTAAACCACAGCCTTACTGGGGCTGTGGCTAAGAACAAAACCTTTAGTTTTTCACTTGTGATCATGTCAAGTCCAGACCTTAACTTTTCTCATTTCAGAATCTGAACAAGAATTGTTCTTATTACAGAACAAGAATTGTTCTTATTACAGCATTTTGGACAGATGTCACAAGGGGACACACATAAAGAAAGGGCACAAAAAGTTGAAATTAAGTCCTGAAGGCACTGCATATTTATTTCTATTTAAAAAGCTAAGCAGATATTCTATTAATGATCATAAATATTAAGGGAACATACCAAAATAAATCTAGGTTATCTGATTTCTGTCTAACTGAAAGACTATGAAATGAAAGGTCACTCACATCTCCAAAAACCACTTTCTTACCCCTGTAGAAATTGCCTACAAGTATTTCACATATAGATTATATTTTCTAGAAATTATGATATTACAATTTATCCACAGGAATTTTCAAATTACAAACATAAATGGGAAGTATATATATATATATCTACTGAATCTGGACTGAAATTATCAACTCAGAAGAATAACATAATTGCCTGTCCTTGTCTAAATAAAATTGATTTCAATTTTATATTCAGACTGTAACTTCTTATTCTTAGATAATAGCAGATAGGTTCTGTGAAAAGTACGGCTGAAATCAGCACTGATTTTCAAAATTGTTTTTTGCTGTCTTTTTTATGCACAAATTACTCATTAAATCAATTTGCATATAAAGTGTCATCTCAGAGTTCGGTACAGTGCTTGTATTCTAGAAACAATGTAGAATCAAGGCAGGGTTATCACAAGTCAGGCAAACTATATTTGAAAAACACAGATCAAAATAAACACACAGAATGAAAACAAAACTAAACTAAACCATAGCCACATGGAGAAAACAAATGTTTTTCTCTGATTTTTCAATTCCTAATCCCCTCGATAAGAGAAAATACATAAATGTCACATGATAACTTCTGTTTGCTTATGCCACATGCTATGTATATATAGCTGGCCATACCCAATGTTTTGAAAAGGTATCTCTAAAAACTGTATTTGCTTTCCTTAGTATTTTTTTAAGTTGATACTATTCTTTGACCATTTATTAGGTTTGATCCCTTTCTATTATGCTATACCTTTAAGCAATACCTTGTTTTTATCAAGAAGTGAGATTGTAAGAGTGATTCATTCTAAAGACATATTTGAGGACCTATTGCAACAAACAGAATTTGCTGATTGTATAGCCATTTAAATAAGTAATCTCTTCTTTACACAACTTAATAAACACAAATGCATTAACTCAAAATATGTCCTTACCTCCCATCCATAACTGGGGTCTTTCAGGTTTGACCTCTGCTCTCCCACATAAGGCCCAAACTTTTCACCTGCTTCAATCTTCCTTTTGGTCCATATTCCTAGTCCCGCTCCAGGCATATTTGACTCTCGAAGTTCAAACTCAGCAGGAATGGGGATATCATCGGGGATGTAGATGGGGGCTTTGTAAGGAGAGCCCTCCTTTGGAGTAAATGCTTCGCTGGATGTGGCTGGAGAGCATGGCTCTTGAATACTGAGGGAGGGAGTGATGGCTACTCCATCTGCATCTGGCATTTCTTCCAAAGGAATTTCAGGGTAGCTGCCATATACACATTCATCACCTGTGAATAAATAAGAACTTCATGAGTTCCTCTTGATCTGTTGTTTTAATTACCTGCAGTTGAGTCGCCCCAAGCTCATGGCAATCCCACACATAACTGAGCTAAACACTTCCCCAACCTGTTTCATCCCCACAATCGGTTGTGGATTGGGACCATTGTGATTCATAGGGTTATCGAGTCTTTATTCCTAGACCATCTTAGGCTGGAAGCTACCCTGATACATGTTTAGCATCACATCTCTCTAAATGGGTCTCCCAACCTTCAGCTTCTTCCAGTTATCCCTCAACACTGAGCCTGTACAATGTTGCTGGATGTATCTTCCTGGCACACTTTTTTTCCTATTCAATAGCCTCCATTAACGTGTCTGTCAGCTTGTCATACTATGGGGGCTTGCATGTTGCCATGATGCTGGAAGCTATGCCACCAGTATTCAGATACCAGCAGGGTCACCCACGGCAGACAGGTTTCAGCTGAGCTTCCAGACTAAGACAGACTAGGAAAAAGGACATGGCAGTCTACTTCTGAAAAGAATTAGCCAGTGAAAACCTTATGAATAGCAGCAGAACATTGTCTGATATAGTGCCGGAAGATAAGCCCCCAAGGTTGGAAGGCACTCAAAAGATGACTGGGGAAGAGCCGCCATCTCAAAGTAGAGTCGACCTTAATGACATGGATGGAGTCAAGCTTTTGGGACCTTCATTTTCTTATGTGGCATGGCTCAAAATGAGAAGAAACAGCTGCAAACATCCATTAATAATCAGAACGTGGAATGTACAAAGTATAAATCTAGGAAAATTGGAAATCATCAAAAGTGAAATGAAATGCATAAACATTGATATCCTAGGCGTTAGTGAGCTAAAATGGACTGGTATTGGCCATTTTGAATTGGACAATCATATGGTCTACTATGCCAGGAAAGACGACTTGAAGAGGAATGGCATTCCATTCATCGTCAAAAGAACATTTTAAGATCCATCCTGAAGTACAAGGCTGTCAGTGATGGGACAATATCCATATGCCTACAAGAAAGATCAGTTAATATGACTATTAGTCAAATTTATGCACCAACCATTAAGGCCAAAGATGAAGAAATTGATTTTTGCCAACTTCTGCAGTCCAAAATTGATCGAACATGTAAACAGGATGCATTAATAATTACTGGTAATTGGAATGTGAAAATTGTAAACAAAGAAGAAGGATCAGTAGCTGGAAAATATGGCCTTGGTGATAGAAACGATGCTGGAGATCTCATGATAGAATTTTGTAAGACCAACAACTTCTTCATTGCAAATACCTTTTTTCAACAACATAAACGGTGACTATACACAGGGACTTCAGCAGATGGAATACACAGGAATTAAGTCAACTACAGCTGTGGAAAGAGATGATGGAAAAGCTCAATATCATCCATCAGAACAAGGCCAGGGGCCGACTGCGGAACAGACCATCAGTTGCTCATATGCAAGTTCAAGTTGAAACTGAAGAAAATTAGAACAAGTCCGCCAGAACCAAAGTACAACCTTGAGTATATCCCACCTCATTTAGAGACCATCTCAAGAATAGATTTGATGCACTGAACACTAATGACCAAAGATCAGATGAGTTGTGGAATGACATCAAGGACATCATACATGAAGAAAGCAAGAGGTCATTAAAAAGATAGGAAAGAAAGAAAAGACCAAAATGGATGTCAGAAGAGACTCTGAAACTTGCTCTTGAACATCAAGTAGCTAAAGCAAAAGGAAGAAATGATGAAGTCAAAGAACTAAACAGAAGATTTCAAAGGGCGGCTCCAGAAGACAAAGTATTATAATGACATGTGCAAAGACCTGGAGATAGAAAACCAAAAGGGAAGAACACGCTTGGCATTTCTCAAGCTTAAAGAACTGAAGAAAAAATTCAAGCCTTGAGTTGCAATAGTGACGGATTCTATGGGGAAAATATTAAATGAAACAAGAAGTATCAAAAGAAGATGGAAGGAATACACAGAGTCTTTATACCAAAAAGAATTGGTCAACGTTCAACCATTTTAAGAGGTAGCATATGATCAGGAACTGATAGTACTGAAGGAAGAAGTCCAAGCTGCACTGAAGGCATTGGCGAAAAACAAGGCCCTAGGAATTGACTGAATATCAATTGAGATGTTTCAGCGAATGGATGCAGCGCTGGAAGTGCTCACTCATCTATGCCAAGAAATTTGGAAAACAGCTACCTGGGCCAACCGACTGGAAGAGATCCATATTTATGCCTATTCCTAAGAAAGGTGATCCAACCAAATGTGGAAGTTATTGAACAATATCATTAATATCACAAGCAAGTAAAATTTTGCTGAAGATCATTCAAAAGCGCCTGCAGCAGTACATCGATAGGGAACTGCTAGAAATTGAGGCCAGATTCAGAAGAGGATGTGGAACCAGGGATATCATTACTGATGTCAGATGGATACTGGCTGAAAGCAAAGAATACAAGAAAGATGCTTGCCTGTGATTTATTGACTATGCAAAGGTATTCGACTGTATGGATCATAACAAAACATGGATAACATTGCTAAGAACAGGAATTCTAGAACACTTAACCACGCTCATGAGGAACCTGTACATAGATCAAGAGGTAGTTGTTCAGACAGATCAAGGGGATACTGCATGGTTTAAAGTCAGGAAAGGTGTGCATCTGGGTTGTATCCTTTAACCATACCTATTCAATCTGTATGCTGAGGAAATAATCTGAGAAGCTGGACTATATGAAGAAGAATGGGGCATCAGGATTGGAGGAAGACTCATTAACAACCTGTGTTATGCAGATGACACAACTTTGCTTGCTGAAAAGTGAAGAGGACTTGAAATATCTCCTGATGAAGGTCAAAGACCACAGCCTTCAGTATGGATTACACCTCAACATAAAGAAAACAAAAATCCTCACAACTGGACCAATAAGCAACATCATGATAAACGGAGAAAAGATTGAAGTTGGCAAGGATTTCGTTTTACTTGGATCCATAATCAACACCCATGGAAGCAGCAGCCAAGAAATCAAAAGACACATTGCATAGGCCAAATCTGCTGCAAAAGACCTCTATATAAAGTGTTAAAAAAAAAAAAAAAGAAAAAGAAATAAAAGGCAAAGATGTCACTTTGAAGACAAAGGTGCGCCTGACCCAAGCCATGGCATTTTCAATCGCCTTATATGCATGCAAAAGCTAGACAACAAATAAGGTAGACCGAAGAATTGATGCCTTTGAATTGTGGTGTTGGCGAAGAATATTGACTATACCATGGACTGCCAAAAGAAGGAACAAATCTGTCTCGGAAGAAGTACAACCAGAATGCTCCTTAGAAGCAAGGATAGCGAGACTAGTCTTACATACTTTGGACATGACATCAGGAGGAATCGGTCCCCGGAGAAGGACGTCATGCTTGGTAAAGCAGAGAGTCAGGGAAAGAAGAGGAAGACCCTCAATGAGACGAACTGACACAGTGGCTGCAACAATGGGCTCAAGCATAACAATGACTGTGAGCATGGTGCAGGACGGGGCAGTGTTTCGTCCTGTGGTACATATGATCACTATGAGTTGGGACAGACTCGATGGTGCCTAACAACAACAGCCTCCAGTAAAGAGCCCCGATGTCATAAGGAGAAACACTGGGGACACAATGGTTAAGTGCTTGGTTGCTACAAAAAGGGGAGAGTTTGAACCCACCAGCCGCTCCGAGGAGAAAGATGTAGCTGTCTGCTTCTGTAAAGATTACAGCCTAGGAAACTCTATGAGGCAGTTTCACTCTGTCATGTGGGGTTGTTATCAGTTGAAAATCAACTCGACTGCACCCAACAACAACAGACTTCAAGAACTACCGTCCTCAGGTAAAATCTAAATCTTTCAGATTTCAAATAAAATCTCTCTCATTTTGAAACCATTCTCCCTTTCTATCTGATTCTCCCACTGGCCAGAATAAGCTGACCCCTGTCTTCTGAGTTCAGCAAGTGTTTCCTCTGCTGATCCTTCTGCCTGGCTATACCCTCTACGTGCTCCTCTGCCCATCCAACCCGGTCATCCTCCCAGGTCAAGTCCCAGCTTGTCCCTGAGACCTTCGTTGGTCATCCCATTTGATGCAAGTGTCCTTCTTCCTTGCATTCTTACACCATTCCCCCCCCTCAATTTGGTGGTTAAATGCGACTGCATTAGAATCATACATATCAAATTTACTTAGGGTTTGATATGTATGATTCTTTTATTCCTAACTAGGCTGTATTCCATTGAAAGGGAGGAGTCAGAACTCACACTTAAGAATTCTCCAAGTGATCTGCATATAAGTGCTTAAAAAGTATTTGTTAAATAGATAACCAACCTAATAAATAATTTTTTTGAATTATTAAACCAAATTAATATTCCTCTACTAAATATAGAAAACTCTTTTGATTCTACAAAGTACCTTTAAACCCATGGATATAGAACATAACAAATTACAAACTTTTCTCTCAACCCAACCTCAAAAGAAACAATTTTAATAATGCCCCAAAGAAATATTATCAGAGAAATACACTTCAGGGTCCAAACACCTTTGGCCAAGTTCATTCAATTTTATCCATCAGGGAGATTTTGCACTTCAGCCTAAGAGTCAAAAGTTCACTGATGCTCTTGGTGCAGCTAAAAACATATAAAAGCATCTCGCTAGAACTGTAACATTCAACCACTGCAAACACGAAGTTACTTTACAGGTTCTTAAAGGGATTTATCACCCATTGTGAAGATTTTGTTTTTCTCCAGAACTGCTATATGTTAGAGGGCACTGGACAAGTCTAACCCATAGACTTGTCTATTTCAACAGTAAGAAACAAAAAAGCACCCAAAGGAATAGAATTGCACTCTTCCAGTAATTACCTACTAAAGGTCAGTAAAATTCGTCTATTTCCTCAAAGGGTTAAATCAGTCATACTGTCACTTCCATCGAAGTGATCTCAAATATTAAAAAAAAAAAAAAAAAAAAAGGATAGAGACAATCGCATCTATACCCTCCCATTGGCATAGCTGACTACATGACTTCTGAGTTACCCACAAATTCTCCAATGCATAATTTAAAAGAGTGCATTTAGATTTCAATTCCTTTGGAGACAAAATACATGTGTACCCAGGCTGCTGCACAAAAGAATTTGACTTCAAAGCCTGAACACAATACTGTTCACAATGAAAAAAAATAAAATAAAAACAAAAGAAAACTCCAATTAAACCTAAAGAACAACTTATATAAACCAAGCAAATACAGGAGAGTTACTCGTGGTTCTATTCATCCACATACAGACATGTATATGCAAACCCAGGCCATTTGTTTTCAAGCCACTGTTAATCTAGTATTATCTGAATTAAATATAAAAATGGCTGTGGTGACAAAAAATGGAAATATAAAACTGCTGAGTTTTATGTATCAAAACATGCAATAATATTTCAATGTACTCTAGCATTATAAAATGCTCAACAGCAAATGCAGTTCATCGCACTGCATTGAATAATTTGTATAAACCAAAGTAAACTAATGCCTCCATGTACATTACTCAAGAACTATCCAAAAAGCTGCTGAAACAGTTCATTTAAATGACAAACTACCTCAATTATCATACCTCCATTAAATTTCTGTTATTGGAGGGGAAATTGGTAGATCCTTTCCCTCAGCTATAACTATAGTTAATTAAAGCATGGCTCAGATATCACACTGGGAGACTGGGCACATTTACAATAGGTAAGTACCAGGTAAGAAGTGCTGTACACATCAGCGGTCCCATAAAGATAAATAATGCTTGTAACTTCTTGGAGCTGAGCTGCCTGCTACTGTAATTTGCTTCATGCATCGTTTAGGCGTGTCGTTAACTGAGTGAGGACAGAAGACAGACTTATTGTTGGATTTAAGGCAAATGACTTGGGAAATACTCTTGGAAATCAACCCCTTCAATTCAAACTCTAAGTGTTCCAGTATCCCCCAGAGACTAGGCAAGAGCCCACACTTTGACTACATTACATTTATTTCTGTGACTCTTGGAATAACTAAGATAGGTTTCCATTTGAGGAGAGTTCCACGTTGAAAAAATATCAGAATCTGTAAAGAGGAAATTGCAGAAATAGTACCAGTAATAATAACTTCCATAGATGTATCTATAGTTTCTCATTTTGACCCTCACAACAATCCAGTAAGAAAAACATGGTGAGAATAATAATCTTCCCATTTTGCAAATGTAGAACCTGAAACTCAAGGATGCGAAACAGCATCTCCAAAGTCAGCTGAGACTAGGATCTGGGTGACCAAGTCTAGTCCTCCCTTTAACTCTTACGCAATTTTTTTGTTTTGTTTTCTAAAAAGGTATGTTTTTAAATTTTTGTTGTTTTCAAAATTGTGACCATACATGTGAATAGTTTGGTTTTTGGCTTGTTCACTTGATATTTTATTATGAATGCTCTTTATGTTTTGGTAATGTATTCCAAAATTACATTTAAATTGTTTTTATTTATTGTGAGTACACAATAAATAAACTACACCTACTCCTCACTTATCTCACTATCTGACATTTCGCATTTACGACAATAGAAAAAATCTACTATCCGAGTGTTTTGCACATTAATGACGCACGTCTGGCAGTAACAACAAATGCTGAGGTGCGAGGCAAGAGTAACGCTGCCTGTGATGGTTAAGTTTATATATCAGCTTGGCTGGGCCATGATTCTCAGTGGCAGTTACATAATGATGTAATTTGGCAGTTACGTAATGATGTACTTTGGAGTTATGCAATGATATAGTCATCTTCCACTTTGTGATCTGATGTAGTCATCCTCCATTATCAAATAATGCTGATTTTCACATAACAACCTGGTCTTATAAGTGAAAAATGGGTGCATTTTTCATGATGTTTATTTATGTTGCTTCTAATTTTATGATACCACAAATATTACTGAAATGAATATTCTTACACATAATATTCATCCATCTTAATCTCCCTAGGTTAGATTCTGTAAGTAAGCTTAGTGGGTATTGGCAGGTTGCTTTCCAGAAAGTGTAAACTCCTGCCAACTGTGCTGGTATTTATTATTATGTCTTGTTTTATAATCTTTATTAATACAGCAGGGAAGATTATATACCTATTATTGCTTTAATCCACATCTCAGAGATTACTGAAACTAAACTTTTTGTCATTCATATTTCTTCTTTTGCAAATTGTTGTTTGTCTTTGCCCATTTTTAATTAGGCTTTTATTGTATGTCTTATTAACGATAAAGAAATTAACACTTTGATATAGTTTTTGGTAATTTTCCCCAGTAGATCATTTACCATTTAGCTTTTCAGTGCAGCTTTTGCTATATAAAAAAATTAATTTTTAAGGAAATCTTTTTTTCTTTGTGATTTTTACATTTTTTTCTTAGAAAGTCCTTATCCATTCTGAGGAAGAATAAAAAAAAAAAAGAGTCTCTTGTATTTTCTTTGAATTTCATAGTTGCTCTTCTACCAGCCTTGGATGACCAGTGATTTACTACTGAGTGAAAAGCAGAGAAAAATGATTTCATTTATTTGAGCGCCTGTGAACGGCAGGCTAGAAAAAAATGCCATTTCACTCGTAATTCTTTGGCTCTTATTTGCAAGGCTGGCCTAAAATGCCTTCTCTTTTTGTGGGTTTTATATAACTCACCATTTGTTTCTTTTGGCTTCTCTGCCTAGTTTAACTGCAACTCTTCTGGGCAGATGCCATTCAACGTCCTGAGTTTCACCATTAATAGTATTCAGTACACATCATGATACTTATCACTCAGCATTATTAGTAATAGCATAAATAATTTTCCTCTCCTCACGTTCGTTCGTTGCTAGAAAATATTCAGCAACTAGAGGGTTTGATATTAATATGCAATGCAGATACATAATTTGATTATGAAATAAGATGGATTTCTGTAGACATTGAACAAGAAGTCAGTTATTTATACTCAGCTGTACACACAGAAGCATATAATACACACACCCATGTGCATTTGTGTGTGTGTGTGTGTGTGTGTGTGTGTGTGTGTGTGCAATAGCTCACTAATCTTAAAAATAGGCTGAGACAGAAACATGATTTCAGATCTCAGGCAGACTGTTTGAGATCATAGCTACATGAAACAACTGCCAGGAGAAGACCAACTAGGGAATTGAACAGATTAGGTAACTCAGAAATTTAGACATTTCCCCCCATTATGTTCCTCATTGCAGTTTTGTAATAAAAACATGAGCAAACTTCAAAGGAAGCTCTGCAGTAAAGGTTAATTGCTACGAAAGAAGAGGGTGGGCCCAAGTGCCAGTACTTTGTGCCCAACTCACAAGCGGACAGGAAGGATTACACGTGGCTGAGAGCTGAGGGTGCTTGCCCAGCTCTAGAAGGAGAGGAGGCACTGCCAAACCTCAAAGCCCCACCAGGGACCTCCTGGTAGGCCGTGAGCACATGAGCATGAGCCCATGAGCGGGTGCCTGCTAACGGTGGGCAGGGGAGGGAGGGGGAAGACATCGATTTCCTTCAAAAATTAAGACCGGACATGCTCTTCTTCCCTTGTTAGTACAACTCCAGCGTGGTTACAGCAGCATGTTTGTCAGAAAGCAGAGGACTCCAGGAGCCAGCTCTTCTGCAGCAGCAACACAGCCAATAAATGCATGCTGGGCTTGGGGGAAAGGGTGGAGCCCAAGTAATGCCAGATGCACAAACAGAACAAAGAAGGAGGCTGTGAATTGGCCAGCAGAATATTCTGTGAGAATGGCCCCAAGATAATGAAATTTAAGATCCCAATGAAAGGAAGAAAGGAAACTAGTAAAAGGAAGGAAAACGAATTTCCAGAAAACTGACTTAAACAAGCTTTGATGGACTGCAGGAAGGGTCCAGAAATATAGATCTAGAAAATAGAGGCATCTGACAGAATGGGAAGCTCCTGATGGACACAGTCTTTGAGATGTACTGCCTCCAGGGTGGGGGGGGGGGGGGGGCGGAGGTGAAAAGAAAATAGAATTAAATGGAGTCTCTTGACACTGGGCTGCACTTGTAGAATCCCTGTCCCTGGAGACCATTATTTTTGCAAAATAATCTATTGACGTTGCTTGAAGCATGGAATTTTTTAAATGACCTTTTAAGCTTCCTTGCACCTCTAGTATTTGCTACTTCCTTGTGCCATGCTATTTCAACTCTTCCTTATGGAACTTTTTCTCCCCCCCGCCCCAGTGTTTTCTAAAAATATTTCATTAATGAGTTGTCAAAAAGACAAAAAAACAATATATATGGAAGAGTGCTGGGAAGCAGGGTAGCAAGGGAGATGGCAAAGAATACCACATTAACTGGAACTAGGGAACTAAGTCAATGAGCCGACATTTATTTTTTCATAGTACTGTGACACACCCCTTACTAGTCCTGTGGCTTTTAAATCTGGCTGAGAGTTTCTCCATTCTCCTAGAAATTTCACAGACATTTCCCTAAGCAAGTATGGTCTGGGGATTGTGTTAAACTGGTAGCTCCTAAGCTATTATGAAATGGACTTGGCCACTTTTGAAAGTTCCTCTTCAGAGACAGAACTAAGCTTTTTAAAAAATAGTTATGGAAAGAAATTGCTAGAAAATTCATAGTTGAGGTACCAGGAAAGCTGTTTGGTGTCTAGTTACAGAATCTAAAACAGCTAAAATAAAGAGGTTAAATCTCTGCGGGTACTATTCCAAGGGAAAACACGATCTGGTTAATGTTTGGCTTACTCTGCTGTTAGGAAGCTCCAATCACAAATACCCACTGGAATGGCCAGGTAAGAACAGACTTATCACATATCAGATAATGTTTCTTTTTATATTATTACTATGTGCCTCGACTTTCTTTTAGCAATACCAATTTTTAAGAGACTTTTGGCAACTTTTGGCCTGATGGCTTTTCTCCTAAGCTTTTTTATCCCCAAAGTGATTTTCCTCCAGATTCATTTAGTGTAAAGTAGAAATGCCCTGAATTTGTGTCGCAGCAGACTGGGTGGTTACCCCTCAGGCAGTCTGAAACCACCAGGGTACAGCCTTTCAGTATTTAAGCCATATCTACAGTAATTATTTGCCAGCATATCTAAAAGAAGGCAGGCATTTCCTGTTGCACACAAATGGGACACTCTTATCTAAATTACTGTTTAAACAGGTATTTAAGAAAAGACTATCACAGGCAGGAATTTACTGATGACGGAACACATTAGTTTAGGGCTGGACACATTAGTTGAGGACTAACCATTGTCAGGAAAGGAAGCATATCAGCATCAGGAAGGTATACAGAATATTTTACAACTCCCATATGGCTCAAGACGGAGGACTATAAAGTCTCCCATTTTCATCTGGGGAAAGCAGGCATGGCAAAAGTTCTGGCATGGAGATCTAGACTCAGCAATATGTCACTAACCTCTGGAGTAACTTTGAGAGTCATTACTTTTGAGGGGGGTCCCTGGAGTCCCTGAAGTCGCTGGGGGTGGTTAATGCACTCGGCTGCTAACCAAAAGTTTGGGAGTTCAAGTCTATTCAGAGGTGCCTTGGAAGACACGCCTGGTGAGCTTCTAAAAAATCAACCATCGAAAACCCTATAGAGCACAACAGTTCTACTCTGATACCCAAGGGTTGCCATGAGTCAGAATTGACTCACAGCAACCGGTTACTGGTTTCCCTGTCCATAAAATAAGTAAATTGGACATGTTCATCCCCAGACCCCTTCCACTCAAGCAATCTCCAGTTCTACATAATGAAAACCAAAGGATGGTAAAGATGGGTGAACCGAAAGCTTATAAAATATATTTCCTGGAAAGACACTTTGAGAGTTGGTTTGTTCTCTCCCAACGTGAACCCTAGGAGAGACCGTACTCTGGCTTCCTAATCTTGCTCTAACCAGTGAAACTGGAATTTATTCCCAGTAGAGGCTTATAAAACTGGGCTGTTATTCTCACCTTAAGTAGACTGCCCTCTGGTGAGGACTGTGGTCTATGTGTGGGCAGAATGTGTGGTTTATGTTGTTGATGGTGGTTTCAGAAGAAAGCTGCAGCCCTTCACATTCTAAAGAATGACCTGATTTGCTTCCTTAATTAAAAAAAAAAAAGTGTTTAACGGGGACATGAGGGAGCATTAATGTGCCATTGCTAATGGACAAGTGTCTAGGATCCCCTTGACCACAGCTCTGCCCTATTCAGCCTCGCATGTGAAAGGAGAGCCTCAACTTGTTTGTTGTAATTACCTAAGTGTGGCTTGGTGGCTTTTGGCAGAGATCCCCCTTGCCTCCAAAGGAGAGACCAAAACTCAGGAGCTACAGGTTAAAGGAAGGAGGGGGAGAAAATGCATTCTGTAGCAAGGAGACTGAATTCTAATACAATCTGGGCATAAAATACTCAAAATAACCCCCAAAAGATGAATATTAAAAGTAAATGAGATTGAGCTCTACTTTCTACCCCAAGGTAAACAAAGATATGTGTGCAGGAGAACTGAATACACAGTGTAGATGGAAGTTCAAACTCATTCTCACAGCTGATTTGATGCAGACTCTTCCTTATTGCTACAAAACACAAGAGCTTTCTTATCGTCAAGAGTCCTACATAACGAAAAGAAAATAATTATGCATGTCTGGTAGAAGAGAGAGTTCTAGCTATGGTTTGCGGATAAAAAGGAATGTGAAATAACCTAACCACACTCTTGGCTTGATAAGATGTGGAGAATGAAATCGTGTTAGCATCTCCAAACTAGGTTTTATTTGAAAATGAACAATGCCCCTTGTTCTCACAAGACTTGCTAACTAAAAGACAGTGATGACTTCTGATCTTAAAGTGATTCTGTGGAGAAATGTCCTTGGTACGGCTAATTTTAGCTTAGACTCTGATTGCCCCATTGCAAGATACAGTATCTTAAGAACAAAATAAGTTTAGATGGTTGCAAGGAGTGCAATTTTCTGCCCCCTTTCTAAGTCTAAAGACCCCTAGGTTGAATTTCCTGACACTACAGCTTATTAAACGCAAAATCATTCAAATCATTCTGTGGATAGAATGTCATTGAAAAACAAAAAGGAAGGTTTTGTTTTTCTTAAAATTTTGAAAAAACATTATACACTTTGATAAAAATGTTTTCAGAAAAATATGAACAGATGTGCTATGTATGCATGTATGCATACACTAAATAGCACTTATGATTTGAGAAGGGGTAATTTCAACATTGCTAAGTGGTAATACAAGCTAGGTATTTAAGGGAATGATATAATATGACAGCTTCATAGACTACCAAACTATGTATGGTCTCTGGAAACTGTCATTATCAACATGTACAATAACTAGTAGCATTAGGTGGTCTGTACAGTATCCGTCATGTCTAATTGAGTCACACGGTCTAAGACACTTGACGGGCACCAGGCACAGCCTCCTAATGAGAACCGATTTTTAAAAAGAGGCATTCAGAACCTCTTCCATATAAATTACTATCGTTTGCAGCAAGAGAGGATTATAAATGTTTGCCGGCAAAAACTAAATTTATTTACAAACTGGGTCTAATTTATTTACGGCTCCAGTACAATAGGCTTTTGTAGAAATATTTACGTTACCTGCACTTCTGCCTCACTAAACTCTACCACAATCATAAACACTGTTGAAAAATTATTTGCAGTTAGCAGGATTTAAACTGTCCATTCTATCACCAGCTAGTGCCAGTAACTTTTGCACTGGTTGATAAAGTTTCCTCCGTGGAATAAATATACACTCGACTTTCAATATCTTTGGTGAGCTCCATGCTATGAAACGTGAAGGATTAAACAGACGTCCTTGGCTTTACAAGGTTTTTGTGAATGCTTCAATTTACAGGGATTATAAATTCAAAATGAAGTTTTGTGGATAGACTACAAACAGGCCCCGATTTAAATCCTTTCCTAACATTAAAAGGAAAGTTATGCTTGAAGTGTTAGGGTGATAGCCTTTCCCAAAAATGCTACCTTTCAGACTCATTTACCCATTCCCGAAACATTTATTTGGCACCTTATTAGATCAGGCACTGTGCAAGTTGCTAAGGATAAATATAGAATTGAATAAAATTCCTGACTTCAAGGAGCTTTAAGTTAAGAAGGGAAGACAGGGATACCAGTGGGTATATGACAATGCAATAGAATAAGACCTAAAATGAGATTAGGAAGAGTGATGGTTATTAAGAGTTGAGTATAACTAATTTTGCAATAGGGAATGCTAATCTCTTAATCTCATAGAAACCTCTAGCCTTAGAGTAATTAAAACCATATATGTACTAATTTTTTTTAAAGATCAAACCCCTTATTTCCATTATCGGAGGAATTGCAGTTGTTCACATTTATTTCTGAGTATCACCAAGTTCTTCACAGTTATGTGAGGACCAAAATAGGAATTATTTACCCTTGCTGCTTCTAAATAATTCATAAAATGATGAAACCAACAGGTTCTAAAACAGCATTTCCCACATGTCCATTACAAAATAAGCCAAGAGAAAACCACACGGAGAAGTGGATGGTTTCCCTCTCATGTAACTAGTAAAGATGTATTTCTGTTTGGCTTACTTCACCAAAAGAAGACTTTAAAGTTCTACTATGAGTCAGGTGGGGCTGCTATAATGCCAACAAAACTCCAACTGGCCTATAAATGGCCCCAGCCACAACATTTGTCATCCACTTTGAGTTGAAAGTTGCTCCAAACAGACCAGAGATAGTTCTGGCTGACCTCAGAACGATGCCATATTCAGAGGGAAGATTGGCCAGATCACCCTAGAATCTCCAGTGGCACCAACCAAGAGCAAGAATCATCAGAGAAAATAGCAGTACTATTGCTTTCTGGTGTCCCACACTACCCACCAGATGATGGTTCTTTTCCCAAATAATACCCACACATGCCTACAAAAGCTGAAGTACTTTAACCAAAAGCCAAAGTAGTAAAATAAATTTTGAGAGCTGTATTAATATGGTGAAAAAAAAAAAAAAAAAAAAAACCTCCAGAAAAGGAGCTATTGATTCATGAAGGTGCCTTGTAAAAAGACATGCCAAGAAATCAGGTATTTGTAACTTCATATGTTGCTACCCATTTACATCAGCATTATATAAAATGACTCTTACTTAGATCCAGGTGCTATTCTCCAGCATAAACAAAATCTCAGTGTTTTCGTTTTGTGCTTTTGCCGATCATTTTATGGATTTATTCAATTTTTCAGATAAATTTCCTTTAACAAACTGCTTGTTTGTTATAATAGGTTATAGCTATTCTAATTAATGTAAAAAATCTTTTGGCATCATGTTGCTTGACCCTCAACTTAACTGATTAAAATATTCATTTTTTAGAGCATTGTAGAATCTCAGAGCTAAGGAGACAGAAAATTACTAGTTTACTCATCTAAACATCAAAGATGCTTGCTGATTCAAATATATTTGTGGATCAAGCCATGTAAAGCATGACTGCCTGAGGGGAAAAATTACAAATAATATAATTATATCAAAAGTAAATAATGTTAAAAAAAAATCCACCGGGGGTGGGAGAGATACCTGAAGCCTATAGAATAATTAAGCAATAACCTAACAGGGTTTGTGCTGTTGTTTTTATTGTTAATACGTCTATGTCATTCATCTTTTTAATACTCATCACCACCACTAAATCTCAGGAACTATGATCTAGCATATGCCACAAAACATTAATCATTTAGTCAACAAGATTTCTATATGCAAAGCACCATAGGGGGTCGCAAAGAAGAATGAAGTGAAATTGCTGCTTTCAAAGGCCTTACAATCTAGCTGGGGATATAAGACAAATGCCCACGAAGACTTCACTTAAAAAGCCACGTTGAATAGAGTCAAGTGAATGGTACCGAAAACAAAGACAGCAATGGTCAATGCTAAAAGTGATATTCCTTCTCTTTAAGAGAATACTGAAGAGGAAGATGGTTAAAAATTCAACTTGGGATGCAAACAGGTAATGGAGAGGATTGTGAAACAAAGGTTATAGACTGCATCTAGCCTTGAAGAAGGAATGTCTTTTAATTGGATTGAGTTTATCATATTTGCAGAGGTACGGCAGACACAGAAGAAAGGATTAGAGTGATTTCCACTTTCCATTATTTGGCATAATGAGAAAACAGAGGGTGGTCCACATCCCTGGTACATAATATAAGCCATAGGAGTTGCTTAACTTGTCAGTTTTTGGTAGCAGAGAGTTCTCCTAAATAAACACATTTATTTGGACATAGTTGAGTCAAAACAAGTCACCTGGAAAAAAGGTTACAGGTCATTAATTTGCATAGTACAAGGATTTATGAATTTTTAAATTAACCCTCTTAGATTTCTGCTCCAGTTCAAACAGTAAGGCCTATCTTCATTTTTCTTCAAAGTTTAGCTAGCTTAAGGGGTCAAATGAAAATACTTAGCTGAAGAAAAGCCAGCTGAGCAGACTTTCTTCTAGGTGGAAAAGAAGTGGATTACAAATTCTTCCAAGGAATAGCACTATATAAACCAAGTCAAAATACAAAAAACAAAACTGCATAAATATGTGGTGAATCATAAAAGGATCATGCAACTGGCACATCCCAAATTCAAGTGAGCCCAAGTAGGAAAGATTATTAAAGCATAACTCTTCCAAAACTCCACTAGAGTGTAAAATGGTGAGGGCAGGGGCCATGCATGCCTGATTCACTGCAAAATCCCTGAAATCCAGCAAAGTTTCTAGCTCATGAAAATAAGTCAATGTATACGGGGTAGCCCCCAATTTACCATGCATTCAAGTTGTGAGGAACCGCATTTACGACCATCTGTTTCTGTTCTGTTTTGTTTCTTGTACATCTTATTGTTAGTAATATGCACTACATACAATGTTGGAGCATGCAATTTGCTGATGTTATCATTCTCAGATGTTCACTCACAATGTTCAATGTTATGATTTGTAAAGATACTGATAAAGAAAGGCAATAATAACGAAAACTAAAAAAGAAAAAAAAGAAGAAGTATTCGACTTTCATCAGAACACATTTATGACAGAGTCGTCTGAAGGGAACTGTAGGTGTATTTGTTGATTTGAAAGCTTCATCCAAAGCACTGGGGTTGTTGAGCTGTACCTCCTGTTTTCTTCTCTAAATTAGTATATTGTAGCATAAATGTGCAAAAGTCATCACATAAATTGTGTCCTCAGTGTGTTTAAGGATACAGTAAAAATGCTCCACTGAAAGATGGAAAGCTCACACAGAATCTACACAGGCTTGTACACACATGGGTGCATATACACAAACTCAAAATATTCAAGATGCTTAATAGATGAACTTAACCAAAGGTAATCAGTTCAGAGTTTGTACTATGTCCTCCTCACACTGCAACCTCTTTAGACGTATTTGTTATAAAAGGAATACAAATAAATAAACAAAAATTTCCTACAGGTATAACTCATATTTATGGGGTCACCATGCATCTGTCAGTTTATCATACTATGGTGGCTTGCAGATTGCTGTGATGCAGAAAGCTATGCTGGCATTTCAAATACCCATGCTGGACAGGTTTCAGAGGAGTTTCCAGACTAAGACAGACTGAGAAAAAGGACTTAGTGTTCTACTTGTGAAAAAACTGGCCAGTAAAAACCTTATGAATAGCAGTAGAACATTGTCTGATAGAGTGCCAGAAGATGAGCCCCTCAGGTTGGAAGGCCCTCAAAATACAACTGGGAAAGAGCTGCCTCCTCAAAGTAGAGGCGACCTTAATGACATGGATTGAGTCAAGCCTTCTGGACCTTCATTTCCTGATGTGGCACGACTCAAAACGAGAAAAACATCTGCAAACATCGATTAATAACCAGAACGTGGAATGTAGAAAGTATGAAACTAAGAAAATTAGAAGTCATTAAATATGAAATGGAACTCATAAAGATCAATATCCTAGGTATTAGTGAGCTGAATGGACTGCTATTGGCCATTTTGAATCAGATAATCATATGGTCTACTATACTGGGAATGACAAACTGAAGAGGAATGGCTTTGCATTCATCATCAAAAAGAACATTTCAAGATCTATCCTGAAGTACAACACTGTCAGTGATAGGGTAATATCCATACGCCTACAAGGAAGACCAGTTAATATGACCATTATTCAAGTTTATGCACTTACCACTAATGCCAAAGATGAGGAAATTGAAGATTTTTTACCAACTTCTGCAGTCTGAAATTGATCAAACATGCAATCAAGATTCATGGATAATTACCGGTGATCGGAATGCACAAGTCGGAAATGGAGAAGGATCGGTGGTTGGAAAATATGGCTTTGATGATAGCAATGATGCTGGAGATCACGTGATAGAATTTGCAAGACCAATGACTTATTCATTACAATTACCTTTTCCAACAACATAAACAGTGACTATATACGTGGACCTCACCAGATGGGAAACACAGGAATCAAATTGACTACATCTGTGGAAAGAGAAGATGGAAAAGCTCAATATCATCAGTCAGAACAAGGCCAGGGGCCAACTGCAGAACACACCATAATTGCTCATATGCAAGTCCAAATTAAAGCCCAAGAAAATTAAATGAGAATACGACCTTGAGTATAACCCACCTGAATCTGGAGACCATCTCAAGAATAGATGTGATGCGCTGAACACTAATGACCAAAGAACAGACGAGTTGTGGGATGACATCAAGGACATCACACATGAAGAAAGCAAAAGGTCATTAAAAAGACAAGAAAGATAAGACCAAAATGGATGTCAGAAGAGACTCCGAAACTTGCTCTTGAAAGCAGAGCAGCTGAAGTGAAGGGAAGAAATGATGCAGTAAAAGAGCTGAATGGAAGATTTCAAAGGGTGGCTAGAGAAGACAAAGTAAGGTATTATAATGACATGTGCAAAGACCTGCAGTTAGAAAACCAAAAGGGAAGAACACACCCAGCATTCTCAAGCTGAAAGAACTGAAGAGAAAATTCAAGCCTTGAGTCGCAATTTAGAAGGAGTCTATGGGTAAAAAAATGAACAATGCAGGAAGCATCAAAAGAAGATGGAATACACAGAGTCACTGTACCAAAAAGAATTGGTCAACATTCAATCATTTCAGAAGGCAGCATATTATCAAGAACTGATGGTATTGAAGGAAGAAGTCTAAGAGGCACTGAAGGCATTGACAAAAAAGGTTCCAGGAACTGACAGAATACCGATTTAGATGTTTCAACAAACGGATGCAGCGCTGGAGGTACTCACTCATCTATGCCATGAAATTTGGAGGTCAGCTACCTGGCCAACCGACTCCAAAGAAAGGTGATCCAACAGAATGCTGAAATCATCATACACAATATCATACACAAGTAAAATTTGCTGAAGATCATTCAAAATGGTTGCAGCAGTACATTGACAGGGAACTGCCAGAAATTCAAGCTGAATTCAGAAGAGGACGTGCAACCAAGGATATCATTGTTGATGTCAGATAGATCTTGAGTGAAAGCAGAGAATACCAGAAAGATGTTTACCTGTGCTTTATTGACTATGCGAAGGCATTCAGCTGTGTGGATCGTAACAAATTATGATGAACATTGTGAAGAATGGAAATTCCAGAACACTTAATTATGCTCATATGGAACCTATACATAGATCAATAGAAGAGAACAAGGGGATTCTATGTGGTTTAAAATCAGGAGAGATGTGTGTCAAGGTTGTATCCTTTCACCAGTCTTATTCAATCTGTATGCTTAGCAAATAATCCAGGAAGTCGGACTACATGAAGAACATGGCACCAGGACTGGAGGAAGACTCAATAATAATCTGTGATAAGCAGATGACACAACCTTGCTTGCTGAAATTGAAGAGGACTTGAAGCACTTACTGATGAAGGTCAAAGACTACAGACTTCAGTAGGGATTACACCTCAACATAAAGAAAACAAAAGTCCTCACAACTGCACCAGTAAGCAATATCATGATAAATGGAGAAAAGATTTAAGTTGTCAAGGATTTCACTTTACTTGGATCCACAATCAATGCCTATGGAAGCAGCAGTTAAGAAATCAAATGGCATACTACTTGGGCAAATCTGCTGCAAAACACCTCTTTGAAGTGTTGAAAAGCAAAGATATCACTTTGAGGACTAAGGTGCACCTGATCCAAGCCATGATATTTTCAATCGCCTTGTATGCATGCGAAACGTGGACAATGAATAAGGAAAACTGAAGAGAAATTGATACCTTTGAATTATGGTGGTGGCGAAGCATATTGACTGCAGAAGATCAAATAAGTTTGTCTTGGAAGAAGTACAGCCAGAGCGCTCCTTGGAAGAGAGATGGCGAGGCTTCATCTCAAGTACTTTGGACGTATTATCAAAAGGGCCAGTCCCTGGAGAAGGACATCATGCTTGGCAAGGTAGAGTGTCAGCAAAAAAGAGGAAGACCCTCAATGAGATGGACTGACACAGTGGCTGCAACAGTGGGTTCAAATATCACGATGATTGTAAGGATGGCACAGGACTGGGCAGTGTTTTTGTTCTATTGTACATAGGGTCGCTATGAGTCAGAACTGACAACGGCGGCCAACAAAAACAACAACATGAGTTAGAATCGATTTGATGGCAACAAACTACAAACAACAGCATCCATTCCTCAGGATTTTTACTGAGTCCTCCAGAAAGGGAAATGGGAAACCAATATCAAATATTGCCAACTAAATTCAATTCTGCCGGCATTTATTGTGGTACCTTCTATGAATCAGCTATACTTTGCAGGCAGTAAAAGGTAAGCTTCATAAGGGTAGGAACTCTGAGTGCTTTGTTCACAACTTCCTCCGCATCACCAAGTTCAGTGCCTGGCACATAGTCATTGTTCACTGAAGACTTATTAAATGAATGAGTATAGTAATGGGGGAACACAGAAATGAACCTTCAAGGAGCTCAAACACTAGAACAGCAATCCCCAAATCAGCCATGCATCACAATCCTATACGGAGTTTATTTTTTAAAATACAAATTCTGTGGCATTTCTAGGAACATCAGTGGTTCAGTGATAGAATTCTTACCTTCCATGTGTGAGACCTGGGTTCTATTCCCAGCCCATGAACCTCATGTGTAGCCACCACCTCTCTGGAAGTGGAAGCTTGCATATTTCTATAAATTCTGACCAGGTTTCAGTAGAGTTTCCAGACTAAGAAAGACTAGGAAGAAAGGCCTGGACGTCTACTTCTAAAAATCAACCAATGAAAACCTTATGAATCACAAGGGTCTGATCTGCAATCGGTCACAGGGACAGCAAAGGACCAGGCAGCATTTCATTCCATTGTGCACGGGGTCACCATGAGTCAGGGGCCGACTTGGTGGCAGCTAACAACAAAAACAACATGGCATTTCTAGAACTAGTAATAAAGAATCCTTACTTTATGTAACAGAATATTTCTTCCTAACCTCTCCAGTTTCTTATTTTATAGTCTCAACTTACAATATCACAAGCAAATTCAGAAAATCTATTAAACCACCAACCCAAGCCGATTCCTATTTAAACCAGAAGACTACCCTGGGTAGTTGTGTGGTCCTAGTAATGTCCCTCAATCTATTTGAGTCTCGGTTTCTTTATCTATATCTGGTGCTGCCCAATATGGTAGCCACTAGCTACATGTGGCAACTGAGTACTTGGAATGTAGCTACTCCAAATTGAGAGGTAGTTTAAGACTAAAAATAAACGCAGATTTCAATGACTTGGTACCAAAACAATAAAGAAAAAATATCAGTTCATGATTTTTATATATTCATTACACACTGAAATGATACTATTTTGAGTATACTGGGTTAAATAAAACATATTAGTTTCTTTTTACCTATTTTAATGTGGTTACCATGAAATTCAAAATTAATATGACTTAAAAATTTGTATTTCTATGGACAAGACCAGTCTATAAAATTCCTATGACACAAAGTTGTAGGAAGAATCAGAATAAATAATGCATCTGAGCATCTTCTGTAAACTGTAAAGGAATATGCAAATGAATGTTATTGTTATTATCATTATTATTAGGGAAGATTCTCATGTCTTTCGATCTTAAGCTACAGCAATTGAAGATCAATGTCTTTCAGGTCTACGTGCATTCAGATAACAAAAAAGTGTTGAAATGGTTCATGAACAATTCATTCTCCACCACTCCCCTATCAATAAATCTCTCAGTAAACACTTGTTGAAACCAGATGTAAAGAAAGATTAATGTGGTCAGTGACATGGGATGAAAAGATGAGCTCATTCCATAACCCTCCTATGGCCGGGTTTCACTGATGCTCCACAAAATGGCCTGGACTGAATTAGGTTGGCAAAAGGTTCGTATTTGAAATAGGCATTATTGGCAAATTAACAATGACCAAATTTGAAGATGGGAAACAATAAACCTATCTTATGATTCCAGCCTAAGATTCAAAAGGGAAGAAAAAGTCATGGGAATAATTGATCTCTTTCCCTGCACCCTGGGTAGGGCAGTCCAATTCTCCCCACAAACACCCCCAATTCCATTTCAAAAAGAACATGTGCCTTGAAATACCTGGAAGATAAAATAACACAAAGAACTTCCTTGTTGCTCTTCCATTACTGTGGTGCTGTTGGCAAACTTCTGAAAATATCTCCTAGGTCTGGGCTGATGGATGAAAATGGTGACAGATATTCCCAAGATATACCTACATTAGACTACCCTGTTGATATTCCCAAGAGCTTTAAGAAGTTCATTAGGTATAAACCAAATCAAATCCACTGTCGTCAAATCAATTCCAACTCACAATGATCCTACAGGACAGAGTAGAAGTGCCCCACAGGGTCTCCAAGGCTGTAAATCCATAGGGAAGCAGACTGCCACATCTTTCTCCCATCAGTAGGTATAAAGACAGGCAAACCCCTTCTAGTATTTTCTCAAAATTCTATTATGCAAAAGTGAAGAGTAGCCAGGATACCTTTGGGGGTAGAAAACTGAATGGGCGTATGCAGTTCCCTCTGTACTCTTACCAGGTCATGCCTATAGACATTTTATGAATATTAATTGATGTATTTGTGCAATGTGAGGCAGTTGCTAACCTAACATTCCAGCCTTTGTTCCAAGTCTCGTATCACTTTCTTCCAGGCTGTTGATTTTGGAGAGGCTGTGTAATCCTAGTGAACTGCTAGCGAAGAGTGATCAATCAACACTTTGAAAGCTTCTGGTTCATCCCAATACCTGGGAGCTGCTTTGGTAAACAATATTCTTGAGACTGTGTGAAATTTACCATTGTTTGGGTTGCTAAATACATGTGGGAACATGGCAGGCTATTATCCTTATTTTTTCATTTATATTTAAACAGAATCCTTTATTCCCAACAAATCCTCACTTGTCCAATATTATAATGTCCCAAACTCAAGTCACTAAAATCTATGTGCATTATATATCAATGTTTTTCCTATGGACTTAAATAATGTCACCCATTTATCCACATTTTGGGACATATTAATAATAAGAATAGAAAAATTCCTTATACCACATTTCAAAAACCTAGGTAGAGCAAATGAAGAACGTACTATGCGAACACTTACATGGATAGGTATATGCTGCCAAAGCATGTCATCTTCCCAAGAAGGTCTTATCCTAGGTTATCAGCAGAGGCATTCATTTTAGAAAGACTATAGAGAGCTAGAACTCATCAACTTTCTTCTTATAAACTGGCCACAGCTTTCTGGTGACCTAAGAATGATTTTTCATGATTGGTCACAATCAATTTGCCCACCTTATGCCTTTAATTTATTCTACAATCTAGCCACAGTAACAGATTTCATGTCCACTGAATGTCCTGTAGAATTTGGTTTCTTGTTTTTCTTGCCAGTCCTCTGGTCTACAAGTGCATTCCACTACTCCCTAGTGAGTGCCTACTCTTGTTCTCAGAGCTAGGGATAGAGCAGAGAGCAAGACCAATAATGTCCCTACTCTTATAAAACTTACATCTTGGTGGGCAGAGGAAGAAAGTAAACCTACCTAGACGGTGAATATGAGATGGTCTTAGGTGCTTTGAAGACAGTAAAACAGGGTGAAATGTGGGGTAGATGACTACATGGGGAAGGCCTTGCAGAAGAGACAGCATTTAAAATGCACACACTGTAAACTTTCCCACCCTTTCAGACCCGGTTTAGATGTCATCTCATCTGCTAAGGGTTCCCCTTCTCCATGTCCACCACTTCGCCAACCTGAGTGAGCTCCTTGTTTTGGATCCCATGGCACATAAAGTGTACCTCACAACATGTCCTTCTATCATTTACTCTGGTGCTACTATTGTTATTTGTTTTCATGTCTATTTCCCTGTTTTAATTTTCAGCTACTTGGGGGCATGGGCTGTGTCTCATTCACCTATACCTCCTCCTTCCAGTGCTGTGAATACAGTAGATGCTCAATAAGTTTGATGAGTCAAATAGAATCATCTTTAGAAAATCCCAATTGTAAGGAGTTTCCTTTTTGAAAGCTGTATTTTATACCTCACCTAGCTCTGAATTTTAAACAGATTTGAAAGGAAGCTGTTTATCTACCAAAATCATTCCTACAGAGGAATTTTCTAGGGGATTTCTCAACCAGTGACCACTCGGAATACCTGCTCAAGCAAGTGACATGTGCCAAGTGTTCTTCTAGAAGAGGTTAAAGTTTGGAAACAAATTTCAGATAATGATCCCTTGGTCCAAAAAGGGAATTCTCAAGCTTTCTATTTGAAAGCATGTCCCAAAAAATTGAGGTTTCTCTACCTGAGAAAGAATCAGAAAGTGTTTGGCTAATAAACCAGAGCCTTGACCTTGTATAACACAAGCTGGATTTCACAAGAATGACTGAGCATGAGTATAGAGTTTGAAAATTTTACCAGAAAGTTTTTGTTTTTTAATGAACATTTTGCTATTTTGTTCTGGCCTCAATGATTGTGCTCAGGAGAGCCTCCGATTCTTTAAATGACATCTTTAAAAAGAAAACAAATTGTTCAAATAGAGTAATTAATAAGACAAACAACAAAGTGCCCTTTTCAGAAGAATATATTCTCAATTCATTGGGATCTGATTCTGAAATGCCAATTAAATAAATGACCCCCCAGCCCCCTGCTCCAATAAAGAATGCCTCAGAGTTTACGTGGAAGCAGGATAAATATTCCACATTCTACTTCAAATACCGAGAACAAGGTAGGTTATTTTCCCTGCTGCTTCCCTGCCCTGTAATTTGACATCCATTTTAATGATGCTTGGTTATTGCTTGTCAGAAAAGTAAAATGACCTGTTGATTTTATGGAGTTTCTCCTACCTTTTGGATGGTTATATTTTGAAATAAGTGTATAGCTCTCCCTCCCCCCCCCCCCCGCCTTTTTTTTTTTTAGCCTAAATGGTGCATATGTGGGTTTGGTGTTTGGCTGACGATACAATGAAGTCATAATTTCAGGGGTCCAAGAAAATAGATCGAAATCATGCCAACACTTCCACTGATGGGTATATGCTGCTAAATGGATGTTTACCTAGGAAAGTCATCATCTGGCATGCAGCATAGCAAATGTTCCCAAGCAGCTAACTCATGTATACTAAACAAATTTGGCTTGGCTGCTGCAAGAGCTGCCCTGTGGAAATTCTCAACATACATTTGTTTGATTGAGCCGTCATTCCCAGTTGATCTGCTGATGATCTGTGTCACTTTGTTTAAATGTCCTGGTATGGTTTTTTTATATATATATACAGCGAAAAGCCAGTATGTTCCTGTGATGGATTAAATAGAGGTGAAATTTGAGAGTGACTCCTGTTTTTGATTCTTGTGCTCTTAGACAGGTGGGTCTGGAATGATCAAGAATGTCACATTCAAACACAGGGGAAAATATGGAGCCCATTTGATTTAAAACACATTACTGTAAAGATATATTTGCTACCGTGTTCTCCCACTACAAGAAGCTATTTAGGATTCCCCATCTAAACGAGCACAAAATGGGTTAATTCTCAGCATCCCCTTCAAATGTCCAAAAAACAAAGGACACAAAACTCACTGCTGGGAAGTGCGTTTTGAGAACAGGGAGCAAGGCCCATTTCTGACATATTACGGATTCAGAAATCAAACACAAGGTCAGGCTAGAACCGAAGCTCCAGATCTCAAATATCCTAGTAATGGTTCATATGGAAACCCAACACCACAGTGCCATACCATGTCTGAGGCACTAATCACGAGACTGCCTGTTTGCTCCATGGTTAAAGCACTTCCTGCAGCTAATCTTCCTAGATAGGCTCTCAGCTTTAATAACCTATGGGGTCTGCTGCTAAGTGCTGGGATCTGGGCACCATCAGCACTTATGTCTCCACCCTGCCAAACCCCAGACGATACGTGATACACACGCACTCCCTCCTCTCAGCCCCTGTGGATGTGTAGATGAGGGCCTGCCTAAAGTTGGGCCCCCCTTACCAAAAAAATATATCCCTGACCAACCTGCTGTCATACCTGAAATTCCCCCCAGTGTAGCGTCATTCCTTTGGGTTAAGACAAAACTCTCTCCCAGAGTCCTCCTGATCGTTAATAGTTTGTTTCATTCAACGTGTGCTTGAAAATCTACTATAGGTCAGACAGACACTGAATTTGGCACTCTGGAAACAACTGCCCCATTCCTGGCTCCCAAGACCACACAGTCCAGTAGACAGGAAGACATGTAAATAAAATACAGTACCCATTATCAACAAACTGTGTACAAGGTACATAGGAGAGAGAAGTTAATTCTGTTTGAGGGTGGGAAAAGTCAAGAAAGGCTGTCCAGAGGTGGTGACACCTAAGAAGGCTGTTGAAGGATAAAGATAGTTTCAAAGGAGTTTCCCAGAGAAAGGGAAAGAAAGACCATTCCAGAAAGGAGAAAGTGTATTTTCAAAGGCATGGAAGTATGAAACAGCATAGCATGTGTACGAGACTAAGTTACTCGGTACTGCATGATTTATAGTGGGAAGGAAGATAGAGGTGAGGAGAGAGAGCCAGAGAGAGAGAGGAGCCAAATAATCAAAGGCATTGTATGCTGTGATCTAGAGTTTGGTCTTTATCCTATGATGAATATGGTGCTGGTGAAAGATCTTAAAAAAGAGAATGGAAGTATCAGAGCTGTGTCTTAGGACGATCACTCTGATTCAAAGACAGGAGACATTTAAGAAGGATAACATGCAAAGCAGATGGAGCAGTCAGAGGCTATTCCAATAATCCATGAGAGAGATCATGAAGGCTTAAAAAAAAAAAAAAAAAGCAGTGACAGTGGAGGATGATGAGTAAGGGAGAGAGCTTTGGGAGTGAAATTGAGAGAATTTGATGAAGGAATGGGGTGGGGATAAAATAAACCCCGCTGAACCAATGAGAATCATCAGTTAGTTATCAATGATCAACAAAGACTGCCACCCTGAACGAATGGGACACATATGAGAGTGAGAAACGGAGGGCTGGGATACTAAACAGTGAAGGGCCCTAGGCAGTCAGGAGACAACAAGAGAGCCCTGGGGCCATAGAAAACTATAAGACTATAATATTACAGGACAGTTTCCCTTCCTGGAAGACATCGTGAAGACCAGAGGCTCAGCATGGCGGCAGGAGTAAAAAAGGTCATTCTTGCATGTACAAGTAGAGAAAATATCAGTCCAGGCATTTGGGGACACCTTCCCTGGGTCTGGCCAACTTTTAAGGGATGTCAATTCCGTAGCAAACCTCATTCCTTCACGTTAGCAACTACACTTTTAAATATTTATTGCCCTAAGTTCCTCTACATTAAGTTGTTCAATATATCTTGGTAATCCTGGCTCAAACATACCAACGATCATGAAGAAGGCGCAGGCCCAGGAAACAATTTGCTCTGTTACCCATAAGGTCACCATGAGTCAGAGCCAACTGATATCAACTAACAACAATTCTGGCTCAGGTACTTTCCTTCACAAAGTGCCTGCCTGGTACACACCCTCTTTCTTGCTCAATTTTGTTTCAGGTGAAATTCCTAGGGAAAGGCTTTAAAGCAACTTATCCCAATGGTTTAGACAGAAATTTATTACACAAAATGCAACTTACATATAAGTTTGCCCCTGCCTTTGAGAAAAAAAACAAAAGTTAAATGCCAACAAATGTAATTGATTTCGATAATAAAATCCCATTAAGTGAAGATGTTGGAAATTTTCCAACATCAGCTTCTCTGTCTGGTGCCCTTCCCTGATCCCTCGCCCCTGCCAGAACTCCCAGTCCCAGAGCATATGGGCATGGCTGATTGGTCCACACGTCCCTCAGTCCATGCACCTCCTTCCCCAAAAGAGGCTGATCTGTTTGATATTATTTATTTGTTTATTTTCTTGGTGGGAACAAAAAAGAAACAGGAAAGCAAGGAGAGGGTAGGAGTGGGATTTTATTTATTATTGTTCAACATTATTTATGACTCTTTTAATCTAGGTCCAGCATCCCAGGAGTCCCATTGTAATGGGTGCAATAGATACCAATAAAATAGCGTCACAGCGCACATACATATATTCTTCTACTTCTTCTTCTATGAGTCATATTTTCTCATAGGCACACAAAGCAAATCCTGTCAAATTGCAATATACTTCTAGGCATTTTGCTTTGAATTTTTCTTTTAAGATATATAAAAGGCAGAAGAATAAACTAGAAGACACTTAGTGATTGTATGGATTTATTTGCACCATCCAGAAGAGAATCATAATAAACCCATTTTAGGAAGGTGCATTTTTAGTATTTGATAGCCATAAAAAGCAAATAAAATAAAAACAAGATAGCAGGGACTCTATGTTAATTTATATAAGCCCGAGTGACTAAGATCTAGATCAAATGAAAAATTTTCTCTATATATATTTTGGCTTTTGAAATTTAATATTTTTATTAATCCTCTGAAACAGAAAAGGCAATTTTAAATACATTTTCTTAACTGATAAACATAAAATTTGGGCTTAGAAGTCTGATTATAATATTTACATACACTTAGACTTGACACTCTCTCTGGCTTCCTGAGGAGAGGGAATAGAAGATGATTGAAATTTACATATTTGGCTGCCAAATTTTTTGGTTGGGAACTGAGAGACCACATTAGTCATTATTGAGCAACCCAGTCTTAGACAGGGCTCACGGGCAGACTGGCTCTGAGGTCATGTCACAATAAATGCTTTTCTATAGAACTAAACCCTATTCTACTAATTCAGAAGTTTTTGAACCTTTTTTTTTTTTTTAATAACTAAGAGCCACGTTTCTTCCTAGGTCAGAAAAGGGTTGCAAAAGAATTGCTAATGATGTAAGGATATGTAATAGGGTCTTACAGGGTTTTATTGGCTGTCTACACACATACACA
The DNA here is from genome assembly GCA_030035585.1 of Dugong dugon. Taxonomy (NCBI): domain Eukaryota; kingdom Metazoa; phylum Chordata; class Mammalia; order Sirenia; family Dugongidae; genus Dugong; species Dugong dugon. Next base: position 46,019,514 of record CM057479.1, read on the forward strand.
CACACACACACAGGGACACAGCAGTCCTTCACTTGTAACGACAAAGCCCAATCCTTCCCACAATGCAACAGAAGGAAGACCAAACAGCATACAACCCAAAATATTAAAAAAAAAAAAAAAAAAAAGTATAAAGGCCATACAAACACACAAAAACAAGCCCCAAATAAATTAGAAGTAAACTCCAAACAAACCCAATAAAACATATATTAAGCAGAGGAAATCCAAAAATCTTTCAAAGCGTAGTACAGTTACTTCCTGTTCCTAGACTGTTGCCTGTGGGGACCGCTGGAGGGGGTGGCCCCGAGGTGCAGCCTGCTTTGAGGGTGAGTTCCACAGCAGCCTTCTCCGCCCTCCCTCTGCCAGGCTTCCTGGAGCCCTGCCTGCAGACCAGAGAGCTGGATGCAGAGAAGGACTCTTGCTACCCCGCCAGCCTGGTATTTGGCTCCCCAGTCACCCAGCACACAAGTATGATGGATGATGATGGATCACAGCTTCACCAAAGCCGTGTGAATTTCCCAAGGACACTGATTATTCTAATCGAGCCCCAGAAGAAGCGCAGAGTTTCACAAAAGCCTCCAAGGAAACCTCCCATTCCCCTTGTCTGCCTGACACAGACCCCACTAAATAAAGCAACCCGGCCTTGATATGGCCTCCTCCTTTTGACACACAGATCCAGGCCTCCAAACTCATTGTTCAGTTATATGATTTAGCCTTGAATGAATTTTTAATGAACATCCAGAGTTATATAGCACAGTGGAATGCCACTCCGGCTACTCCCAAGGGAAGATAACAGTTTATGAACGCTTTCGGTCACAGCTTTTCTAAAATTCTCTTTCTCTGCTAGACAATATAGTTAGAAAGGTTTCTTCTCTATTGTCTGGTCTCTTTCTCCTTCTCTATATCTCTCTGTGTCTCTCCTTTTCTCTGCCTCTCTCTCCTTTCTCCCTCCCCCCACCCCCATTAAATCTTTCTTAAGCCACAAAGGTCCCTGTGAAACATAACTCTATAAAATCACAATTATAGAATTTGTTCATACCAGATAACTAGTATCACAACTAGACCTAGGTGTGCGTAATAGAATCATATATCTTGTAAGAATGGAGGCTATAAAAAAAAGTGCAGTATTACTTAATTTAATTGAGTTGGGGTCTGTGACTTACTCAGATAATTTTTTGCCATGTGAGGTTATAGCTTGTGCAGTGGAGATAGACTCTGGGCCTTGCAGAGCAAAGGTTCAGTGACTGCTGTTGGCCTCTTGGAATGTTCCTGATCAATACAGAGCGGGTACTACCGTGTAAGGTTAAAAAAACTCATAAATCAGCCATATTTAGAAATATAGTTGAGGTACTTGCAGTAAAGAATGCATCTTTTAGTCTTTTTTTTAACCCTTACTATGATCAAATTTTCAATGCTTGGGTATTTAACTTTCCCCTAAACGAACTGCACCTTGAATTCTTGAGCTCTTTCAGAATCTGTATAAGAGTAAAAAGTTGGTGGTACTTCTCAGGGGTGACTATAAAATGTCTACATCAGATGAGCCTATGGAAGTGAATCTGATTGAACTAGAGTAGGGAGAGGTGTTGAAGTTGAGTTTACAGAGCATTTTGCATAAGAATAAGAAACTGTCAATTGACTTCATCAAATAATTGGGAGAGGACTGTGAAGAACGATGAACATTGTGGGTTAGCTTGGGAAGACTTCCCAAGCAAGGTTTGGCATCATGACCAACACTGCATCATGCTTACTCATTAACTACATTTCACACTTACACTGTGATTTTTTTTTTTTCCTGATTGGCCATACATCTTTAAAGATTATAATATTTTGAAACAGTTCTTCCTGATAACAACTCTTATAATGCACAACCATAATCTTTATTTCCTAAACAAAAAAAAGTAGATAGATAAGAACAATAGACTAAGCTTCTAGAAACACAGATCCTGTTCCTGGCACTGCCACTAATGACCTGGGAAATTCTGAACAAGTCTTTTCAACTCTCTGGGAACCTTATTTTGTCATCTATAAAATTACTGAATGAAGAGAGCCCCCAGGGTCCCTTCTAGTTCATATTCTATGAGTCCATCAATCTCTGTGTGATTGTAGAAGTAAACTCCTAGAAAAGGCCACATCTATATAGCTTGCTTTGTACCATAATCAGCACAGCACCATGTGCATATAAACTCAAGAAAAGCCATTGACAGTTGATGAAGACAGCAATTTTAGTCTGTATTATGAAGTTGGCTTGGATAGTATAGCGTCAATGAGAAGACGAAAAGCATTAGAGTTTTAACTTTTACTGAATACCTACCATGTACCAGACTGACACCATTTTTTGCATTTTACATTATTATCTTAATTAATCTCTTTCCAAAAAAAAAAAAAAAATCCAAAAACCCTACTCTATAAATAGGTAAAAGCCCCATTTGGTAGACAAGAACACTAAGACTCAAAGACTTTTTGTGTTAACCCATGATGCTCCAGTAAATCCAGTGTATTAGTTTTCTGGGCCTGCTATAACATATTACTACAAACTGGGTGACTGAAAATGACAGGAACTTAGTCTCTCCCAGCTCTGGAGGCCAGAAGTCTGAAATCAAGGTATCTACAGAGTTGGTTGTTTCTGGAGGCACCGAATGAGAATCTGTTCCGTGTCTCTCTCCTAACTTCTGGTGGTTGCTGGCAATCCTTGGCATTTCCCTCCAATCTCTGCGTCTGTCTTCACATAGCATTCTTCCTCTGTGTCTTCTGCGTCTGTGTCTAAATTCCCCTCTTTTATGAAGGTCACCAGCCATTGGGTTAGTGTCTACCTGACAGTTCCCAGAATGCTGACACTGACATGCAAACTCCAGGTTTGGATCCACCTATTTATTGATCTCAGAAATTGACCATGTTTGGGGAAACTCCAACACTTGGAGATCTGCACCAACAGAGTTGCTAAAATCAAAGAGCAGGATATAGTGTGAATTCTATTGCCTCAGTCAGAGTCTCTGAACTGCCAATATTCTGCATATCTTCAAAGAGCAGAATCTGTCTCCAAAAACTGTACAAAATAGCTCACTACAAAGGAAAATTCTTCAAGATCTTTGCTCTTGAACCAGAACCAGAAATAAGAGGAAAGCCTTCAAGTACTGTATAAAAATGATGGATATAAGAGAAGGCCGAGCAGGCCATGAAATGAGAGACTTTTTGCTGACAGATGAGCACCTTTGAACTCTAACCCAATAAAAGAATTAGCACTCCAATGTATAATCAGTGCAGCAAGCAAAATATGTCAACACACTATAGTCAAGATAATCAATCGACATGCGAGGTAGGAAACAGCCAGACTAAATAGCAACCCAGTCCCACTGAGCCAGACAGCCCTTTCCTGCTCCTTAAGTTTCTCATACCACAGAGACTAGAAATTAACATGCAATAACAAGCAAATTAATGAGCAAAGAGTCCCAAAACTGGTATTCTTGATGTTTTGATTTTTCTTAGATACATTCATAAGAGTCATTCTCCAGCTAGATAATAGAAACTTCAAAAGTACCAACCACAGCTCTCTTCTTTATTCTCGCTTCCCATGAAGACTTCAGAAATAATAAAAACTGCAAAAGCTATGGACATAAACAGAGCAAGCTTTCAATCCTGGTTGGCTGTATGCTAACCACTGGTCTCAGAGAAGTAATTTAACCAGGCTGGGCCTCAGTTGTTGTATTCTTTCATAAAAACGAAAGAATAACACATTTTTTACAAGGAGCTTTCTGATAACTAAAGAAACGTTGTTGGTGTTAGGTGCCATCAAGTCAGTTCTGACTCATAGAGAGCCTATCTATGTATGACAGAAGGAAAATAGTGCCCGGTTCAACACCATCATCACATTTGAGCCCATTGGTGCAGTCACTGTGTCAGTCCATCTCACTGAGGGTCTTCCTCTTTTTCACTGACCCTCTACCTTACCAGGCATGATGTCCTTCTCCAGGGACTGGTCCCTTCTGATAATATGTCCAAAGGACTTGAAATGAAATCTCGTCGCCCTTCCCTCTAAGGAGTATTTTGGCTGTACTTCTTCCAAGACAGATTTATTCCTTCTTCTGACAGTCTGTGGTATATTCAATATTCTTCTCCAACACCATAATTTAAAGGCATCTATTCTTCTTTGGTCTTGTTTATTCATTGTCCAGCTTTCAAGTGCATATGAAAAAAAATTAAAAAACCTGTTGCCATTGAGTTGATTCTGACCCATAGCGACCCTAGAGGGCAGAGTAGAACTGCCCCATAGGGTTTCCAAGGAGCAGCTGGTGGATTTGAACTTCCAGCCTTTTGATTAACAGCTGTATCACTTAACCACTGTGCCACCAGGGCTCCCCATGCATATGAGGCAATTAAAAATACCATGGCTTGGGTCAGGTACACCTTAGTCCTTAAAGTGACATCTTTGCTTTTTAACACTTGAACAAGGTCTTCTGCAGCAGATTTGCCCAATGCAATACATCGTTTAATTTCTTTACTGCTGTTTCTATGGGCATTGTGGATCCAAGTAAAATGAAATCCTTGACAACTTCAGTATTTTCTCCATTTATCCTGTTGTTGCTTATTGGTCTAGTTGTGAGGATTTTTGTTGACTTTATGTTGAGGTGTAAAATCCATATTGAAGGCTGTGGTCTTTGATCTTCATCAGTAAGTGCTTCAAGTCCTCTTCACTTTCAGCAAGCAAGGTTGTGTCATCTGCATACAGCAAGTTGTTAATGAGTCTTCCTCCAATCCTGATGCCACATTCTTCTTCATATATTCCAGATTCTTGGATTATTTACTCAGCATTCAGATTGAGTAAGTATGGTGAGAGGATACAACCCTGATGCACATCTTTGCTAATTTTAAACCATGCAGTATCCCCTTGTTCCGTTCAATCAACTGCCTCTTGGTCTCTGTACAGGTTCTACATGAGCACAATTAAATATTCTGGAATTCTCATTCTTCACAATGTTATCCATAATTTATTATTATCCACACACTCGAATGCCTTTGCACAGTCAATAAAACACAGGTAAACATCGTTTTGGTATTCTCTGCTTTCAGTCAGGATCCATCTGACATCAGCAATGATATCCCTTATTCCACGTCTTCTTCTGGCTTGGATTTCTGGCATTTCCCTGTCGATGTACTGCTGCAACCATTTTTGAATTACCTTCAGCAAACTTTTACTTGCATGTGATATTAACGATATTGTTCAATAATTTCCATATTCTGTTGGATCACCTTTCTTTGGAATGGACATGAATATGGATCTCTTCCAGTTGGTTGGCCAGGTAGCTGTCTTCCAAATTTCTTGGCATAGATGAATGAGCACTTCCAGTGCTGCATCCGTTTGTTGAAACATCTCAGTTGGTATTCTGTCAATTCCTGGAACCTTGTTTTCACCAATGCCTTCAGTGCAGCTTGAACATAGAGTAGCTGAAGCAAATGGAAGAAATAATGAAGTAAAGGAGCTGACAAGAAGATTTCAAAGGACAGCTCGAGAAGACAAGTCAAGTATTGTAATGAAATATGCAAAGACTTGGAGGTAGAAAACCAAAAGGAAAGAACATGCTGAGCATTTTTCAAGCTGAAAGAACTGAGAAAAAAAGTCAATCTTCAACTGGCAATATTGAAGGACTCTATGGGGATACTGAACGACACAGTATGCATCAAAAGAAGATAGAAGGAATACAGAGTCACTGTACCAAAAAGAATTGCTTGACATTCAGCCATTTCAGGAGGTAGCAGATGATCAAGAAATGGTGGTATTAAAGGAAGAAGTCTAAGCTGTACTAAAAGAAATAGCACTAGTTATATGCCTGCAATAATAACCAAACGTGAGTGCTGACTCGTGGTGACCTTACGTATAACAGCATGAAATGCTGTCTGGTCCTGTATCACCTTCAAGTTTGAGTCCATTGTTGTGGCTATTGGACAGTCATAGTCAGCAAAGGCTTAGTGTTGGCAATCCCAATTTCCTCACACCTAGCATGATGTTTTGACCTCTGTGAGAACTTAAGAAATGTGGTGATGTCCACACAGCTTAAATAATAAACTCATAGGCCAAAACAGAATAGTGTAGTTTCAGATGTGCATAAGAAGTAGGAGAAATAACCTAGGCTTGAATTCCCTATCTACCATATATATTCATTATGTGACAGTGAGAGAGTCACCTAATCTCTCTGGGTCACAGTCAACTTATTTGTAAGGTTGGACAAATATATTATCAATCTGTAGGCCCAAGCTGAGAAGAGTGACTCACAGTTTCTTCCAGCTTTCAATGTGTAATTGTAAATTATCTGTTATAGATTTACCTTACCTCTTGTACCAACTTGATAAAACCAAAACGGAATATTTTCAACTCCCAAATCTACATCTCCTCAGGAATTTAGAAATTTTTCTCTTCTTTTACTTTGTTCATGTTTTCCATTTTCCGAAAGGGGAATCACTAGCGTTCCCTGCATAAAATTACTTAGCTAGTCTTCAGGAGCATTACAGTGTGGTTTGTATGGCTGTTGATAGTAATTGTTTTAAAAGGTCATACCCAACGTACCTAGCCCCAAACCACAGGCGGGTATATTATGTAACACCTTCTACTCATGCCACCTAGAGTTCTACCTGCTTTAAACTGAATAGCTCTGTGTGATGCAATACTTTGTTTTTCACTTATATCATTTTACATATATTTGCTTTCCAGACAGACGCATTGTGAGAACAGCTTTTCATCAATGCATTTCTAACCCTCATAGCTGCACTCTCATAACTTCAGCTGCATTTTAAGGGGAAATTTTCTTCACTGACCATGGCAAATACCATTTGAATTAGCTAACAATTTTTCTTTGGATTCATGAGATAGAAGAGCATCCATCCCACTGCAGTGAGGCTGTTGGCTATAATTTTAAAACCACTTGGAGGAAAGTAACCTAAAATCAGAGAAGTAGGAGTATTGTGAGGTTTTCTCAACAACTGCTTAGCTTTGTTCTTGCGAAAAGAAAATTCTTTTTTCGGGTAGGTGTGGATATAGACAAATTCTGACATTCTCATTTTTAGTCATCATTCACTGACATTACAGCTACAAAAATGAAATCCGAGGCCTAATTTGCCTTAGAATTCTGAAAGTGAAGAGCTTTCAGACAGCAACAATAAGTTATTTTTCACATTTATTTTCCGTGCACTTAAGGACACACCACTCTGCCATCAACATGTCAGATGAAATCCAAAATGGCTTAGCACAAAAATTGCCCAAAGAATGGCCATCAGAAAAAGAGTTGTGACAAAACAACTATGCTAAAATAGTACTTTGACTTGAATTATATTTGCATTAATTTGTCTCTTAACACTTTTGGAAAACTTTGTGGAGAAAAGACAGGGCTTTTTGTTTGGTAGTTTTAAAATATCAAACTTTTGTCGTCCATCAGCTACCCCTTCTTGGATGTGACAGAGTGTGATAGGATAAAGGCCAGCTTTTGTTTTGGAATCTCATTGACATGGCTTTTGGAAGCTTACGAGACCTGTTCTCGTTTATTGTGTTTTTTGTACACTGATGCCTACTTATAAAGAAGGGCAATGAGGGAGGCCCATGACAATTTCTCAACTTTTCCCCCTAGAGACTGAGACCCTATGGTTTCTGTAAAACAGAGGATAAGTAATACTTGTCGTTAGAGCAGTACTGGACAAATAAGAAACATCATTTGACATTTCTCCTCCACATTTAAAAAGTTCAGTGGGTTGGTGGAATTGTGCCTAGGAATGAATAAATATATCATTACGATCTAAGTTCAACCAGTTGCATCCATCGTGTGCTCTCAAAACACAACCTCTCTTTTCCTTTAATTATGTTTAGGTTATTGCAGAATTCTATAAATGTTTTCAGTGAACTCACAGAGTAGTTATTTCAGGACAAAATAGTTGACAGTGCAAGACATTGTCATCATTTTATCTTCTACAGAGTTGTCAGATTATTAGCAAAAATAAGAAGGACTGACCTGTAGTCAACAAAAATATGAAAATGTTCAATTAGTCTTTTATGTAGATCAAATCAGTGGCAGAAATGAATTATAAGCATAGGCCCTGCCATTCTTCGCTACTCAACTTAACAATCTTATCTATTTGTCTGTGTGTGAATATGTATATATGTATGTGATGACAGAAGTTTTACTTTCAACTGATAGTAATCTGGTAAATTTTCATTTCCACCATTTAAAAAGTGTGAAAAAGGTGCTTAATTTTTTCAGGATGAAACTATTAAACTACATAGAAATATCTGAAGACTTTAACAAAAGAAACTGGGCCATTTCCATTTTCATTTTCCAAAAGATACTAATGCCAGAAAGAAAAAAAAAATGTGTTTGGCAAAGCTCTTTTCTTTCTAAGCATTAAGAAAAAGATGTTCATAAAATCAAAAGGAAAGATATTGCTCTCCGAAGAATCCAGGTCCGAAACTAACCTCAACAGGAATGTTTATAAAAATGACTTTCTTGAAGCACTCTCTGTTAGATATTTCATGCTACAGAAAATTCCTTCTGTAAAGAGCCTCATTTTATCACGGATTCAGCCTGCAGGTCAAAATTAAACGACAGCACTACACTGCGAGTTTCTCTCCTAACTATGTGAAGAAGCTTCGAGGAGGTATTTGCCTGGTTTCCTAACATCTGCACTGTGACAGGGCTCCACTGTTCCAAATTGCACACTGTCACTGCAGACTGCATTTCTAATACAAGAACGATGCCCTCTGCTAAACTGCCAGGGTACCCAAAGCTTGCAAAGTCAGATGTACCATCCACACCTTACATAAATATTTATGTTAAAGAATTTCTTTGGGTTATTTTCGTTACAACGATCTTGCTCTTGAAACGAAAAGGAAGATGATGTTCTCTGTGTTTCTCACTTAGCTTATGTGACAGTCCTTTGGCTATATCATGGGCATGCCATCAAAATCATACCAGACAAATTCTCCTGACAGTTGGAGTCTGTTGGTTTTCATAGCAGGTTTCTTCCCCTGCAGCTGACAAGAAAAATAAACATCTTCCAAAGAAAATGAAGGTAAATGCCAAAATGTCTCATCGATTCCCAGTAAAAATCCCTTTTTAAATATTAATTATGATAATGTTTGACTTGAAAAGAAGGGCAAAAAGGAAAAGTTTGAGTCGAGTGTGAAGAGCATTAGGAACATTATGATCTCAGCAATGTGATGTAACCGAAACCTATGGCAATGTCACCAATCTCCATTCGACTGCAAACCAACCGCTGGCTTTTCAACAGATCGGAAAAACCGCACAGTTTGGGTCAGAGATTCTCTCTTTAAAAAGTTTCAACAGTCAGTTCAGTGACCACTCCAGAAATACTTCCTACTATTGAGCACCTATTTTTATGTTTTATTTATGGTCAAGAAAACACCAGTACCTTTAATAACCTCTGCATTTTATTAAAATTGTTTTAGAAAATAAATCGAACTAAGTTCCCTTTAAAGAAACCTATAGGTAGGTAAATGAAGGGGTACTGAATTTCTGTTTAGGGTGATACGAAACTTTTGGAAATGTATAGTGATGATGGTAGCATAAAAGGAAAGCAGTTGATGTCACTGAATTAAAATGGTTAAAATAGCAAACTTTTTATTATACGCATTTTACCACAATAAAACTAAACATTTTTAAAAGCCTATAGGTTGGCAGTTCAAACCCACCAGCCGCTCCACAAAAGAAAGATGGGGCAGTCTGCTCCCATAAAGATTACAGCCTTGGAAACCCTATGGGACAGTTCTACTCTGTCTTACAGGGTTTCTGTGAGTTGGAATCAAATCTATGACAATGGGTTTATTGGGTACGATGAGGTAATAGGACCAGCGGCAGAGTGGGGGAAAGCCAGGGAAAAATTAATGTGGCAACTCTGGGAAAAGTTGGTTCCGAGCTCAGCAGCAGGAAACACACAGAGGGGGATGGGTTCCAAGGAGCAGATGAGAGATACCACTGCAGCAAGGGACAGGGGGTGCTAAAACGAACTCCTGTTGGCCAAGCAAGGTGGAGATGCTTAACACCTGCATTCTCTAAAACAGGTCAAAAGAGACTACAGTAAAATAATAATCCTGTGGCAATTCATTAGTGAGGAAAAGATAGACTTTCTTAAGCAGATGTTTAGGTAACTGCCAAAACCACTTAATTTCTGTGTGAGCACTTCCCACTTCTGGTATTTATTTTTAACACTACCACTTGTAAGTAGAAAGTTGAAGCTAACCATGTAAGGGCTATTTTCTCAGAAAAGAATTACAGTTTCATTAGGTAATGATGTAATGATGGTGTGTATACTTGAGTGTTTCTCAGTTATCAACAATTGAGGGCCGGTGTAAGGATTTGTGGTTTAAACTTAAAGCACCACCAAGTGAATGTCAGCATAGTATCCCCGAGGAGTCATTCAGCCACAGAGTCCATCCTGCATCCCACCTACTTAATTCTGGAACAGAAGCATCCTTATAAACACAGCTCTTTCCTCCATAAGGCACATGAGAATTGGCTCCATCTCTTTTAGTCACAACATCCAAGTGAGGAAACAAAACTGAGAGCTGGAAGGGACTTGTAGAGTCAAGGTAGATAATCCTTCTTACACAGTTAAAGCCCAAAATGATGGAGCAGAAATAGCTACCAAATTCAGTCCTTCTCACAAGTTCATGGTTTTCTCCACCAATCAGCTACTGTTGGGCAAGTTCAACAGTTGTCCAAGCGATAATAATATCCTAGAAAGAACTCCAGCCTGGGAAGAACAGGACCTGGATTCTGGCCACAGCCCTGCAGCAAACCCACCATAGCCAAGACTTCAACCTTTCATGGCAAGCTGGGGCTGAGTGTTCTCCAAGGATACTTTCAATTCTAAGAATGCATGGATCTGAAATTTCAGTTATGCAGAAAATGTTGAAAACTAAGAAAGAGAAGAAACTGTGAAAGTGGCTTCTTCCTATCAGAGCAATTAAGCTAGTAGCTAACGGCATTTCCTCACGGGATGCTGGCCTGCAGAACGAGGACATGGCAGTTTCCTCCGAGGAAGCAATTGTAGGTAGTGAAAAGGGAGAAGACAGCCCCACTCCTCTGGCTCAACTATGAATCATTTTCAGGGAATAGACTTGCCACATAACTCCATTTTCAGTTCCATTTTCTCTCAAAAATGAAGAATTTGCAACCTTACAAACCAAGCGCATAATTCCTAAGAACATGACATTTTTAACTTAGGATGCACACTAAAAAGCTACATGAGGATGCTTTAACTGGCAAGGAATATGCACTTTGAAATAAAATGGATATGTACAGATGAACCTTGAAGATAAATAAAATAAAGAATATTTTTTAAATGTCCCATGAACAAAATTTTAGGGAGGGTGTGTTTTCATCTGCCGTAAAGGATCTTAACAACATTCCGTAGAATAATACAGCAGGCAAGCTTGGCAACTGTGACAGTGTACAGTATATTTCTTGTAATTACATTTTCTATGAAGTCACTGCAGTCATGACAAACTCCAGTCCAGCTGGAATGAGGATCAGAGAATTAACTCACTGAGGGCAGGGCATGGTCAAAAAGAGGAGTTCTATCATCTGTCACAACCAAGAAGCAGAACACGGTAAGGTTTCTAGAAATTTGAGGGTTAAATTTTTCAGTTCTGGTGGTATTTAAATGTTGGTCATTGATGATGAAAAATCTTAAATGTATTCTCTTCTTCTCAACTCATTTTTGTGGGCACAGTTATAGCACAATTTTGGAATATAGCCGCTTCAGGACACCGTTAAGGAATGTGGAGTTGTTTGCACTACAATGAGTATTTCCAGATTGCTGTGCTGTTCTAGATGACATTTCTGCTCTTCCCCCTCTTAGATCCATTGCAAATTTCCTCTGCCAGCTGGTCACTGGTCCTTTGGCAACATGTCTAATTCTTGCCACCTCGCCAGCTCCTCTTTTACACTTTGCTACGTTTGCTCCTTCGGCTTCTCGATATTATCTACTTTCAGGCTTTCCTTTGACCTTTTCTTTCTTCTTGCCAGAGACCCTGGGTTATGCAAATGGTTAAGCACTCGGCTGCTAACCGAAAGTTTAGAAGTTCAAGTCCACCCAAAGACGCCATGGAAAAAAGGCTTGGTGATCTACTTCCCAAAAAATCAGCCATTGAAAGCCCTTTGGAGCATGGTTCTGCTTGCTCTGATACACATGGGGTCGTCATAAGTGGGAGTCAACACCATGGCAACCGGTTGGTGCTTCCTGCCACCTTGCTTACACTGCCTTGTTTTATAGCCTATGTGAATTAATGAGAATGCTCCTTTCTTCTGGTTGGCAAACCAACCAATTATGGTGTTTTTTTTTTTTTTTTTTCAATCATGACTTCTTTCTTCTTTGTGTTTACAATTATTCTTTGTATTTAGGTCGGAAGATGTCACCACTCAGACTCAAATTCTCAGGTGTTTCTAAGTGAACAACTTCTTTAGAGGGTGACAGGGAAGGCCTGAGCAATGAACAGGTGGATATAATTAAACTTTTCTTGTCTCTAACACCAATTATCTACAGTAATCTAAGCAAGAATCTGGGCTTCTTAAGAAGAATAAGCACTCAGTAAAGAGACAGGCAGTTAACTTTTCATAAATAATCTGGACAATCTTAAGAGAAAGAGAATTCATGCCACATGATATTATCATCTATTTTTCACAAAGAAATAACAATTATAAGTATTTTGTTTTGCTATTTATACTGGTACCCTTTTTTCCTATCTTTTTAAATAGTTGTTTTGCTGGCTACTGGTAGAAGGCTCATTTATAACAATAAATGTCCCCAATAACATGTTCGAAAATCAGAGCAAAACTGAAACTTACTCACATTTCTTTGTTATTTTCTTTGTTGCCCACATTGCTGTGTGTCACATTAGAATTTACCAGGAATTTACAGTAATAATAAAGAGAAAATTGATGCTTTACTGGTCCTAGACCGCACTTTGAGTAGCAATGATCACTATGACTCTGGATGCTATGAACCATTACCTTGTCACTGGTTCATAAATGCAAAAGTTTCTTAAATGAAGATGTCACAGTTGGAGGTATCAACAGGAAAAGGCGCCTTCCAGGAGCCAATTAACCTTTTTGGGTCTTAGGAAAGGAAGGGTTTGCCTAAAGTTCCTTAGGGTTAAAAAATTTTTATGTTTCCATAGACCTCATAACCATACTTTTCTCAGCTTCAAACTTTCTGATTATCTGGAGTGAGACAGGGGTGGGGGGGAATCTACAGGATCTCTTGCAGACATTTGGCAGTAGTGAGCAGGAAATCTCACTTTGTTTTGGAAGAAGATGAGGATACTGTAGAAAAAAGAACTGAAACTAGTCATACAGATTTATCTTTCAGAGGAATTATTTGTAAAGGTCTTTGACGTTAGTATTTTTGAGCATGGTTCTTAATAAGATGTTTTAGCAGTAGAAGGGACATGAGCAGGTCACCAAATATAACTCCGTCATGTTTCAAATGAGGAAGCTGAGATCCAGAGGAGTTTGATGACTTATCCAAGCTCACTAGAATCATCCAAGCAAAGACAGATAGCCAGTTCTCCTAGCCCTCATCAAGTTGCCTCCTAGGTTTTGAATACTTCTTTTCTGACTACAAACACACACACACACACACACACACACACACACACACACACACACATTCTCATTATATTTAATAATTAAACCATTATTAATTGCCAAAGAGGAAATATTTAACCCTGAACTAAAATGAAACTGGAATACATGTAGAAGACAGATGTACCCTGAAGTAGATGATATTTGCTTGTTTTTTAATGGCCTCAGAGATTGAGTCTAAAATGCAAAGAAGTCAAAGAATGTACTCCTCTTCTTCTGCCAGAACTTACAGTCAAATGCTTAAAGCTCCCATTAAGCCCATGACATTTCATCCTCTTACCAACAGCCCTGCAGTTATTCCAACTGAAATAAAGAAAAACTCACTGTTTGGGAGACCACCTCCTGCAGGGCTGGCTCGAGAGCTCAATTTCTTAGTCTGACCTTGAAAACTAAGACAAGCATCTTCAAGACCGCTGAGGTTTTGATAAATTCCTACCATGCAAAGACCATGATGCTCTGATTTAAAAAGCTGAAAATAGCATCCTTTTAGTGGTACAGCTAAACACTCCATGTGATTTTACGGGAGTAAAACTTTAGGACGGCTTTCAAAGTCTTTTCTGATCTGACTAGTGGTACATTTCTCTAAGTTTACCTCGACTTCCGGAACAAGTTGGTGGTCAATCTCCAGTTAGTCTCATGACCCCTCTGATCAGAGACCTGGAAGACTCAATTGTACAAACCTCCATCTTCACCATGGTGTGAAAGAAGACGGTTGTTCTTCTGAAGGGTACACAATGTGAAACATGACTGGCAAGTTTTCTCCATAAACGGAACAAATCTCTTCCCTCACAGAGCTGCCTTTATTTGAGCAAGACATTTGCAAAGCTTAGAGTCTCCTTGAATCTATTAGAAACCCTTCCCTGAGTGAGGAAACAGACATTGTAAATGAACCATGACTCAGAAACCCCCTTGTACCAGAAAATATCCTACAGATTCCAGGGACATTTTATGTTCTGTCTGTTTTCCTGACATACTAGTTCTAACTATCTGATTCATTTATTTTTTTTTTTAATGCTTTAACCAGTTTCTGTAGATTATTACAGTCAAACAAGTGATTTCTTTCAGGGTTAGTTTTTTTTTTTTCCTCTTTCTGACTTTGGAAGAGTTTCAGATTCAGCTGAAGGAAAGGCTCTGTTATATACTACAGAAATACCAATACCATATATTCAGCCTAGCTACAATAAGACAAGCCAGACCCAGATGTCCCCAGCTAAGTAGAAGAAAAGGAGGAAAATTAAAATTTAGTGTTCATTTGCAGAAACTCCTCTTGCATACACCCTAGATAACCAGTTGGAATCAATGAAAATTTATAAGCTTACAGAGTAAAAATCTAATCCTCCAGTCTCAAAGGACCTAGCAGCACTTTCAATTTTTTATGTCCTACACAGACTACTTCAATGGCACTGAAATAACTCATCAATTAAAAGAAACACGCATTTCCATGTCCTTTTCCGGTACAAAGCAGAACAGTGATTCACAAACTCAACCTGGCTATGGACACCATCTGTATTTAACTTACATGTAGTATCTCAAATTTTGTCAAAACACAGTCTGTAGTTTTTAATATGAATCTAAACTTTAAAAGTTATTATAATCTTTGATCCACAAATTCCACTTCTAGAAATAAGGCTGTGCATAAAAAAAAATGTATCTAATAAAGAAACAATAGGTAACATTTGTTGAACGTTTATTATGAATCAGGCATTGTCCTAAGACCTTATGCTCAGTGTCTTACAGCAACCCTGTGAGGTAGGTTCTATCACTCTGTTCACTTTATAGCTGAGGAAATGTAGGCTGCAGAAAGGTCAATAGCTTGTTCGAACAGTAAGTGATACAGTATACTCAAGAGCCCACACTATTAACCACTCTACTATACTATGTCTGAGTGTTACAACATTATTTATAATAATGAGGAATCCTAGCAATCAAATGTCCATCAGTAGCGGCTTTGGGAAAATAAGTACAATGGAATTCAATGCAGCCATATGTTGAATAGTATTATACAATATAAGAAAATGTTGGCGACATATTGAGTGAAAAAATAAACATAGAAAAAAAGATGAAAAGCTATACACCCAAATGTTGAAACTGATCATCTCCAAGGATAAGATTATGCATGATATTTTCCTTAACTATGTTTATATTTCCAGAACACTTAATTATGCTCATGAGGAACCTATACTTAGACCAAGAAGCAGTCATTCGAACAGAACAAGGGGATACCGCGTGGTTTGAAGTTAAGAAAGGTGTGCATCAGGGTTGTATTCTTTCACCATACTTACTCAATCTGTATGCTGAGCAAATACTCCGAGAAGCTGGACTATTTGATGAAGAACATGACATCAGGATTGGAGGAAGACTCATTTACAGCCTGTGATATGCAGATGACACAACCTTGCTTGCAGAAAGTGAAGAGGACTTGAAGCACTTACTGAAGAAGATCAAAGACCATAGCCTTCAGTATGGATTACACCTCATCATAAAGAAAACAAAAATCCTCACAACTGGACCAATAAGCAACATCATGAGAAACAGAGAAAATATTAAAGTTGTCAGGGATTTCATTTTACTTGTATCCACAATCAACGCCCATGGACGAAGCAGTCAGGAATCAAACGGCATATTGCACTGGGCAAATCTGCTGCAAAATACTTCTTTTGAGTGTTAAAAAGCAAAGATGTCACTTTAAGGACTAAGGTGCACCTGACCCAAGCCATGGTGTTTTCAATCGCCTCATACGCATGTGAAAGCTGGACAATGAATAAGGAAGACCAGAGAAGAACTGATGCCTTTAAATTATGGTGTTGGCTAAGAATGTTGAATATACCATGAAATGCCAGAAGAATGAACAGATGGGTCTTGGAAGAAGTACATCCAGAATGCTCTTAGAAGCAAGGATGGCGAGACTTCGTCTCACATACTTTGGGCATGTTATCAGGACGGATCAGTCCCTGGAGAAGGACATCATGCTTGGTAAAGCAGAGGGTCAACAAAAAAGAGGAGGACCCTCAACGAGATGGATTGATACAGTGGCTGCAACAATGGGCTCAAGCATAACAAAGATTTAAGAATGGCGCAGGACCGGGTAGTATTTTGTTCTGTTGTACATAAGGTTGCTATGAGTTGGAATCAACTTGATGGCACCTACAAAACAACAATTTTTGTATTTTAACCTTTTTACAATCAATATTGTAGAAATGTTTTTCCATTTGAAAAACAACGTAATAAAATAGCAGTGAAAATCTCCCAAAATAGTTCTAACACAAGAAAATAATTTTGACTGAGTTTGATTGTTCTATCCATTGCTAACACAAATTTTTCTGAAAGCTCATGTAAAAATTCCAGCTAAAAGATTTTAATAATTATATAAGAAAGAATTTATTAGCATTCTTC
The DNA here is from genome assembly GCA_030035585.1 of Dugong dugon. NCBI lineage: Eukaryota > Metazoa > Chordata > Mammalia > Sirenia > Dugongidae > Dugong > Dugong dugon. Next base: position 46,036,544 of record CM057479.1, read on the forward strand.
TGATGATTCTGCATGTGCCTTAGGGAGACGTTGGGGACACAGTTGCATGTGGAAGTCATTTAATGTCTTGAGGTACAGCCCAAGCTAAAACTTATAGCATAAATCCAAGATAGTGGTCATCCAAACAGGGGTATCAGGAACCTCTCTGACACTTAGGCTGGGAGACTGGTAAATGACATCATTGTGTTCACAGCAGATGCCTGAAGCTTCGAAACTGGTGGTAAATTAATGTTTGCCCTCAATTCTTCCCAGTTCAATCATGCTTCAAAGTGTGTTTCACCATTTGAAATACACTTGATTTAAAGTAAATGAATAGAATTTCCCGCTAAAAGCATAAAACGTATGAGCAGCTATAAGTTTAGTAATTGCCAAAGTAAAAGGGCTAGAAGAATAATTACAATTAATATGAGATTAATTGAACTCTACGTGACGGAGAAAATTGTGGACCAGAAGCTTGAGAACCCCTCTTCCAAACGTGAAACCATAGAATGTTGAGATCATGTGACCATCCAATTATAACATAAGGCAAGTGCGGAATGTGGGAGGAAGAGATCGCATTAATGAATACCTACTATATGCCAGACACTATTCAGATAAAGGAAACCCTGGTGGCGTAATGGTTAAGAGCTGCTAATCAAAAGGTCGGCGGTTTGAATTCACCAGGGGCTCCTTGAAAACCACATGGGGCAGTTCTACTCTGTCCTATAGGGTGGCTATGAGTTGGAATTGACTCCATGGCAATGAGCTTGTTTTTTTTTTTTTTTTTTTGGTTACATGGATAAAATTTAAATCTTCTTGACAACCTATTAGGTAGAGCTTAACCCCCAGTTTATAGAGGAGGAAGCTGAGAAGCAGAGACATCTATACTAGAGCCTATATTATTTCTACTAGACCACATTTTCTCAATACCAAGCAAGCATGGGTAACAGAGAACTTCTCAAAATACGAACCCTTTTTTCAAGCCTCGTCTAACTTCTTAATTTTTCTCATTATTCATTTTTCCACAAATGTCTTAGATATATGTGTGTGTGTGTGTGTGTGTGTGTGTGTGTGTGTGTATGTGTGTATGGTGTAATATTTTTGTTTCTCTTTTTCAATCAAAGTCATGATGTTTAAATGTATATTATCATTTAAAGTCATAGAGTGATGCTAGTTTCCTTTTTTAAAATTTTATTTTTCTTTTAATTCTTTTCAATCAAAATCGTGATGTTTAAATGTATATTATCATTTAAAGTCATAGAGCAATGCTAGTTTCCTCTTTTAATTTTATTTTTCTTTTAATTCTTTTCAATCAAAATCATGATGTTTAAATGTATATTATCATTTACAGTCATACAGTGATGCTAATTTCCTTTTTTTTTTTAATTTTATTTTTCTTTTAATTCTTAGGACAGTAAAGTAGCCTTGTATGTGTTAAGCTAAAAAAGCTTTTCATTTCATTTAGGTGGATCTCGGTAACAATTATGCCACAAAAGGAAAGTATCATGCATACTATAGACAGGTATTTGCACACAAATCAATTCTTGGTCTAAAATAAAAAGAAGACTTTCTGGCTATTCAAAAGAAATTTACTGTCCTTATTGACTAAAAGGAGCCCTGGTGTTGCAGTTGGATACGTGTTCAACTGCTAACCAAAAGGCTGGCAGTTCAAACCCACCAGCTGCTGGACAGGAGAAAGATGTGGCAGTCTGCTTCTGTAAAGATTTCAGCCTTGGAAACTCTATGTGGCAGTTCTACTCTGTCATATAGCGTTGCTATGAGTCACAATCAACTCTATGGCAACAGATTTGTTTTTGTTTTTATTTTTAATTGACTAAACAATGATAGTGCTGAATCTTGTCAATCTGAGTATTAAAAGGAAGACAGCCTTATGCTAATGAAAGGTGTGTGCTAAACGTGACAGGACGAAGCTGAAAGACATCTCAATTCAGATGTGAGTAAACCAAGCTCTAAATTGGTTGCGCTATCTTTTCTACCACTGTAACTCCTTTCGGTACAAAATATACGTGTTTGAAAGGTAGCTGAACTGGCAAGTAAACACAGAAAAGAAATCAATGAGGAGGTGAGTCAAATCTTGAAAACTTTGTTTGGGAAGACTATGCTAATAAAGTGGTAGTAGCTATACTGCACTTTATGTATTTGCAAAAAAATTTGATCTCAAATTATTCCTTGCAAACTGAGCTCTTTAATATTTCTATCTCCTTTTTTTAGATGAACAAACTAAATCAATGAGAGGTTTTGTGGTGAAAGGACATTGGAATCAAAGGCAGATGCCCTGGGTCTGAGTTTGCACCCTGCCACCACCTGTGAAAGCTCTGCGCTAGGCACTAGACAGGGTTGAGAGTAGAAGGAAGATGCAAGAAAAACAAGAGAGACCCCGCCCTCAAGAAGCTCACAGTCTAGGGGAGGAGCCAGACACTTGGATAACTATAAAACAAAGCCAGGTGCTTATCAATCAAATGGGGTCACTGACATCAACACTTCTCCCCGTCAATGGAACGTTGTGAAGATCAAATAAAATAATCTGCATGAAGATTCCTTGAAAGCAAGGTGAGAGGAATGGCACAAATGCACAATTCCGTGGTCTGTACGTTGCCAAGAGGAGCTCTGGTGGTGCAATGGTTAAGTGTTGGGCTGCTAACCTAAAGGTCAGAGAGTCAAACCCATCAGCCGCTCTGCAGGAGAAAAGACCTGCAGATTGCTGCTTCCATAAAGATTACAGCACAGGAAACCTTGTGGGACAGTTCTACTCTGTCATATAGGGTCACAATGAGCCAGAATTGACTGGACAGCACACAACAACATCTTGCAAAGAGCCTCACTGTCTCTCTCACAGTTCAAAGTTCAGAGATATGCTTGATTTGTACTTTAGAGACTTCAGAAGTCAGTACTTGTAAATAAAAAAATGAATAAACTTTGAAAAATAAGTAAGAATGGCATGATCTTAGAGAATTAGAAGTGGGAAGTCCATTGATGCCTACCCCAGCAAGATAGCACTTTGAACAGTAAGTCCGTCCTATTTATGCAACCATCTAAAGGTAATTTGTTTTTCAGTAAATCTTCATTTCTAATATTCCAGATGGCCTCTGGCAGAAAATGCTATATGACTATAAAAAGCATCCTTCGTTGGACCATTTTAAGACTTTTGCCTGCCCTAGTTGCTTAATTTTGGAAGCTGCATCCTACATATCTTACATTATTATCAAAAATTAAAATGTACCCATATCCCATATGCAGTATAATTCCAACACAACTCTAGATGAGTTAAATTGTAGTTGACTGACTGACATAGTATTAAACTGATAAATTTTTATGAATTTCCATTTTGCCATCATCATTCATATTTTGAAGCCAATATTTTTTTTTTCCAAGTCTCATATATTTTTTTGTAGGCCTTTGAAAAACGAGTAGAGCCCAGGCTCTACACTTATAGTGGTAACAGATAAAACAGCCCTGTCTTTCATAATTTTCCAGTGAGATCCTTTGTATAATTGGCTGCACTGGATTTTGAAAAAGGAGAAAAAGTCCTCACTGACTGTTTCCTGGTAATGTATGTCCACAGTCTATTTTCCCCACCTGCTATGTTTGCCTAAGACTGGTCATTTGTTAGCTGCTAGTTCCAATTGATTTCCTTTGCCTTTGCCTCTTTTAGCCATGAGTGCAAAGAACAGACTGTACGATTTATACCAGCCATATAGTACCAATCATTAGATAACAAGACCCTTTACTGAAAGCATTTAGAGTAAAACAATACTTTAAGTTTACCTTTGCTTTCATTTCCTTCTTTATTACACCAGGTTCAAAGTGAGGCCAAAAATGGTATCACAAGGCCTATTTAGACATCCAAGCAAAGAATGCCAAGTCATTCTGAATAAATCCCAGCAGAATTTTACACATTTTCAAGTGTAAGTTTCCAATAACTTTTTGGGCTTGGTTTTCTCCTTGTCTGTCTCTGTCACTGTCTTTACATATAAGAGGAAATGAGTCATATTAAATTATGTTCCAGAAAATATCCTATAAAGCCATATCTAAGCCATCCTGTTTGCTAATAAAAAGATAAGATTCATCCTCTGAAAGGAGCAGGGTTGGCCTATGCCAAAGCGCTTTAGCAGTCAGACAAACCCAAAATCATTAGCTGGTGGGGGAATCTGAACTTGTGATCTTTCTTCCAAGCGGAGAGGTAGGAACAGAGGAGCAGGGAGGGACCTGTCAGCCTGAGAAAGGCAGGCTTGTGGCAGGGATGCTGGGAACTTCCTATGGTTACTAAAAAGCTACAATCCCTTACATAGATGTCCTGATAATGTTTTCAAACAGTGGCATTGAGCACAGGCTTACCATTGCTAGTAGAACATTCTTAAGACCAGTGTCTTCCAGAAATATAGGACTCTAAGATGCACACAGACGAAGTAAAGGTCTGTACCACCTGCTATTAATCAAATGGTATTAAAAAAAAAAAAAAGTCCATATTTCAAACTTTGGGCTCAAATTGGCTTCATAATTTGTAACTCTCAAATAGATTTCCTGATTTACTCACCTGATTACACTCAAAGTCACACAAACTAATTTCAGTATTTGCCAAGGTAAATACAGTTAGGTAGACTGGTCTGTCACAAATCCTAAAACCAAATACACATGGTTTTGAGATTTTCAGATTATCCTGTTTGGGGTCTTCTGTTCATTAGCATGGGTTAGTTTTTACACACATCAATGTCTATAAGGGTCAATATAAAAGGTAGATGAGGGATAAGGCAATAGGGGATGGTAGAGACTGAGGGAGAGGCCAGGCCTTATCTAAAGGAGGCAACTGCTATTCAACTACAGCTAATTGTTGATATGCGGGAAAATGGCCTGGGGTATCCAAACAATCTGATGCTACAAGAGAAGTCAGATATTTAGATTTTTGTGTGAGGTTTCTGAATTTTTATTTTTACATATTGTTTTAGCCAAATCTTTATATATCTGCTAGCCAAGTATAGCCCAGGGGCCACCAGTTTGGGACCAGGTATAGATCATATTTAATTCTGCCACTTTGACACGAATAACGGTGATAGTACCACGGTCATTCTTTTGTTTTCATTATTTTATTTAGCCTTCCCACCTGTCATGGATTGAATTGTGTCTCCCCCAAAAATCTGTCAACTTGGCTAGGCCATGATGCCCAGTATTATGTGATTATCCACCATTTTGTCATCTGACGTGATTTTCCTCTATGTTGTAAATCCTATGACATTAGATAGGTTATCTATATTCCAATGTTGTCACAATGACATTTCTCCCAATAACATTGAGAGCAGTAGTTCTTAACCTTCGTGTAAGAATTATCTGATTTGTTTGTTAAAATGAGGTGGGATTAGCGGCAGTTATGTTAACGGGGCAGGACTCAGTCTTAAACTTACCTCTTTTGAGATAGAAAAGAGAGACAGGGGGACCTCATATTACCAAGAAACAAGAGCCAGCAGAATAGTGTGTCCTTTGGACTCAGAGTCCCTGTGCTGAAAAGCTCCTGGACCAGGGAAGACTGATGACAAGGACCTTCCCCCAGAGCTGACAGAGGGAGAAAGCCTTCCCCTGGAGCTGGCACCATAAATTTGGACTTCCAGCCTCCCAGACTGTGAGAGAATAAAATTCTGTTTGCTGAAGCCATCCACTTGCGGTATTTCTGTTATAGCAGCCCTAGATGACTAACACACCACCCAAACTAAACCTACGGCCATTGAGTCGATTCCAACTCATAGTCACCCTATAAGACAGAGTAGAATTGTCCCATAGGGTTTCCAAGGCTGTAAATCTTTACGGAAGCAGACTGCCACATATTTATCCTGAGGAGCTGCTGGTGGGTTTGAACCACAGGCTGACATTTTGGTTAGCAGCCGAGGGCTTTAACCATTGTCCACCAAAACCAAAAAAACCAAACCCATTGCCATCGAGTCTATTCTGACTCATAGCGACCCTATAGGACAGAGTAGAACTGTTCCATAGAGTTTCCAAGGAACACCTGGTAGATTACGAACTGCCAACCTTTTGGTTAGCGCCGGTAGCACTTAACCACTGCGTCACCAAGGTTTCCTATTTTGCCTTAGTTGGTTTCAAAAGGTACTTAAGGATATTCAAAAACAAGGAGGTGTGGGAGGGGGGAAAGTATACGAAACAGTTAAGTAAATGTCAGTCACACACACACTTGCACACACACACATCCTTCATTAAAAATTACCAGAGGGGGTGGGGCAAGATGGCGGTCTAGGCAGAAGCACCACGCCGTCCCTCCACTGCAAAGATCTGAAAAACTAAGCCTAACAGAGAATCAACAATCCTGAAACCCTAGAACATCAAATGAAGAGATAAAGAACTCAGCCAAACACCAAACGGAGTGAGAATACTGAAAGAGAATGGAGAGCAAGGAGAGACTCATACAGAGATTCCCTACCAGCTAACGCAGCATGGATCCACCATCTTGGACTCCTATCGGAGACCAGCAAACGGGAGAACGGGAGAGCAGCCTCGCGAAGCGTCCAGTGGGAGACGCAACGATTGTCTCTCATCTGTCCATTCCAACGACAAGCTCCCCTAGCATTCTTTTATGTTTGTATGCTTTTTGCTCCTGCTCCTTTCTCCCATATCCAGCTTAGCTTCACACATAACCATCTCCCCGCTGCATCCTGCCTACCTGCACCGTGCACTTGACATCACACCACCAAGCTGTGCAGGCACGCCCTATTGGAACCTGCCCAGTACTGACTACTGACCGTCCTGGTGGCTGCGGTGAGTGCCACAAACAACCCGTCCCAGTGGCTTCTCTTCAGCTAGACCTGCCCAGCTGTACCACAAGGATGAAACAAAAAAAATCTACAATCAATAAATGAGAGAAATATCTACTGAATGTCCCGAAAACAGCAAACAATATCAAAACATTTACAAAAACAAGACAAGATGGCTCCAACAGGCGCCCAAATTAAAACACCAGATAACTCTCCTGTGGAAGAAAATGCACTAGAAGTACCTGATAGGGAACTCAAATCACCAATACTCGGAATTTTCCAAGAACTGAGGCAAAAAGCTGACAAACATGAGGAAAAAATAGACAAATTTATGGAAAATACAGACAAAAAATTGGAAGAATTCAGGAAGATGATGCAGGAACAAAATGCCAAAATAAATTCACAACTCAAAATTATACAAAAACAACAATTAAAAATCCAAAAGATAAACAACAAGACTTCAGAAATGGACGGTGTCATAGAAGGGCTGAGAAGTAGATTTGAAACCGTGGAAGACAGGATCAGTGGAACTGAAGACAAACACTTGGATACAACTCTGTTTCAGGAAAACTCAGAAAAAAGAACAAAGAAAAATCAAGAGACCCTGAGAGTTATGTGGGACACAATTAAAAGCAAAAACTTACGAGTGATTGGCATCCCAGAACAGGGGGAGAAAACAGAAAACACAGAGAGGATCGTTGAGGAACTGCTGACAGAAAACTTTCCCAATATCATGAAAGATGAAAAGATGGCCATCCAAGAAGCTCAACGAACCCCATATAGAAGAGACCCCAAAAGAAAATCACCAAGACATACCATATTCACACTCGCCAAAACTAAAGACAAACAAAGAATCCTGAGAGCAGCTCGTGAAAAACAAGAAGTCACATCCAGAGGAGAAACAATAAGACTAAGCTCAGATTATTTGGCAGAAACCATGCAGGCAAGAAGGCAGTGGGATGACATATATAAAATCTTGAAAGAAAAAAATTGTCAGCCAAGAATAATTTATCCTGCAAAACTCTCGTTCAAATGTGATGGTGAAATTAGGTCATTTCCCGATAAACAGAAACTAAGGGAATATGCAAAAGTCAAACCAAACTTACAAGAATTATTAAAGGGAGTTCTTCGATCTGAAGACAAACAGCTTCAGCCCTCAGGCAGGACCTAGGACCTAGAACGCAGGTTCATACGAACCAGATACCATTCTAGGAAATGAACTATTGACGACTATCCAAAAACAAAAGAAATACAACAGGGAATCAGAGCAATCAATCAAAGGATGACAACAACATCAAAACAATGAAAGACGGAATAAACGGCATAGGTATAGAACCTTCTAATGGAGAGGAAGGCAAGGCGATACCAAGTAAGGGTAGACTGCTTCAAACTTATAAAGATAAGGGTAAAATTCATGGTAACCACAAAGAAAGTTAACAAACGAACTCATAAAAATAAACACGAAAAACATAAAGTCTCAGCAAAAACAAAACCTACAAAAACAAAAGAAATGAACACAAAATCCACAAACAAAAGTAACTCAGCACAAGAGAGTAAGAAGAACAAAGAAAACTTCAGCATCACAAAAAAAAGCACTACAAAATGACAGCAACAAACTTCCATCTATCAATAATTACACTGAATGTAAATGGACTCAATGCACCCATAAAGAGACGGAGAGTGGCAGAATGGATAAGAAAACAGGATCCATCAATATGCTGTCTACAAGAGACACACCTTAGAAACAAAGATGTGAATTTATTAAAAATCAAAGGTTGGAAAAAAATATATCAAGCTAACAACTACCAAAAAAGAGCAGGAGTGGCAGTTCTAATCTCAGATAAAATAGACTTTAAAACAAAATCTACCATAAAAGACAAAGAAGGACACTATATAATGATTAAGGGGACAATCCATCATGAAGACATAACCATAATAAACATCTATGCACCCAATGACAGGGCTCCAAAATACATTAAAAAAAACTCTAACAGCACTGAAAAGAGAAATTGACCATTCCACAATAATAGTAGGAGACTTCAACACACCACTCTCAGTAAAGGACAGAACAACTAAAAAGAAACTCAGCAAAGATACAGAAGACCTAAAGGACACAATCAGCCAACTGGACCTCATAGACATATATAGAACAATCCATCCAACCGCTGCAAAGTACACATTCTTTTCCAATGCACATGGAACGTTCTCCAGAATAGACCACATCTTAGGCCACAGAGCAATCCTCAACAAGATCCAAAACGCTGAGATAATTCACAGTATCTTCTCTGACCACAATGCCATCAAGGTAGAAATTAACACTAGAAAGAGCAAGGAAAAAAAATCAAACACATGGAAACTGAATAATACGCTGCTTACACATCAATGGGTAATAGAAGAAATCAGAGATGGAATTAAAAAATTCCTAGAATCAAATGAGAATGAAAACACATCATACCAAAACCTTTGGGACACAGCAGAGGCAGTCCTCAGAGGACAATTTATAGCAATAGATGCACATATCAAAAAAGACGAAAGGGACAAAATCAAAACATTAACTACAGAACTCAAACAAATAGAAAGAGAACAGCAAAAAAAAAAAAAAAGCCTACAACCACCAGAAGAAAGGAGATAGTAAAGATCAGAGCAGAAATAAATGAAATAGAGAACAGAAAAACAATAGAAAGCATCAAGAAAACCAAAAGTTGGTTCTTTGAAAGAATCAACAAAATCGACAAACCACTGGCCAGACTGACAAAAGAAAAACAGCAGAGGGCACAAATAACCCAAATAAGAAATGAAATGGGGGACATTACAACAGACCCAACCGAAATAAAAAGGATTATAACAGAATATTATGAAAAACTATATTCCAACAAATTTGAAAACCTAGAGGAAATGGATAAATTTCTAGAAACACACGGCCTACCCAAACTACAACAAAGTGATATTGAAAATCTGAACAGACCCATAACAGGAGAAGAGATTGAAAAGGTAATAAAAAAACTCCCAACCAAAAAAAGCCCTGGCCCAGATGGCTTCACTGGAGAATTCTACAAAACATTTACAGAAGAGCTTGTACCAGTTCTACTCAAGCTATTTCAGAGCATAGAAGAGGAAGCAACACTTCCAAATTCATTCTCTGAAGCCAGCATAACGCTGATACCAAAACCAGGCAAAGACATCACAAAAAAAAAAAAAAATTACAGACCAATATCTCTCATGAATATAGATGCAAAAATTCTGAACAAAATTCTAGCCAATAGAATTCAGTATCATATCAAAAAAATAATACACCACAACCAAGTAGGATTCATACCAGGTATGCAAGGATGCTTCAATATTAGAAAATCCACCAACGTAATTCACCACATAAATAAAAGGAAAGAAAAAAAATCACATGATCATCTCAATTGACGCAGAAAAGGCATTTGACAAAGTCCAACACCCATTCCTGATAAAAGATCTCAATAAAATAGGTATAGAAGGGAAATTTCTCAACATAATAAAGGGCATCTATGCAAAACCAACAGCCAACATCATTCTTAATGGAGAGAGGCTGAAAGCATTCCCCTTGAAAACAGGAACAAGACAAGGATGCCCTTTATCACCACTCCTATTTAACATTGTGCTGGAAGTTCTAGGTAGAGCAATAAGGCAAGAGAAAGAAATAAAGGGCATCCAAACTGGTAATGAAGAAGTTAAACTCTCCCTGTTTGCAGATGATATGATACTATACATAGAAAACCCTAAAGACTCCACAAGAAATCTACTGGAACTAATAGAAAGATTCAGCAGAGTAGCAGGATACAAGATAAACATTCAAAAATCAGTTGGATTCCTATACACCAGTAAAGAGAACGATGAAAAGGAGATCAGGAAATCAATACCATTTTCAATAGCCCCTAAAAAGATAAAATACTTAGGAATAAATCTGACCAGGAATGTAAAAGACCTATACAAAGAAAACTACAAAACACTGCTGCATGAAACCCAAAGGGATCTACATAAATGGAAAAACATACCATGCTCATGGATAGGCAGACTCAACATTGTGAAAATGGCAATTCTACCTAAAGCAATTTACAAATACAATGCAATCCCCATCCAAATACCAACAACATTCTTCAAAGAGATGGAAAAACTAATTATTAACTTTATATGGAAAGGGAAGAAACCCTGAATAAGTAAAGCACTACTGAAGAAGAAGAATAAAGTTGGAGGACTCACACTACCTGACTTGAGAACCTACTATACAGCTACAGTAGTCAAAACAGCCTGGTACTGGTACAACAACAGAGACATTGACCAATGGAACAGAATTGAGAACCCAGATGTAAATCCATCCACCTACAGTCACCTGATTTTTGACAAGGGCCCAAAGTCCATCAAATGGGGAAAAGACAGTCTTTTTAACAAATGGTGCTGGCAAAAATGGATGTCCATCTGCAAAAAAATGAAACAGGACCCATACCTCACACCGTATACAAAAACTACTTCAAAATGGATCAAAGACCTGAATATAAAGCCTAAAACTATAAAGTTCATAGAAGACAAAATAGGACTAACACTTCAGGCCTTAATAGATGGCATTAACAGGATACAAACCATAAACATCAACACACAAAACCCAACAGATAAACTAGATAACTGGGATCTTCTAAAAATCAAACACCTATGCTCTTCAAAAGACTTCACCAAAAGACTCAAAAGAGAACCGACAGACTGGGAAAAAATTTTTGGACAGTACAAGTCAGACAAAGGTCTAATCTCCATAATCTACAAGAAAATCCAACACCTCTACAACAAAACGACAAACAATCCTATCAAAAAATGGGCAAAGGAAATGAACAGACACTTCACCAAAGAAGACATTCAAATGGCCAACAGACACATGAGGAAATGCTCGCGTTCACTAGCCATTACAGAAATGCAAATTAAAACCACAATGAGATACCATCTCACCCCGGCATTACTGGCACGAATCAAAAATACTGGAAATAACAAATGTTGGAGGGGCTGCGGGGAGACGGGAACTCTTATACACTGCTGGTGGGAATGCAAAATGATACAACCATTTTGGAAAATGATATGGCGTTTCCTCAGAAAGCTAGAAATAGACATACCATTCGATCCAGCAATCCCACTCCTAGGAATATATCCTAGAGAAATAAGAGTCGTCACTCGAATAGACATACGTACACCTATGTTCATGGCAGCATTGTTCACAATAGCAAAACGATGGAAACAACGTAGGTGCCCATCAACAGATGAATGGATAAACAAACTATGGTACATACACACAATGGAGTACTATGCAACGAGAAAGAACAACAATGAATCTGTGAACCATCTCATAACATGGATGAAACTGGAGGACATTATGCTGAGTGAAATAAGTCAATCACAAAAGGACAAATATTGTATGAGACCTCTATTGTAAAAACCCATGAAAAAATTCACATGCAAAATGTAACAATCCTTGTTGGTTACCAGGGATGGGAGGGGAGGGGGGGGAAATACTAAATAGGCAATAGATAAGTGGTACCTTGGGTGAGAGGTGAGACACTACACAGTACAAGGGAAACTAACACAACCCGCACAAGGAAAGGTCATGGAGGCCCCATGGACACATCCAAACTCCCCGAGGGACTGAGTTGTTGGACGGAGGGCTCTGGGGACCATGGTCTCGGGGAACATCTAGCTCAATTGGCATGACACTACTTACAAAGATAATGCTCTACATTCTACCTTGGTGAGTAGTGTCTGGGGTCTTAAAAGCCTGTGAGCGGCCATCTAAGTTACTACACTGGTCTCATCCCTTCGGGAGCAAGGGAGAATGAAGAGAACAGGATACAACGAAAAGATTAGTCCAAAGGACTAATTGTCCACAGCTACCGAGACCTCCACCGGACTGAGTCCAGTACAGCTAGACAGTGCCCGGCTACCACCGCTGACTGCTCTGACCAGGATCACAACAGAGGGTTCTGGACAGAGCTGGAAAAGGATGTAGAGCATAATTCTAACTCCCCCAAAAAAAAGAAAAAAAAAGACCAGATTTACTGGCCTAAAGGAGACTGGAGAAACCTCAAGAGTGTGGGCCCCAGACACCCTTTCAGCTCAGAGGTGAAGTTACCTTCGAGGTTCACTGTTCAGCCTGGGAGTGGACAGCTCAGTAAAACTAAATGAGACTAACGAGGTACAGGAGTCCAGTGACAAGGGCCAGAAGGCAGAGGGGGAGTAGGAAGCTGATGATAAGGAACACAAGTTGAGTAAGGATACTGTTGATGTGTTGTGAGATTGTTAACCACTGTTACAGGGCAACATTTGTAGTAACTGTTAAATGGGAGGCTATTTTGTCCTGTAAGCCTTCGTCTTGGGCAAGAATGGCAGCACAATTGGAAGAGCATAGTCAATGTCACTTAAATGTGTACGTAAAAAGTTTTGAAATGGTGAATCTTTGGCTATGTGTATTTTCACCAAAAAAAAAAAAAAAGCTGAGAATTCAGAGGGTTAAAATGTTGTGGGGTTGTTAACCAAAGTCATAAAACAGCATGTGTACTACTGTTACACGAGAAACTGTTTGTTCTGTAAGCCTTCACCTGAAGTACAATAAAATATTAAAAAAAAAAAAAAAACTTACCAGAAAAACTTTAAAATTATGAAAGTTCATCAGATGAATAAATCATTTCAACCTTGTACTCATCTGTCTCATCCAATTTCCTTACTACTGAATTTTAAAACGTGTGCACAGTGAAGTGACCTTTACATCAAAGACTACGAACACTGCTTACAGATATGCAGCACCTTCTTAAAGAAACACACACCTGCTTATAAACACAGTGAAAAGGGAAAAGGTTAAAGGAGGCACTAGATTGTTCTTTCTATGTTGTTCCAAGATTCTGCCCCAGCTGCAACTAAATAGTGGTTCTCAGGCTTAATTAAATAAAGATCCGTGTAAATTCTAACTGTTTACTATGTGATTAGGACTTCTCTGGGTAAAAAAGCTCGTATTTGATTTCCTTGCTGTCTGCACTTGCCCAAACTCTTTACCCACCAGGTATGTACTAAAGCTGTGTAAACTCAACATTTTTCTTTTGGAATCAATGGTAAGATATAAAGTCTATAGAAACTATGAAATCCAGTTGTGGAAAATTCATTTAATGTGAATTAAAAAAATAGGTTATATAAATTCCGATATTGCCACAATGAAATTTCTCCCAATAACATTGAGAGCAGCAGTTTTTCACCTTTGTGTAAGAATTATCTGATTTGCTTGTTAAAATGCAAATACGCAGGTCCTGTCCCAGAGAATCAGTGTGACTGTGGGGTGAGACATCACAAGCGATATGAATACAGGTGCTCCAAGCACCACATTTGGAGAAGCACCAAACTAGAGAAAAATCCTCCTATCTCCAAGTTGGACATAGGAGAGTTATTATTCTGAATTCATTTTGAGAAAAAACAGGGGGAGGGCTTGTTTTTACTTAGGATGAGGGGGAGAAGAAATAACCTCTTCAATTACATACAATTGAAGAATATTCAATATTCTTCAGTTTCAAAATTTAACTAATAATTAATTTCATGTTTCCTTAATATTTAAAAAATTCAGTTTATTTAAATAATTGATATCACGTGTCCTTTAACATGTGAAAAATTCAAAAAATTGTACAAATAGTGTCTGAGAATATTCAAAGTATACACTTTAAAATTCAGTGTTTTCATTTAAGCATTCTAGGGGATATAAGTGCACTTTGGAAGCAAGCATATAAATGCATATTTAAGGTTTTTTTTTCTTTTTTTTAATTTGTTCTTGGCATTGATGAAGAACAAATTAACTACTCTCCTTGGGTGTCTACCAGAAATAATAGTAACAAATCAAGCTTTTTTTCCCCTCAGTAATATGTTCCTTTGTAGATAAGCACTGTGGAGAGGTAAAATAATGTCTTTTAAAAGTTTACTGTTTCTTGTTCTAAGATGTAAATCATAGGGGAAGGACTGGGAGCTATTTCAGAAATATTTATTCCATTGAGACAATGGCTTTTGGTCATTAGAAGAAAGAATCACAGACTATCAAAATGAAACAAAAAGACAGCAGATTTCGCTCTATAGCAAATTCAGTACATAAAGGACAAGCACACCTTCTCACAATATCATATGCTTATTGTCTTACAAAATGAGCTGAGAGTTCAGGTAGAAGTATTCCAGAAAAAGCTTTAATGATGTGAGGCAAATTTTTAAGAGAGGAGATGTTTTTATTTTTAAAGAATTCTATAATCATAGAGTTAACAAAAGTTTGGGGTTTTTTTTCCTTTCTGTTTTTGCTCTCAAAACTATTCAAACCTCTTATTAATTTCCAGTCTGTTTCATCAGTCTTTTATGATGTGTTACAAGAAGTTTTTCAAATTTAAATTTCATTACATCATTTTATAGCTATAAACTCTGACCGCTATAATTCTTGGTCTTAACTAGGCTATGAGGAGATAGATATTCATTAGGTCAGCAGAGTGCTGGAAGCCTGCAGTTTAACCATTAAAACAAATAATAAGACGCCGAAGTTCACAGTTCTAAATACACTCAGGAATCTGAAAGATAGATTTGTAAACAACACAATGTATTTCAATGGTTAAATGAGTTTGCCATTGCTTCATCACGTATGGAAATGTAGAAATATACAGCAGCTACTGTCTTTTTCTATATCTAGAAAGGATACATAAGAGATTCTTAGCAGTAAGAAGTTATTCGTGCTTGGACCTCCTCTGCCACAGCTTCCTAAACTAGCTCCTGGGTAGAATTCATTAATTTTTATTAACAGGGAAAACATTTGTTCCCGTGACAATATTTGCATTGCCTGAATGATTTTCACCTCTGCCACAAGGTGTACTATCGGCTCATACATCACCCGATTACTTGGAGAGCAGAAAGACCCTCAGTCATTAGTGAGTGAATTAAAGATGATCTTAAGAGCTATTAATCACAGTGACAAAAGCCTTAATGTTTCTGTGACCCTAGTGGAGCCTGGGGACTCAAAGGGAAGCAGAGGGAGAGAAAATGGAAACATATGTTTTCTCCAAAATAACCTACCTTAGGAGAACTGTCAAAGAGAGAATCACATCAAACTAAGAAATTCTGCCAGCAACTGGCCTCTGGATTATGTGTCTATTTGTCTTCTGGTGAAACCATGTTTCCCTTTTGAAACATACGTATTTTAACACTACAGAAAATTAGAGTACCAAAACCATTGTATTTTGGATCTTCAATCTTTTTATTCAAAGTTTGTTCAGAAGAACTTGTGCTTCTGCTAAACTGCATTTATTGAAAAATACAACATAAATTGCATTTGGTCTGCTAACCACATAAATCAGGTTAAAAACAAGCAGACAATAGCAGTAAAGCACCATTATAAACATTAATTCAAGGAGATACACTATTCCAATAATGGACGAAAATGGTAATATTATTAAGCACTACAGTAGGTTAAACACTTAATCATTCTTCAATATATCCGGCTGTATTCGTCTGGATGTTTACAAGATTATAATGGCATCAACTCACTGTTAATAACATAGGCACTTGCTGGAATTTCAATTATCTTTCATAATATGTTGACACAGGGAACAGACTATGTATGACTAGCTATTTCTGAACATGGTAAGAAGATCCATATCCCCTCATTTGTATGCATGTCTTTGTTTACATAACTGAGAAAGAAATATTGTATTGTGCTCATATTTTGCACTTGGTTCTGCCTATATGAAGAAAAAAAAGGAAATTTTGGCTAAATGACTTTTCTACATACCAGTTTCTTTGGTGTGATTTGGATTAGCAAAAAGAACTGCTGAAATTCTAGTTTTCTGTTTTGACATTGACAACACATAGCCACACACAGAAATTCTCTCTTTCAACCAGTTTTTGGTGTCTAGCACAATGACTAAGTAGCACATAGCTGGGTTCAATAACTATGTGTTTGATTGACAAAACTGGATAAATGAATAACTTTGAAAAACAAATAATTATGGATTAGAAGTATCAAAATTTTAATCAGTTCTTTAGCTCAGTAAATTTTTATTTTATATTTTGACTTAGAACCCAAATCAATTCAAATGAAATAACTGAGTTTGACTGCATAGTATGATTATTTAATTATTCATTAGAAGAAGCATTTTGAAGGATAATTATCTTTCCAGAACCACAGAGAAGATAAAGGAAAGATATTAGATAAAATTACTTTGCTATAGTTAACATCTGCCTAAAAATGTTAGAACAATAACTTAAAACCTTCGTGAATAAAAAAAAAAAAAAAACAAAAACCTCCTTAAGAACCAATCACTGTATTTGTATTCCACTTTATCACTTACACAAACTAGATTTCATTACTTTCCCCATCTCCCAGATGAGGAAACCAAAGCTAATAACATTAAAGTAACTTGCCCCGATGTCACAAATCTAATTAAGGGACAGACAATGCCAGATATTCTGGCTTAAAATCTAGTTCACTTGCCATTAAACTAAGCTGTGTCCCAAATACTGTCCAATGCAAGGAAAATATGTTGATTAATGCCAAATCTTTCTATGAATATGGGTCTCTGATAAAGCCTAGTTTTTATACAGGAAGTCACACTGTTCAAGGTTATGGGTGACATTCAAATACTCACTCCTTTGCAATTATTAGTCATAGGAAAAGTTAAGGAAACCCCAGTCAGATCCACTAAAAGAATATCAAAGATTAGTCAACAAAATGCTCATGGAAGCACCTTCTTTGGTAACCCCACAGATTCAAGTTACAGCTCCATCCATTTAACAGAGTCAAGCTTTCTGGAATGTTATTCCTGCAGACAAAAACCTTCTTTATGTACTTCCCTCTTCTCCCCCTGCAGCCCCCAGCAAATAAGAGTAAAGGTATTCTGAATTAAAGGAAAAGTATAGATTTACAGAGAAATCTGTTTTCACTTGGCATTTTTCCTTCTCGCTTAGCACTAAAAGGGGATCCAACTAAAGCATTATCGTCTCAGAGCAGAGTTCAACACTCATGAGATTGAAACTTTTTTCTAAAAATAATTGAAAAATTATTTTTAAATAATTAAATAATTTTAAATAATTAATGCCATATATAGAATCCTCCTAAAATGTATCAAGGGACGTGTTATTCTCAATGGCTCCAGGAAGGTACATGGCACAATTAATTTCTTGAGCATGTACTTGAGCCAAAGGCCTAGCAATCTACTTCCGAAAATCAGGCAGCAAAAACCCTGTGGATCACAACAGTGCAATCCACAATCGATCATGGGGATGGTACAGGACTGGGAAGGATTTCGTTCTACTGTGCATGCGGTGGCCATGAGTTGGGGGCCTACTTGACAGCAGCTAATTACAGCTACAAACATGTTTTATCACTTCGCTTACATTAACTCATTTACCTTCACAACAGCCCATGAGGTAGGCATTATTATCATTCCCATTTTATAGGTAAGGAAACTAAGACAGAGGTGCTAGGCGAGTCTATAACAATGCAATGATGCAAACCCAGATAATTTAGCTCCTGTGCCCACATACTTACTCCCTAAATGACACACCCTCTTGCTCTGCATTTTACATACTGATAACTTCCCAAGTGTAGGATAACATTAAGAATAGTTTTTTAACAGAAAGATACGTTTATCCAACCTTAAACCACAAGTACTCAAGTCCCTGAGTCAAAAATTCACATTCGAATATTTTAAGTTGCTCGAGTAAGCCCTGACTGAGACAAGCATTCAAGAGCGAGTAGTTTTTCAGAGGTGATCCCAGGAAACATGGGAGGTGAGCGAGGCAGTGAGCCAGAGAAAGACCAGAAGTCAGCTAAGGGTATGTTATCAAGCAAGTTACCCCTGGGGAACTCTGGGAAACAGTGTAGGTCAGCACAGCAGAGATGAGGGAGATGGTTTTATCCACCAATTCCCATCAGTCATTTGTTGAAAGCTAATCCCAGGAGATGTAATTCCTCACACTTCTGACCTGCCCCATGCTCGGGACGGTAGCCTCAGGGAAAGCATTTGGAATTTCCAGGCTGGCATGCACAGAAATGGTGAGGCGATATGGGTGGGACACTGGCCCACTGTAGTGTTGCCACAAACAGCCCATGAAAAAGAATTATATGCAGGTTCTGTCCAGGTATCTTCTTCCAATATGCAGAGTTTGATCCAGTAATTAAAAATCATGAGAGTTTGGCAAATGAAACAAATTATTTATTAATCCTCTGGCCATATTATTTACTAATTCTCCTAGGATTAGTGTACAGAATATATCTGTTTAAAAAAAAAAACTTCTAAACGAAATAAGACAAAAACCCAATGGAAAAATAGATCAGACTCATGAACAGGATTTCACTAAAGAAGAAATACAAAAGGCCTATAAATATGTGAAAAGGGACTCCACCCCCTTCATAATCAGAAAAATTCAATTTAAGGCTAATAAAATAGTATTTTACACCTCTTAGATTAGCAAATATGATACTACCAAGTTGTATAAATAGGTAAAGAATGCAGGAGCCCTTACGCATCGCTGATGTGTGTGTAAATTGACACTAAGTTTAAAAACGATATAGCACTATCTTAAGCTATATCCCTTGACATAGCAATTCCACTCCTAAACAAAGCATATACTTACTAAAAGACAGGTTTGAGACTGTTTATGTGAGCATTGTTTATACCAAAAAACTGCAAACCCAAATGCCCATTCACAAGAGAATGAATACGTAAACTGTGGTATGGTGACATAAATCCATTGCCATCGAGTCAATTCCGACTCATAGGGACCCTATAGGACAGAGTAAAACTGCCCCATAGGGTTTCCAAGGCTGTAATTTTTTTTTTAAATTTTTTTTTAGTTGAAGGCTTACAGAGCAAGTAGTTTCTCATTAAACATTCAGTACACATATTGTTTTATGACATTGGTTAACAGCTCCACGACATGTCAACACTCTTCCTTCTCGACCTTGGAGGACCTTTTTTTTTTTTTTGTGAAAATATACATAGCCAAAGTTACACCATTTCAAAAGTTTCTACATGTACAATTCAGTGACATCAATTACATTCTTCCAGTTGTGCTGCTAGTCTCACCATCCCCTTCCAAATTATTCCAATCACCATTATATTCAACTCACCACCCCCTAGGCTTCCCATCAAAGCTTTTGAGTTGCTGTTGTCAATTCGATCTCACATAGATAATTCTTTTTTTTTTGTGCCTTAGGTGAAGGTTTGCAGGACAAATAATTTCTCATTAAACAGTTAGTACACATATTGCCCTATGACAATGGTTAACAACACCACGACATGTCAACATTTTTCCTTCTCAACCTTGGGTTCCCTATCACCACCTTTGCTGTCCCCTCCTGCCTTCTAGTCCTTGTCCCCGGACTGCTGTGCCTCATTAGTCCCATTTTGTTTTATGAGGCTGTCCAATCCCTGGCTGAATGGTGAGCTTCGGGAGTGACTTCACAACTAAGTTAAAAGGGCGTCCGGGGGCCATACTCTCAGGGTTTCTCCAGTCTGTCAGGCCAGTAAATCTGGTCTTTTTCTTTGTGAATTGGAATTTTGTTTTACATCCTTTTCCAGCTCTGTCCAGGACCCTCTACTGTGATCCCAGTCAGAGCAGTCAGTGGTGGTAGCTGGGCACCATCTAGCTGCACTGGACTCAGTCTGGTGGAGGCCGTGGTAGCTGTGATCCATTAGTCCTTTGGACTAATCTTTTCCTTGTGTCTTGTTCTCTTCATTCTCCCTTGCTCCCGAAGGGGTGAGACCAGTGGAGTATCTTAGATGGCTGCTCACAGGCTTTTAAGACCCCAGACGCTACTCACCAAGGTAGAATGTAAAACATTTTCTTTATAAACTGTGTTATGCAAGGTTGTAATCTTTCAGAAGCAGACTACCACATCTTTGTCCCGAGGAGCGGTTGGTGGGTTCCAACCATTGACCTTCTGGTTAGCAGCCAAGCATTTAACTACCATGCCACCAGGGCTCCCTGAGGTCACATAATGAAATATCATTCAACAGTGAAAATGAACAATATGACTAAATCTTAGAAACTAAATAATGAATTAAAAAAAAAAGCAAGACCCAGATGATTATTTTTTTAAAAACTCAAAAACAAGCAAAGCCAAACAATGTATTTATTTTAGGAATACGTGTATGCAATAAAACCATTTTTAAGTAGGGAAATAATAAACGCAAAGCTCAGGGAAGTGGCTACTCTAGAGTGAGGCAAGGGGCAAGGGAGAGGGAAGATACACATGAGGAGATACAAGGACTTGGTTCTGTTCTAGTTCTTAATTTAGGTAGTGAACTCACAGTTGTTATTTTACTCTTATACTCCGTTGCTTACACATATGTTCTATATATTATGTTGCATATATTGTTTTTGATGTATCAAGCATTATATAATTAAAAATAATAATCAGGAAAATTATCCTTGATCTGCATAGCTCGGGATCCTGGTGGGAAGCCTTCTTGCTGGAATGCTAAATGCTTTAATAGATGAACCATGAGGAGCCCCTACTGGGGACAAGGAAGGCTTCATGGAGGAAGGTTTGAAAGATGAGTATGTTCTGCCAAGTGGAGGTCAAGAAAGGCATTCCAGACAGGGGGCTACCCAATGAGCAAAGGATTAAAGGAAGACTGCTGCCTGCTGGCATTTAAGGTGCTGGGATGGTGTAGGGGTGGGAGGAAGGAGTGGCTGGAGAAGACACTCCAAATAATTTACTATTGAGTGAATTTACAAGATTTGAATTATTGTAAGACAAGGTACAAATCTCACACTTTTAAAAAGGTATCTTATTGTTTCTCATTTTCAGGGACGAACACCATGCCCTCCAAAGCATCTGAAAGAAAAACCACTTCAACTAGTGTTGGGAGGAGGAGATGAGAAATTAAACACATCTAGCCCCCTCTCTCTGCCAATTCAGACAGCACACCCCAGACCTACGGGTCAAGTAATCATCTCTGTATATGTAGAGAAATGCACGTTGGGTGGTCTACCAAGGATTAAATGCCAGGATCATTGAGAAAATTTCAGCCCATTAAAGGCACAGAGGCCAGACAGTCTCTCCTATTTGTGGAGCTAACGATGCCTTAGGTGCACAAGTGATTTCCCAAATACTTCAAATAACCTAGAGGAACAGAAACTGCACTAATAAGAGAAACAAAGACAACGAGTCTAATCATACCGGAGGCGGCTCTGGAGAGCCTTCATAGACACATGAGCGGCACACAGCCATCTCCTGAGCTGAATGACATAACGGCTTAACCTGGCAGGGAGGGTGGACAGACAGAATCCACAGGCTTCTAGGACAAATTCAAGGCATCCATGCCTTGAACAGGACCTTCATCTCTGAAGGAGTATGATCAATATGTTCACATTTCTATGCTGCTTGACAACGAATTTATAACAAATAAAAAATGATGGAATAATGATAAAATCTATCACCAAGCAATACTTGAGGTGTTTAGGGTAAAATGTTTTAATTCACCCCCAGTTTTAAAATTCTGAGCCAATACAAGTCTGTTATCACATTTACTGACATAGAGGGGTGAGAATATGACTATTTCACCAACCCAAGAATCCTTGTCTCTATCAAGAAATAGGAAGGCATAGAGAAGGCAGACAGCATTCATTTTAAGTATCCTGAGCAAATCTGAGATATTATAGTATGCAGATAACACCATGGTAGTACAGCCACGTAGAAATACTTTTACTTAAACTGTTCCAATGTATTTGTCTGCCATTATATCAAATATAAATAAAGTTTTGGCAGATGGAGAAATCAGGAGTAAATGATGCTTTTAAGATTTTTCAGCTCAGTTACATTTCTCAAGAGTAACTTCCATATGCCATTAAAGTACGAATCAGAGAGCTTTAATCTTCTGCTTTTGCTTTCTGGTAAGCCCAAAGAGATAGCAAGTAACAAAATATAAAAACCCCTAGTGTATATGTTAAGCATCCCAATGAGGTAGGAGGACTAATTTAATTTCTTCCATGCCAGAAAAGAAAGCTTTAGGTGTTTCCTGTTGAAGAATCACATACTAAGGAGGCTGTAGACACAGTAGCCATTGACATTCAGTGAGAGGGGAAAGAAAATTCATCAAACCAAATAAATAGGAAGAGTTTCCTAAAAGAGAGATTACAGCAGATGAAGGTTTAAGGCCCCTTTGATGTCCCTCTGTCTTTCCTGGACTCAAGGTGCCCCACAACCTGGGAATAACCACTATCCAGGAGGCTTTCACCTCTTTCTTCTGCTCACAATTTTTGACCCTGAACATAGAATTGGCCAGAGGAAGTAGTATCTTTATGGCCCTAGTGGATTGCTTTGTATTGCAGTTATTTGATTAACCAGTTGCCATTGATTCCAACTCATGGTAACCTCATGTGGGTCAGAGTAGAACTATGCTTCATAGCCATTTTCAATGGCTGATTTTTCAGAAGCAAATCACCAGGCCTGTCTTCCAAGGTGCCTCGGGGTGAGTTCCAACCTGTAGCTCCCTGCCTCTCTTCCAAACAGCCACCACTAAACACTCTGCTATGTCCAAGCAGGCTCCTTTACGTCCCTTCATTTCACTCACTCAGGCATCATATATTTATTGGCTACCTATTATGTGAAAGGAAGGGAAGGGGGAGGAAGTATACCTGCAGCCTCACCTACCTGTTCTACCTGTTGCTGTCCAGTTGATTCTGACTCATAGTGACCTTATAATTTAATAATAACCTCCCCTAAAATTTAATAATGTCATCTGAGCAAATATATCTGCATTAAATAATCATAAGTTTTTACTGTAATTTCTTCCCCCACTTTGAGGGCCAAACACAGTATTAAGTCCCACAGAAACAAACAAACAAAAAAAAACCAGAACACCTCCTCTGTCTGACCTCAAACTTCTAAGGCTAAAAACCTGACTTCCGATCCACCAAAAGTCCTTCTCTGACATTGCCAACAGCCTCCACCCCATCCAACCCGTTGACTTTCATCCTATTCTTGATTCCCCTGTTTTGATCAGGCTGGTGTCCTCTCTACACTCTCCAGGAAGAAAACGAACGTTTTCCCCTGCCCACGGCTTCCCCACCTACAGCGCTAGGTCTGCTGCTCGCCCTGCCCCCAAGGAAACCCTGTAGGACTCAATCGAAGCCGTTTTTTTTTTCCCCCAGCAACCCTTCTTTTTAGGCACAGTGAGGATATCCAACTGCTCATAAGAATTCAGCTCTCTCTGAAGACAGAGAACTCTCAACACTACATTGTAGCCCCAGCTTTTCCTCTCTTGGAATCTCTGAGCTCTTTCCATTCGTAAATCCCACTGAATAGAAAATTCTTAAAATCTCCAAATTTTCATCCCCAAACTCACTCTTTTACAGATTTCCTGTAACTGCATCTCAGGACTCTTTCTTTGTGCTGATGGATGATAACTTTGGAAACATCTTCAACTTCTCCCTTGCCTCAGGCTCTCTGACCCAGTCTACTCTCAAATCCTTTTAACACTTCCTGAAGCATCATTTTGATCATGCCACCCTCACTCTCAAATCCTATGAGGACTCTCAGTTCTCACATCAAGAAAGGTACCTTGTGGCTTTTTCCAGATGCTTCACATCATAACCCATTCTTCCCTACAGGCCCCAACACACACCCCACCAAGCTCCTCTGACTGGCACTCCTCCCATACAGCCACCTCTTCTGAGTTCACAGAGCTTGGCATCCTTCCTGCTAAACCAGCCTACCATTCCTGATAATTTATTGAGTGGTACTAGTTCTGGATGTTGTGCTTTATCTTTATCTTCATTATCTTAAATCCTACACCACCACCCACTGTGAGATCGATATCACTGTCTGTGTTTTGCAGATGAGGAAATTAAAGCTGAGAGAGTTGCCCATGATCGCACACAGCTGGTGTTGAGCCCAAGTCTGCCTGACTCCAAAACCCATGTTCTTAACCACTGCATAGTACGATTTCCCATACCCCCATCAGGATGGCTCATTCAGGGGTTCGCCAAGTTTTAGGCACTCACTGCACATTGTTGTGGTTCACTACATTCATAATTAATTAAAAGTGTTATTGAATTCCCAGTATATTTTTTTCAGTATGATATTGTCAATCAATAAATACTTAAAGGTTTATGTTTTTTTCATGTTATGAAAAACAGTATATGTTAAAAACTGGAATCCAACCCCTTCATTTCACGTGGAAACTGGAACTTAACTAGGGACTTCCTCACCCCATGAGGTTTGCTTGGACTACCCAATTTTTCCTTAAACTATCCAATTTTTTTTTCCTTGAACTACCCAATTCCTTGACCTATGACCAGCCAGAGCCTAGGAGTTCAAGAATTAAACACTCTCGACACCTCTGCCACCCAGGCTCTAGAGTTCTTCCAATCCACCTACACCCTCCCCCAAGTTGCCCTCCTGTAAAACTCATCCTCTCATTCAGTTTTCAGAAGAAATCAGGCATTTCATGAGTTTTCATTGATTGGGGGGAGGGAATAGGTACGCAGTGCAAGGGGTGGGGATCTGTAGGGTGAGGTCACATGAAGGAGTGTGTGGTCACCCATTCTCTTCCCCGCTGGGAGTTTCTTTGACTTAGAGTTCAAGGTGATCAAAGAGAGGCAGAATATCTCTCTCATTAGCCACATGTTTATAAAGCACCTACTGCAATCTAGGCACCACATTAAATTCTGAGAGTAAGAAGATATTTGAATAATGTCACTGTCTTCAAGAAATTCACAGTTGGAAACAGAGCATATAAACAGATAGTAACAACACAATATGATGAGTGGGCTATTACACATGAAATACTCAAGGAACACCAAAGGGAAAGAAACCATCTCAACACAAGAGATGGAAGAGTCTACACACTAAAACTGAAATTTGAACTATAGCTTGAATGAGAATTTTGCTATTCCAAGACAGCAGAGTGGGAAGAAGTACATCCAGGCAAAGCATGCATTGGACATATATTGAAGGACTGGGAAGAGTTCTGCCTGTCTGGTGCACAGGCATAAAGGAGCAGACCTAGATAAACCTGAAATGATAGGTCTGGGGCATATTAGGAAACCTTGTCTGAGACGCTAAAATAGCTTGGCATCTAGAAGCCAAGGGCATGACATGATCAGATCTGTATTCTAGAAAGATAACTGGAAAGTGCTACGGATAAGAGCAAGGAGAGGGGAGAAATCAGAAGTTCTTACAATGGTGCAGGTGATCAAAGATGAGGGCAATCTTTAGATCATCATTAGAATCACTCAGACCCATAGTAGACAGTCAAAGATGCTTTTATTTCATTGACTCTATTTCACTAGCTCCGTGCTCTAATATATTGAGCAAGTGGGTTTGATACAGTGTCTTTTAAAATGCCTTGTACATTATGAACATTGAGAACGCTCAAGTGCCCAAGTTAGGGTTAAGAAGACATGGAACTAACTTAATATTTATAGATCCCCTACCACATGCTAAGCAACATCTATATATTATCTCATTTACTCCATACAACAACTCTTCAAGATAATATTTTCACCGTTTTATACAGAAAGAAAATTATATCCAGAGTAGCTAATGAACAAATTTATCCAACTAGCAATAAAACCAGAATTTGACTTTGACGTGTACCTAACTTCAAAGCTGCCTGTCAATTCTGGATACTATGGCATCAAAGTCACTGGTAAAGCCACATTCTCCAATATCAAGTATATCAGAATCAGCTTCGCAAGAATGAGGCAAGGGTGTGGATATGAGACACCTGGCCTGGGGAGGGAAGTTTGGGTACTGGCTCCATTTTGTACTATGTATTGTAGCAAAGCATAATGAGCCAGATATTGTCATAACATATTGCATAATTCCAATGAGGCATTCACATCTCAACTAAAAACCATTGCTACTGAGTAGATTCCAACTCATAGCAACCCTATAGGACAGAGTAGAACTGCCCCATAGGGTTTCCAAGGAGAGTGGTGGATTCGAACAGCTGACCTTTTGGTTAGCAGCCAAGCTCTTGACCCCTGTGCTACCAGCACTTTTGATTATTTCCAGTTCAGTAATAAATCAAAGAGACCAACTGTTTGGTAGAGTAGGGTGGTGGAAACCTCGTTGATCTCTTACCAAAGGAAATAAAAACAGTTGCTGAGTCAGTTCCAACTTGTGGCAACCCCATGTGTTTCAGACTAGAACTGCTCCACAGGGTTTTCAATAGCTGTAATCCTCAGGAGAAAAGACCTGGATATCCACGCCAATAAACATTACACCGTAGGAGACCCTATGGGTCAGTTCTATCCCGTCGTACAGGGTTACTGAGTTGGAATTGACTCAACATCACACGACAATAACCATCGTTCAGAAGTAGATTGCCAGGCCTTTCTTCCAGAGCACTTTGGGGTGGATTCAAATGGCCAACCTTTCAGTCAGTAGCCCAGCACTTAACCATCTTCACCACCCAGAGACTCCTATTTAACTCTTAAATACCATTAAATATTGAATAGTATTATCAGGAAGCAATCCCACTTTCCATAATACAATTGGCCCTAGGTACATTGGAATCCAGACTTCTAACATCTCTATACACTAGTACATTTCGGACCCTGAAGTTTTATTTGAATTCAGGTCTCCAAAATCTCCTTAAGGTAATCTACCAGGAATAGTGTCTGTCAACACAGAGCTAGAGCATCACCCACATACGACTTTAAAGTTTTAAAACCAAAGCCAAATGGAGCTCTTTCAGGAAAGGTCTTTTCTTTCCTTAAGGTGAGAGATGGAGCACAAATGAAGCATACCATGGTAAATAGGAACTGTGCTCACTTGCAGTCACGCACTATAGCCATTAAGCCTTAGGTCTTAAGGTACCAAGCAATGCATATGATAAATTTCTCAAAAACATCCCAGCCATAACATAGTTCTTGCTGATTGCTCATTTACCCATAATGCATGCTGTCATAGCAAAGCCTGACAAATGACAGAGAAAGCTCAGGTTATTTTTTACACTGACTGCCAAGCCCCTCACCTCAGATTATTCATTTATTAGGGCAATCACTGAGGTCTGGGTACTTAATATTGTTTTCACCAAATATGAAAATGATCTACTTGCCTATTCTTTAGTTCTTCCTAGGGCAAGCCATTTATCATCAGCTCAGGATAAATGACTGCTTCATTATAGCTATAATTTATGAGGTGTTAGAAGTAAAGAGCCACGCCTAGAGACTTAAAGCTTTAATATGGATTAAAATAAGATAATCAATCAAGCTAATACAAATTTTCTCTCCGCATTATTTCTTGTTTTGAAATAGCTTAATATTTTTTTTGAATTTAAGCCATGTTGAATATCTCATTATCCGACAACATGCATGTATGTCTCAGGCAGCATGTAAATAAATATAGGATGAGATACTACCAGAGAAGAGGAAATAAACCCAAACCACCGGCTGTGATGGACTGAAATCCTTGTTTTCCTTAATGCTGTCAGAATAAACTGAAGGCCAAAGAGTCTGCAGAGCAGGTATACAGCTTGAGTAGCAGATTCGCTCCAATTTTCTTACTTTTCTGTAAAAATAGTGCAGCAGGATTGCTGCCGCATTATTTTTTCTTATTTTCTCCACAACAAAGAACTTACTCTAGGGAGAAAAGTTATGTCTCGATAACATTTCAACAATTTTGTTTTATTTTATGTCTGAAGCAGGGTTTCACAACTCATAATTTGGACAAGAGCAGCTTCTTGTTGCATCAAGGGAATAAAGAGTATTTCCTGCTAAAATAGCATTACAGTCTTAAAAAACATTATTTTTCTGGTTTGTATCTTGATCGTATAGTTATTAGGCTATGCCAAAACAAATATTATTTCTAAATTATGTGTCATGCTCAAAACACTGACATAAACCTATTTGACCACTTAAGTAGAAAGCTTTGAAGAGGGTACGGGAAGGTCACAATTTAATGCTTTAAACGCACACCACCAGGAAAAAACCCACCACAAAAATTACCAAATAAGCAGTCTAAATCCAAGGACACTAAGGTGCTAATTTAAAAACCTTCTGAAAGTTCTTGCGATTTTCCTAAGACCATGTTCCTTGCAGGTGAGACAAATGGACCCCTGCTGCCTTCAGGCAAATCTCAAGGATACTTCCAGCAAGGCCTGGTGACTAGAGACTACTCAGCCTTGAAATTAACATCCCTAGGAAAAACGGTTTCCTCCCCCTCCAGACAACAAGCAGCTTACATCTTCAGGACAAAAAGGGGGGGAAAAAATGATGATGACAAAAAAAGGGGCCAGAGAAGACAGTTGGAGAAGTCATGCTGCGCTCTCTTGAAGGGGCCTTCATTTTTTACTTCAGAGAGAGCGTGGAAATACACAGATCCTGATAATAGCTTTAGTCAACATGGCCAATCTCCCCACTTCCTTACACACACGTACCGCCGAGTTTACCCTGAAAGAGTAAAAGCCGGACTTTCATGAAGGCTCTGTATCAAGAGCTCTTACAATAAATTAAGCCAGGACTGTGTATACGAAGAAAAGGATCTTTCACAAGCTCCTAATGGGAACTGAATGCAAAAGCCATGTAATTGTAATGCAGAGCATGGCAACCTATGATATAAAATATTTCCACTTAGTGTAACTTTTCCATTCAATATTATTTCCAGCAATAAAAGCCTCTGGAATATCACTCAGAGCGGTTTAAGTTAAATTCTGACCTAGATCTTTGTTAGCTAAAGGACATTTTTCAATCCAGTCATCTTTCTCCACCCTACATATAACTCAACAACAGCACTTCAACAGGGATAAAACAATTTAAGCTTTGCAGTTGTTGTGTGCATGTGTGCGTGAGCTTTCCATGCCATGTGTATTTAGACAGAAAATGCTTCACTTTACACACACACACACACACACACACACACACACACACACACACACTCCCATTTGGACCTTAGAGTTGAAATGGTGAAAACTGAAATGCAACATCTAGCATCAACAGCAGAGCATCTTATTCCACCTTAAAAAAAACAAAGCAAAACTCTCTCTTGATACAAATATAAGAAAGTCTACTTACAAAGATAGATAGGAATACACTTTACAAAAATACTAAAACATCTTAGCTGTGAATAGGGTTCTGGTGGTTATAGAAAGAAGGCAAAGTAGGTAGAAGACTTTGGTTTGACTGTTGGGTCTTTGTTACATGCCTGCTTGCTGATTTAACACTACATGTATCTCCAGGTATTCCTCCATCCATGTCACCAACTGTGGCAAATTTCCCAGTTCTTTCTCATGCCTATTTCTACAAGGTTCCTGATATGGTGAAGGAAAATATTCCAGGTCTCAGTGAACAATATTACTACCATCAATTATATTCTGTATGCTACAATGTATAGTTATATCTTTAGTGTGTGTGATCATTGGCTATTACCAAGGTGATTTTTTATTTCTATAGAAAATACATTTGGCATAAAATATGTAGCACTTAAATATTAAAATATTAATAATTACATACAAATAAGTTATAAAAGACATTTAAAATATTTTCATAACAAATGTGTTTTAAAAAAAATCTATCCATGTAGGCATGTTTATTTTAAAATAGACATCGTTTGCCTTACAATGAGGCATAAAGCCCTGTCACTAACAGAAAACTTTGATGCATAGATATGAGGAACTTTTTTTTTCTTCCATCTGCTTCCCTACATATGTGATGAAATTTCCAAATAATTCCTCTTCTCAAAGTACTAAAATCTGTAGTAGTCCTTTTTCACATATGGGATCCCTTGGGGTGGCCTTTCCAAATAATAGTCATCAATAATAAAATCTTTAAACAGATCAAAGTTCCAATAGGAGTCAGCCCATATTGTCAGATGCTTTTGTAAGCCATGTCACTATTGCTCATGCCGTGCGCCCAACTACAGCCTCGTGGCTGCCACAACAAGACTGCTTTTTCACGGCAAGGTCAAGTGCTAGAGGTGAAGCTTAAATTCACCTTGGAAACACAGATATTCTCCTCCTTTGTAAAACAGGAATGATGTAGAGGTTTAAAAAAATAAGTTAACGTATGAGACTAGGGGCATTGGTGGTTCAGTGGTAGAATTCTCTCCTCCCATGCAGGAGACTCGAGTTCGATTCCCAGACAATGCACCTCACGCAAAGCCACCACCCATATGTCACTGAAGGCCTGAGTGTTACGATGATGCTGACAGGATTTGGCAGCACTTCTAAACTAAGACGGACTGAGAAGAAAGGCCTGGCAATCTACTTCTGAAAATCAGCCAGTGAAAACCCTATGGGACACAATGATCTGGTCAGCAACCAACTGCGGGGATAGTATGGGACTGGGCAGCTGTTCATTCTGTTATTCATGGGGTCGCTGTGAGCTGGGAGCCACTAGACGGCAGCTAACAACAACAAACGTAGGAGAAAACCATTGGCAAACTGAGATGTGCTACATGGATGTATGATGTATTAATGTTGCCGTTATTATTATTTCTCTCTATCACATCACACGTCTTCCTTCATGAGAGGATCCGAATTTAGAAGACACTGACATTGTATTTGTACTTGTTGATTGAGTTCAAAGAATATAAATGGAACACTTACCATTAGGGGAACACAGTGCTAGACATGAAGGGGACATCTAACCGTCAAGTTCCAGCAATCTAATAGCCAGCGGGTTAAAACAACTAACATTCAGAGCTGTGCTGCCTGCACAGGGCTCAGGTTTCCCACAGGACCCAGAACTGACCAATAACTGATGGCATGTACTTGCCATTTATTTGTTGAATGGATGAATGAAATGGATGAACAGATACCAAAACACCTGTATCCTTGGCTAAGCGTTGATACCATTCTTATTTTCATCTTCCGCTAAAAATTAGATTCGAATATTTCTATTTTTCTATAAGGTTCAAAAAATAATGTAAAAAATTGAATTATTATTTTTAATCAGCTAGACCTAAGAAAAAGCAAAGGCAGTTACCTAATTTTCCATGGCTTTAATTGTCCTATCATTTCTTGCATAATTGCATACAGACTCTTAAATACTGGCTTTTGATGGGAAATTTCTCAAATGCAGATAGAACATATTTCACTGAGTAAAATCCTGACATGAATGGAAGGTGAAATAGTAACTTAGACGTAAACTGCTAACTTACCAATTAGCTTCTTAAAACAATTGAAAGTCACAGACAGCCCTCAATACACAGAGGTGGTTAATTAATTAACATTAGATGTGATTAATAATGAGTTTCGTTTAATAGCAAATATCTGCCTGCAATGGCTGCATGACAGAACAAAAAGCCTTCAGAGAGCAAGCAACTATATTTATCCTGATTGTGTTTGGGATTTTAACATGTTTTGTGCAGGCTGACAAATGGCCTATTAATTATCTAATGTTGTCTGACAACAACAGCTTGATAAAGATGTATGTTTTTGAATCGCTGGATGGAAACTGCTGGAGAAGAACCCCAGAGGGGCCTTGCTGTCCTAAAACTGGGCTCCCAGCCACAATGACAGGCAAGACAAAGCCCTATCTCCCGCCACAGCCTTCCCAGATAAAATATGGCTAGGCATCAGGGACATTTTTTTCTCTTTCAGAAAACTGCTTCTGCAATATCTGATTAGAAAAAGGAGGAGTAGGTCTTTACTAAATTGGGGTTAAGGCATAATCAATATCATATATGGAGTGTCTGGCCTGTTCTGCATAAGCACGGGCACTTCATATTATTAAGGAGTCTATAATGCGAAGAGGCATGCAGCAGGACACTGCAGCTCTCTCGATTCTTTTTATTTAGAAGTTTATCTTCCAACCTGTTTGACAGCTGCTCCTAAGTGGTTTCACAGTGCCAAATTATTTTTATGATTGTTTGATGTTTTATTCTCCCATTTCAGTTAATGAGATAGGATCCCACAATGGCCATAATTCAGGGCTGTCAGAACTAAAAAGCATGCTTGTGGCAAGAGAGCCTGATGGTAAATAAGGCTAAAAGCAATGGATAATAAAAAACTCTGTTATCAGAGTCGCCTTTGCAGTCAAAACTTGTTGGGGTCAGAGCCTTCCTTTCTTTGTGTGGCTTCTGGATATTCCCAGCCCAGCGTGAAGTCCCTGTCCACTCCAGTCCATCACCCATTTCAGCTCTGCAAACAAGTCCACATCTCCTTGGAAAGGCACACGAGGAATAATATTAACTAAGAAATGTTAGAAGGTCTTAAAGATATCGAGTGCTGTATTCTAATTAAAGGGCTTGTGCATCATTTACGGTGCCAAGCGAGTAATTTGTCATACATGGTTAGAGAGAAATTGTTCAACAAATAACCTTTACAAGAGCCCCGAGAACAGCTTCATAATTGAAATCCCTAATGGCTTTGTTGGGAATTTTTATTAAGGTTGGAGGAATTTTTTTTTCCTTTCCCTCGAGAGTTTACAGCAACTTATGGTTGTAAGGTAGCAACTTTTTTTCAGAAAAGGAAGCCCTTTTTTAATTGTATTTACAAATGCCACAAATAAGAGCAAGGCTATTTCTGCTCAAAATCAAAGTTTAGCGGTTTGCCAGTGAAGATTGGAGTCTTGTTTGTTTGGGTTTTTAATTTTGCTTTTGTTTTTCCTAACGGAGAAAGAACCTTTAAGAGAGATGTTAGGAAGAGACTGAATTTAGAAAGTCTTTCTATTATCTAAACACTGAAGTTTCCAATTTTTATTTTTGTGTAACAGAATCTCTGAAAATATGATTATGAAAAAAAATCCAAAGTCACTACTAGACTGTGTCTGTAACATAAATTATTATTCAAAAGTTCAAAAAATGAAAAGCTACCACTTTCCCAAACAGTATTTCTTTCTTATTATTACACATTTAAAATAATGGTCTTTCATAGGCAGAAAAAAGCATGGCAAAAACTCAGATAATAGTAAGTCCCATAACTAATTATAAAGCCTGACATGCCTCATGCAGAAACACTCTCCAATGAGTACCAAAGATTCGCTGCTTTATAAATATTTAATGCTTGCCAGTAACCCCAGTTTTCCTCTCACATCTAAGCCTATTTGTCGCCTCTTACAATCAGCCACGTCTATGTGATGTCATCATGTCTGAGC
The DNA here is from genome assembly GCA_030035585.1 of Dugong dugon. Taxonomy (NCBI): domain Eukaryota; kingdom Metazoa; phylum Chordata; class Mammalia; order Sirenia; family Dugongidae; genus Dugong; species Dugong dugon. The sequence continues at coordinate 46,070,362 of CM057479.1, forward strand.
AAGTTTGACTTACTACATCTTTTCCAGGATATAAAATTCAGGACATGACACATCTCCATGATGTGAATGGAACAATTACACAATCAAAGATGGGTGGAAAAAAAGAATTTTAAATGGGCTAACTATCATTAGGAAGTTAGCTCCAGAGAACTCAAGTCTGGAAAACAGAGCATTAGAAAATAATGACTAGGTACGGACTAATTCCGGACAATTGCTGAAGATGTAGTTCTTACAATACTCTTGTGTGACCCTGAATTCCCTTCTGCAACTGAATAAAGTTATTCAAAGAACTGCACACCTCCAACTGAGGGATATTTGTATCCATGCTAAAATAACGTGCATCTCCTCATTTATATTGAGTCTCCTCTGGGGTAAAGGGTAATAATCTCTAATCAGGGCTATTAATGGCTCTTGTGTCAACAGAAAAACTTTGACAACTGAGCAAGAGGATTCTATTAGAGGGGTCTTGGAAGAAATTAAAAGGTAAAGATTATTACTCTTTGACTGATAAGATGTCACCTCCGCTGAGCTATCCTAAAGAAGCCATAGAGTATCTCTGTGACTGACTCTTAAAGTTCCTGATCATCGCATGAGTGAGTATCGCATCTTCAAACACCAGAAGCACATCTGGCAACTACCAGCACAATAAACACATGAACAAACCCAACTACAAGTCATGGGTGTGGCAAATACCCTTGGGAGAGCACATGTAAACTGCTGGTGCCCAGTACCCAGTCTCTTCCACCGGTCTTATATCTGAAACTCAGGAATGCCCAAAGCCGCCTCCACACACCATTATAGCTGGTATGGTTTCTCCATCACGAATGTTGTTATCATTGGCTTGGCCTGGATAATGTTTGTGAATGGAGTTCTAAATGTCTGCTGGAAGAAAGTTTTGAGAACTGTCCATGTCAGGGGCTGCAAATGGGTGGCCTGTGGGCAGTCTCTGGCCTGCAGATCAAAAAAATACCAAATCAGTTGCCATTGAGATTATTCCAACTCATGGTGATCCCACATGTGCAGAATAACTGCCCCATAGGGTTTTCAAAGCTGAGACCCTTTGGAAGCAGACTGCCAGGCCTTTCTTCCCAGATTCCTCTGGGCAGGTTCAACTCACCAACTTCTTGGTTACTGGTCAAGCGCTTAACCATTTGCACCATCCAGGGACCTCTACCTGCAGGAGTGTTTTATTTCACTTCCAGTGGTTTCTTCTCCTTTAAAAATAAATTTTCTTTAACTTGCCAACGTTTAAAAATAAGAAGAAGATTTTACATTAAAAAAATAAATAAGACTTCCAGCTTTTTGGAAATTTGTAAGGACTGGCAACACTGGATCCACACGGTTGGAGAGAAACACCTGGAGCCCCCTCAGGCCTCACAGCCATTCTTTGATCTGCCATGATTCCTACATGGTCCCTTTCCCTCCTTTCTATTTCTATTTCCTTAGCTCCTGCTCTTGCTTTATGCAATACTCGTATTATAGTCCAAATCCCCCTTGTTCCACACAAAAAAATAGAGGGCCAGAAAGTGGGTTTACATCCCAGACCTCCTGATTCCGAAACCAGGGCACGTAATCATCACATGTTCACCAAGCCAGTCACGGCCTGCCTTCAAGGGGCTTGGTATCTAGTAGGGGACATAGGGTGTGTTTGCAGTGATGAGATTTCTTTCACCAAGAGAAAAGAAGACATACAGTATCATGGACCTTCAGCATGGGCATCACCTGGAAGCATAGCCCATCCAGACCTACTACATGTTAACCTACTTTTTAACAACTCCCTGCCTTCTCTCCCATTATTTGAATCACAATGAAGTTGGAGAAGCCCTGCTAGGGTAGGAGAGGGACCTTTCCACCATTCCCAAGGTGCTTTACCATCAGCCCCTTCATGAGGGTAGAACTACACAACCACTTGGCTATCTTTGACCCCATCCCCATCATGATACTATGCACTGAAAGGTTAACCAGTATTAGTAACGAACAAACTACTAAATTAGCATTCTACCCTCAGTCCATAGAAAGACAAGTTCATATTCTTGCTGGGTATACCTTTCTAGTGTGAAAAGTTAAGGACTGGAACAAGAAGAACCAGCCGGAAGCAGGCAAGAGGACTTGACATGGGACAGATTGCAGGCAGGAAGTGTGAAAGGAGAGCACATGCAGCCTGTCTACACCAGGACCCAATGGTACTAACTGCCTTCCAGTCCCATCATGCTCCGGCCCTCACCACGGCTCTGCTGCTGTTCCCCACAGCTAGAAACCACTCTCCTGATGGGGCCCTGGTACATGTCTGACAGTCCCTCCAGCCACCTCATCCCTGACAAGGAGGGCAAGATTCTCCACTAATTTACATAGTCCACACATGAGTCATCACTTAGGAGAGGCTACTGGTTGTTGAGATACCCAAGAGGGTTTTGTTTTGTTTTGTTTTCTCTAATTGAAGAATTCCCAGGGCTTACTTTGGAGGACTGTGGAGTAGTTACCAGAGCTGCAATTGTCTAGTTGAGGCTGTCTGTGCAGAGAGGATTGAAAACTAGACTCAGGCGGTGAAGATAAAATGAATAAGTGAATTAGTGCAGCAGCTCAAGGGAGAAGAGACTCCTTTTAGAACGTTAAGAGGGGAGAAGGACATTGACTTAAAAACTACTCAGCTCTTCTCGTCTTATTCTGTCAGACCAGTTTGTAGGTGTGCTAAGAAGCAGAATACACAGAACCGCAGTCTTCCTTTTGCCTTCCATCTGTTTTGGCCATCGAAATGAGCCTTTCCCTTTAAACGGAAACTCTGATGTCCATGTTTGAATAATAGATGTTCCCAATTATTACTGAAAATGTCACCTCTGAAATACGAGGGCAACATACCTGCGATGTCACCAGCCTTCCAGGCACACACTGAGGATTTGGTTTCTCATGTTGTTTTCCCTCTTCTTCTCTCTCCCTTGAATAAGAGCAAATGTCTCCGTATTGTTCAAAAGCGTGCACAGAAATGTGATGTAATCTAAGCTAGATTTTCAGGTGTTCCTTTTTCCAAGCCCAAGGAAAGAAAATAGAAGACACCACAAGTTTAATACTAATTGATTTATTACCTGCCTAAGCAAATCCCGGGCTGCACAATGGCAGACTCGGACTTAAAGCAAATGATGTACAAGATGTTTGACTCTGGGAAAGGATAATCAGATCCAGATACAATGGAAGATAGGATAATTGAGAAGAAATAAAAGAGGATAAATTGCCATGTGCTAATGAGTTTACAGGCCCTGATGGGAAGGACATCAGTTGTAACACTCAGCTTATGAGCTAGGAGCAAGTCTTTTTCTTTCTCCCCTCCCTACAACTGCTAAAGACGTAGTGCTGAAACAAACCGAGATTAATGGCATCCCACTCATTTACTTAACCATTCTTTACACCTCAGACAGCTTCCTGTATTAAATATAGAGTGCTGGGTGCTTATTCTTTAAAACCGACTTTACTCCAAGCAGTTCCTGTCAGCAGATGCCACTTATCCAAGAGTGCCCAGATATAAATGTTTTTGGCTAAACCACTTGAGCAACTCTTCTACTGCCAGGGTCCCGGGGCCCTGGCGCCTGATAAGTTGGTGCTGTTATCTGCAAGCCTTTTGGCCTAACAGAGAATATTCCAAACCATTTATGCAACCTGAGTGCACTCACATTTGGAAATGGTTGCCCGAGCAGCAATCATGTCTTGCCTCATGATTCATTTTTATATCTCACTCACCCGCCATCCCACATCACCAGCGAGGACCGGTGACACTTTATTGGTATTTTTGATTACTGCTATAGCCATCCAAATTTTTCACAGGATTGGGGTCTCTGGTCCAAATGTAGCTGCACACTGTACTAAGGGTCCAGGCTACAAAGAAATAAAGGGGCAGTAGTGAGCAGGGTGATTGGGAAGTAATGTGGAGCTGAGGCACTTCCTAGGAGACTGAGAACCGATTCCTTTATAATGTTTCCACCAAATGAAGTTTACTATGATGACTCGTGGCACAGCTCCAGCACGTCTGCGCCTCGCAAAAAGGCAGCTCAAGTGCAGCATTGAAACACGTCTGCATGATGACTTGATTCCCTTACACAAAAGCAGAAGAATGGTAGCTATAGGAGCACATATCCAAAAATGGATATTTCTACCTATACCAGAAGGTTGTTTTAGAACCTTTCACATTTGTTTTGGAAATGTGAATGCTCATTCCACATTTACTTGATATAATCTCAACCAAATTATACTCTTATTCACAGAAGAAGATTTGATGTTATAGCAAGATCATAAAATATAATTGAGTGATTCCTCCTCAAATCGTAATTACTTCTCCTGCCTGGTATTGATCAGTAGGGATTGGTTCGAAACTGACAGCTTGGCATTTCTGTAGCAAGCAGTTCCACTGGGAAATGACGGGCAATATCAGTTACCCACTTTGTAAGTAAGATTTCAGGAACATCTGGATTGTTTCAAGTTTCCAACAATGGCGGAACTTCTCTGACTGATGTTAATTTGGAGAAAAGTATTAAAATCATTTTAAGTTTCTCATACTGCTTTATACTTTACTAAATAGTTTTAGTGTGCGTCAGTGTTGTATCATTTCACCATACTTATTCAATCTGTATGCTGAGCAAATAATCCGAGAAGCTGAATTAATCCAAGGAGAACGCAGCATCAGGATTGGAGGAAGACTCTTTAACAACTTGCGATATGCAGATGACACAACCTTGCTTACTGAAAGTGAAGAGGACTTGAAGCACTTACTGATGAAGATCAAAGACTATAGTCTTCACTATTAATCACACCTCAACATAAAGTCAACAAAAATCCTCAAACTGGACCAATAAGCAACATCATGTAAATGGAGAAAATATTAAAATTGTCAAGGATTTCATTTTAGTTGGATCCACAATCAATGCCCATAGAAGCAGCTGTCAAGAAATCAAATGACACATTGCATTGGGCAAATCAGCTATAAAAGACCTCTTTTTAGTGTTAAAAAGCAAAGATATTGCTTGGAGGACTAAGGTGCGCCTGACTCAAGCCATGGTATTTTCAATTGCCTCATATACATGTGAAAGCTGGACAATGAACAAGAAAGCTAGAAGACGAATTGATGCCTTGAATTATGGTGGTGACAAAGAATACTGAATATACCATGGACTATCAGAAAAATGAACAAATCTGTCTTGGAAGAAGTACAGCCATAACACTCCTTAAAAGTGAGGATGGCGACACTTCGTCTCATGTATTTTGCACATGTTATCAGGAGGGACCAGTCCCTGGAGAAGGACATCATGCTTGGTAAAGTAAAGGATCCATGAGAAAGAGGAAGACCCTCAGCTAGATGGTGGGACACAGTGGCTCTAACAATGGGCTCAAACACAGCAATGATTATGAGGACGGCACAGGACTGGGCAGTGTTTCATTCTGTTGAACACAGGGTCCCTATGAGTCAGAACCCACTCAATGGCACCTAAGAACAACAACAACAATCTAGAAGGGTTCCATAAAACAAATAGAAGAAATGATGATGAAGGAAAGATGAAGAGACGATTTCAAAGGGCAGCTCAAGAAAACAAAGTAAAATATTATAACGAAATATGTAAACACCTGGAGTTAGAAATCCAAAGGGGAAGAACGCGGTCGGCATTTCTCAACCTGAAAGAACTGAAGAAAAAATTCAAGCCTGAGGTTGCAATATTGAAGGATTCTACGGGCAAAAAATTCAATGACACAAGAAGCATCCAAACAAAATGGAAGGAATATACAGAGTCACTATAGCAAAATAATTGGTCAAATTTCAACCATTTCGTTAGGTAGCATGTGATCAAGAACCAATGGTATTGAAGGAAGAAGTCCAAGCTGTACTGAAGGCTTGATAAAAAACAAGGCTCTAGGAATTGATGGAATACCAACTTCGATGCCCTGAAAAACAGATGCACCACTGGAAGTGCTCACTATGCCAAGAAATTTGGAAGACAGCTACCTAGCCAACCAACTGGAAGAGATCCATATTCATGTCCATCCCAAAGAATGGTGATCCAACAGAATGTAGAAATTATTGAACAATATCATTAATATCACATGGAAGCAAAGTTTTGCTGAAGATAACTCAAAAACGGCTGCTGCCATACATCAACAGAAAAATGCCAGAAATTCAAGCCAGATTCAGAAGAGGATGTGGAACAAAAGATATCATTGCTGATGTCAGACGGATCTTGGCCGAAAGAAGAGAATACTAGACAGATGTTTGCCTGTGTTTCATTGACTATGCAAAAAACTGTGTGGATCAAAACAAATTATGGATAACATTACAAAGAATGGGAATTCCAGAGCACTTAATTGTACTCATGTGGAACCAGTATACAGAAAAAGAGGCAGTTGTTTGAACATAACAAGTGGATCCTGCATGGTTTAAAATCAGAAAAGGTGGGCGCCAGGGTTGTATCCTTTCACCACGCTTATTCAATCTGTGTGCTGAACAAAATAATCTGAGAAGCTGGACTATATGAAGAAGAATGAGGCATCAGGATTGGAGGAAGACTCATTAACAACCTCCGATATGCAGATGACACAACCTTGCCTGCTTAAAGTGAAGATGACTTGAAGCACTTACTGATGCAGATCAAAGACTATAGCCTTCAGTATAAATTAATGAACATAAAGTCAACAGAAATCCTCACAACTGGACCAATAAGCAACATCATGATAAACAGAGAAAATATTGCAGTTGTCAAGGATTTCCTTTTACCTAGATCCACAATCAACGCCCATGGAGGCAGCAGTCAAATCAAATGACATGTTGTATTTGGGAAATCAGCTGCGAGAGACCTCTTTGAAATCTTAAAAAGCAAAGGTGTCACTTTGATGACTAAGGTGTGCCTGACCCAAGCCATGGTCTTTTCAATCGCCTTATATACATGGGAAAAATGGACAATGAATAAGGAAGGCCAAAGAAGAATTGATGCCTTTGAATTATGGTGGCAGTGAAGAATATTGAATATACCATGGACTGTCAGAAGAATGAACAAATCTATCTTGGAAGAAGTAGGCAGAATGCTGCTTAGAAGTGAGGGTGGCATGTACTGTGGACACGTTATCAGGAGGGGCTAGTCCCTGGAAAAGGACATCACTTGTGGTAAAGTAGAGGGTCAGAGGAAAAGAGGAAGACCCTCAATGAGAAGGATTGACACAGTGGCTGCAACAATGGGCTCAAACATACCTAGTATTGTGAGGATGGCACAGGACTCAGCAGTATTTCATTCTGTTATACATAGGGTTGCTATGAGTCGGAACCAAGAGGCAGTTACATAATGGATTACTGATCAGACTCGACAGCACCTAATAACAACAACAACAACAAATACTTTTACTTACGTTATTTGAAAAGTTGAACAAATAATATAAACCTGTTGCCATCGTGTCAATTCTGACTCATAGTGACCCTCTAGAACACAGTAGAACTGCCCATAGCGTTTCCAAGTCTGTAGTCTTTACGGAAGCAGACTGTGGAGCAGCTGGTGGGTTCCAACCACCGACATTTCGGTTAGCAGCCAAGTGCTTCACCACGGTGCCACCAGGGCTCCTTGAACAGATAATATAGAAAGGCTTTTTTAGTTTTCAGTTATTCCTGAAAATAACTGCAGTGATGTAGAAGAATTTGCTCAGCTTAATCAACAGTTAAGATTCATTTTAATTACAATAGTAACTCTTTGTATTGAAGTAGATTCTCCTAACAAACTCTTGAGGCTTGTCCTTCTCCTCCACCCCACCCACTGTCCCTCCTGTCCAAGTCCTGCATTGCTTTGTCTTACAACTTTATTTATTAATACATTACATAGCAAATCTGTTCTCAGGTGTACCAAGGGTCACCTCCTGGTCAGCCCAGCCCCATTTTGGTTGAATTCTCACAGTTTCTGAATTAGGCCTGCCACACTATATCCTGTACTATGTGCTAGGCAGTAGAGAAGTAGAGAACATCCTGAGATTGGGATCCGTATATGTGTTGTAAGATTAAAGCTGATCATGTTAAACCTTTAGGCTGCTGTATCCATTTTCCAAAAACTTAAGAATGGGTTTTACCTGTGGTAAAGAAATGAGTCCAACTTCTCAGGCAGATAAACTGAGTCTAGAGTTGTTTCGTGGCTCCCTAAGGTCACACAAGGAGCAGAAAAGCTGGGAACCAGTCCTGGGATCCCTGACTCCCACGTCCCCATTGGGAACACTAGACAATACTGACACCCTCAACGAACTGAATCCAAAAATTGTAAAAGATAAGTTGTTTCCTTATATTGTTCAAAGAGGACAAAAATAAAGAATAGCTTTCCCACAGAGAGCTAACAAATAGTGAATGGGCTCTCTCTTCATCCTATAGAACATTATGTGAGAATATGTTTTTTCTTATGTGAATCCTTAAAAAGTCTGTTTGGATTGCTGCCTAACTTACAGAACACTTCAGAACAGATCTATTTGTGTGTGTGTGTGTGTCTACACAATAGAAGTGTCGGGACAGAATTTCAGAGTTGGAAAAGACCTTGGAGATCATAGAGTTCAACACCCTCGCTTTACAAATGGAGAATGAGAAAGATTAGATGGCATGTACACATCTACAAGCAGTTCATAGCAGAGGCAATTAAATAAATTACAAGGAGAGGATATCTATCTGTATAAATGTTCCAATTATTCTAGAAGAAGAACTGCAAGGATGTGTTCTCTGAAACCCATTTATTACTTTACTTGGTAAGATTTAGCTTCTGTCCCCCCCCCCCCAAGAGTCAGAGTGAACCTTGCTAACAGTGGATTCAGTTGCATTGCAAGAAATTGAACAGGTACCAACTGGGCCCCTAAAGGGCCAGTCCATTATGGAGTCCACAAATCCAGGTTTTGGCTTTAGCTAAGAGAGGAAATAGAAGAGATTAGCTTGATAGCAAAGCCTGGTACAACACAGGGATTAAATAAGAAAAGGGTCAAAACATCCGTGGAGGAGAACCAGATAACCTACGGGAAAGTCTGAGCTATATGGGCAGATCATGTTCCAGGTTCAGGTATCGGTTGGCCAGGTCCTTTTTGAAAAATAATCCTTATCTTTCATTTGGTGCCCTCCTTGCCTTCCTGTTCCCTCTCAGCCTGTAGAGCTGCAGCCCGAGAAGCCAGCTCCTGAGGAGAACACGTGCTCTTCCTGAAGCAGGCAAGTGGCTGCACTGCAAGCACCTTCTCTCAAGGACATCACGTATTGTTCACTTCCGCCGGGTTTGAACCTTCTACTTGCTCCCGCTTCTTCATTTTCCTATTTTGTCTACCATGGAAATGAATGGGAAGATTGTAAAGCGAGCAACTTCTAAATGATTAAACTGTGGTTTCATCTGAGTCATCATCTGGGGCAGAAAGAATGGTGCAGATGAACGCAAACAGATGTTTTTAGAAATACATTTTTACATGAGAAAAGGTCAATAAATGCAAAGGTTAATGCTGTTGCCCAGAGGGAGTGGTCATCCATGGCTAAGATTTGAAGAATTCTAGAATTTTACAGTTGCAAAGAAATGTGCTTAGTCCTGTGCCATCTCTATGACTGCTTACTAATTGGACCATTGTGATCCATAGGGTTTTCATTGGCTGATTTTTGGAAGTAGATCACCAGGCCTTTCTTCCTAGTCTGCTTATCCAGAAGCTTTATTTTGCAAATGAGAAAACTGAAGTTTAGGTTTTCAGAGACTTGACCAAGGTCATTTAGACAGTAAATGTTGATGGAAGTCCAGGCTTCTGAGTTCCCACTGCATTGCTTTTTCCAGTAATTTTAGACCAGGTCACACAGGTCTAAAAAGACAACAGCAGAACAACAAAATATTGCTCTCTATCTTTAAAAAGATAGGTTTTTGGAAATGATCGTGTAACTAAATTAATCACAGCTGCCTATGAGTGCAAAACAGCAATAGCTGAAAACATAATAAGGCATTGGTGGTTCAGTAGTAGAATTCTCGCCTTCCATGTGGGAGACCCAGGTTCAATTCCTGGCGAATGAACCTCATGCAAAGTTACTACCCATCTGTCAATGGAGGATTATGTGTTGTTAGGATGCTGAATAGGTTTCAGCGGAGCTTCCAGACTAAGACGACTAGGAAGAAAATCCTGGAGATTTACTTCCAAAAATCAGCCAGTGAAAACCCTATGGATCACAACTGTCAGATCTGAAACAAATCAAGGAGATGGCACAGGACCAGGCAGTGTTTCATTTCGCTGTACAGGAGCCACCATGAGTCTGAGGCTGACGTGAGGGTACCTAACAACAAGAAGAACATATAGCTGGTAAGAGAACCATTTAACTCCTTAAGGAAGGCAAGGTCAGGGTAACCTATGCGAAGCCAAAGTTTTCAGCTAATTCCAAGAACCTGACAGACCAATAGGAGCAGTGGGAACCCTGGTGAGCTAGTTTCATGCCTTTCAACCCCATATATAGTCACAAAAATGATGGAGTGGTATTTTAGTAGTAGAGTTACCTTCTTACTCTATCTTTGCTATAAAGCTTTGTTTTCCCTCTCCAAATTCATCATCAGAACATATAATTTGACCCTCATTCACCAAGCCTTGGTTGCACTCCAAGGAACAAATCTTAGACATCCCCAAGTAGAATCGCCATGAGCCCCAGTGAGAGACACGTTCTAACAACAACTAAATTCTCCAGGAAATGGAGGTAGCCAGTGAGCACTAGTGAGAGTCTGATCATTCAGACAGACTCAGGCCACCACCCAGCGTGCCAGATTTCAAGCATTATATAGTTTTATTTTGAAACCAATATGCAAGGCTGTTGAAGAGAAAACTGCAGGCACACACTGAATGACAGGCTTAACGTCAGATAGCCAGATGTTTTCACTTAGGGCTCCTTCCCGTCTCTGCCAGCGGGCAGGAGAGTATAAAGAAGGCCACAGTGTTCCTGTAGACCAGGAGTTCCTTGAGAGCAGGGAGTGAGAGGTTTTGGGTTTTTTTTAATTTTCATTATATCTTTAGCATCTACTATAGGGCCTATCACATAGTAGGTGCTCCATAAATGTTTCTTGAATTCGTATAATGGCACCCAAATCAACTAATTCTCCTGTTTGGTTTAATGAAGGAAAAAAAATAAACACTATTAACGTTGTTATGCTATATTAATTTTATTCATCCAAATAACAATGGAAAGACATCCTTATGGATAACTGGGAACAGTCTTGGATAGTGGTTTGAGATTTGGTTTTCATTAAATAAAATAAATAATATTACTATTATGAAGACTGTTCTAAAATTATTTTTTATTTGTAAATGTATCTGCCGAACACAAATACAGTGTTACATTCTAGAATTTAACATAAAAAATTATTTTGAAAATATTTACAAACAAAATTTTCCAGTGCCTAAATTACTTGTTTTTGAAATCTCAGAAAAAACACAAATGCAAACTTGTAACAAAATGCTCATACGCAAAATAGACACACTGACTTTTAGTTTACAAATTGGAAGCTGAGCTATAAGTAACTAGTTTTCAAAGTCCAATTCAATAGGGCAGAAAGTTTTCCTGTCAGTGGGCATAAAAATTCATTTTCATCATTTAAGCTAATGGAGCACTTGGATAAATGCTCAGTTCAAAATATTTCACGGACAGTGTGGGCACTCGTTTATATGTCCATGAGCACACAAAATAACACACACATCTAATTTTACAATGCAATTTAAGTATAAGGAAATGGGCTCCCAGGCACCGGGCATTAAAAAAGAAACCACCCCACTGGGAAATGGAACGATTAAGCAGAGATTCCTGTGTGGCACCATTCATCTTGCACAGATATTAGCTTGATGCTCATGTGAAAACATAAAAACTCCATCTGCTCCCTAGGCATAGTTCAGTTTGTTGTTCAGATGGTTTGTTTTAAAGATTAATTTGTAATGGTTAAGTTAGTTATTTCAACTAAAAAAGTGTACAAAATGGAGCTGAACATCTGGTTTTGCTAAAAGTGTTAAGAGATATTTAAGCAGGTGAGTGTCATACCTACTTAAAGGATAAAATGAACAAGGAGCTAGACTCTGCCTCCTGTTAGGTGAGCTTCATTCTGCATATTAGTGGATACAAATCAGAAAAAAGAAAATGATTTTTTTTTAACTCTGAGACCTTGTCCAAATACACTTAAACTTTTTATTTCAATGATTAGCCATATCAGAAATCTGACATAATTTGTTCTACTTTGATAGTGATACCTTCCATTTTCTGACATACAATTAGACATTTATGTAAAATATTTTAATTTCCTCAATTGTAATTGGCATTGGAGGTAGTTGGGAGAGTGCAATGAGATGTGATTCATTTCCTGCTAAACGGAAATGTGTGTCTTTATTTTCATGGTATTGGTCACCAAGTATATATATGTCAAGTATATTTTTATTAAGTATAATTTTATTAGGAAAATTGAAAATGTTTTCTTGATTCATCTATTTTTCTACAATTGATTATAGTTCCTGTATACCCTTGACCAAAGAATGGCCTTGTCCAACCTGGGAAGTTTGGATGAAACTACTGAGAGACACCCATAGACTGGTGAGGGCGGAAGAAAAGACCCACCAACCCACTTATCCAGCCAGTTCAGCCTGGAGAACAACCGCACCATGGATGTCAGAGCGAAAATATTTGAGATAATGATATGATTCCAGTTATCAAATGAGATAATATTTGCAAGAGTATTCTTGCATCAGTGCATATTAAAGGTTTACACTTGTGTTTTTGCTAAGATTTCTAAAACAAGCGATTAAGACTGGGATATAACCAGAAAATTTTGTCTCAAAGACATTTTTTCCTGTTAAATTTTAGAACGTAAAAATGTATTTGCATTTGGCATATGCACTTAAATGAAAAGCACACTTTAGCAATAGTCTTCGTAATAGCAATATTATTTGTTGAATTTGAAAGGGAAAAAAGTCTCGAATTACTATCCAAAACTCTTCCTGGTTGTCCCTAAGGCCATCTCTCCAGTGTAGTTCTCATGCACTCTGCTTATCTGAAAGCTCCTTGGGCCCTTGTTCATTGCTAATTTACTTTTCTTTACCCTTGTTCTGTCTGCATTTTCTAATTCTTACTGGACTAGAAGCAGAAAATTAGAAGGGTAGTTTATAGAGAAGAGTGTTAAAGAAAAACACAGAGACAGCATCAGAAAAGTTAGTTAACTCACTGGCAGAAAACTTTAAGAAAAAGAAAGAGAGACAGAGAGAAAGAGTAGGGGAGAGGGAGAGCAAATTAAAACATCATAGCAGTCTGAGTTCACATAGAGGAGAGGCAAATAGCCCCAGAGGTCCTTATATGGTGTTCAGTAGTTGATGCTCCCAATGGGAACATAAATCATCAAAAAAGTATTCAATTATATATATAAATATTTGTATTTTCCTGTGCATTACATACATGTGTGATATACTTTTAGAAAGATTTTTATTTAAATTGTTAAAACAGAAAAGTTTTGTTGCTTATATGGCAAAGCTTTATCTACCTAGAAAATTCTTCAGGACACTGAGGGAGTACTGTATTATTTATCTAAATGTATTGGGATTTATGGCCATATGTATCACCTTAAGTGGTATCTTTACTTTTATATCAATTTATTAGATACAATAATTTCCCTCTGTCTACAGCTATCCCACTGCAGGTAAGTGGGAAAAAGAGCAGCTCCACCACTGCTTATCAAATCTTTGTCAAAATGGAGAATAAAATATTAAAGGTTTCTTTCTTCTAGTATGAAATTAAACACTAAATATTTAAAAAAAAAAAAATTAAAGTGCCCACGATTTCTGCTGCCTTACTGTCACTGTGTCAGGCTCTCGAGATCAATGCCAAGAAAATTTGTTATTTAAAATGTTGAAAATGTTTCCTTGACTCACTCTTTTTATGTGGAAGAATTTTTTCTCTTTAAAAATCTTACAACAAAGTAATTAATCACAGTAGAATCAGAAGAAAAAATAAAAATCTTATTACTAACATATTTCCAGATTTAGATTCTTCTCATCTACATATTTGTTCTATCTTTAAGCTCCCTGTGGTGATTTAGGAGCCCTGGTGGCTCAGTGGTTAAAAGCTCAACTGCTAACCAAAAGGGTGGCAGTTTGAATCCACCAGCAACTCCTTGGAAACCCTATGGGGCAGTTCTAATCTGTCCTATGGGATGGCTGAGTCAGAACCAACTTGATGGCAATGGAGTTTGTTTGTTTTTTTTGTTTTGGTTTTACGGTGTTTTAAGGAGTCCCTGGGCAAAGCAAACAGTTTGCACTCAACTACTTACCTAAAGGTTGGTAGTTCAAACCTACTCAGTGCCACCAAAGAAGAAAGGCCTGGCAATCTGTTTCCGTAAAGATTACAACCAAGAACTCCCTATGGAGCAGTTCTACTCTGTAACACATGGAGTATCCATGAGTTGGCATCTACTGGATAGCAATAGGATTGTTTTTTGTTTGTTTTGGTTTTGGTATGGTGTTTTAAGTTCCTTTATTTTTGAGGCAGCTTTCTGTAAGGATTAGGAGCATGAATTCTGGAGACAGACTGCCTGGGTTTTAATCTCAGCTCTGCCACTAATTAGCTGTGTGACCTTGGGTAAGTTTCTCAACCTCTCTGTGCCGTAGTTTTCACATCTGTAAAACTGAGATAATAATAGTATCTATTTTCTAGTATTGTTAAAAGGATTAAATGAGTCATTATGTATAAAGTGCCAAGAGCAGTAGCTGGTGCACAGTAAGCTCTATATAAGTGCTTATTATATAAATAAACTAAAAAGCTTAAAGACAGTCATTGATTAGGACAATGACTGTCCATTTGAACTATGCCAGATAAATAGCCAGCACTTTGCCTGTCTACGATTATCATCAAAACATGGTCGCTCTAATTTTACACTGATTTTTTTCTGTGTGTTGACATCCATTTTAACATAATGACATCATTTCATTTCACTTTGGCCTCAGCTGTTAACAGTGCTATTGAACACTTGGTTTGGATTAATTTATCTTTCACATTTTAATACCGCTTTCTAACTGCAGGAAAATCCTCATGATGTACTAACCAATTTTATTTCAAGAAAATTCAATCTTGGAGGTAAGTGATTACTTCGAAGAACACCCATAAAAATTACAAGATTAATCACAACTCCTCTGGCTTTTTCAGATGTTTTCTTCTTTTGCTCAATAACAGAATCTATCTCACGATATTCTAAATCTAATTTGTATATTTAATCCAATCCTCTTCTAGAACAAGGTCTTCAAAAACTACAGTACTTAGGAACCTGGATGCAGCCATGGTATAAAATCACGTCTGCACAAATATGCATCTTTTAAACTTATGTGTCCACTTTACTCTGATTCTAAAGTTGTACTTTGCAGCCAACTGAACACTTGAGATAAAACATTGGAAGAACCTAGGTATAAAACAGAAGTGGAATAGAATCCCTAGCCATTCATTGCTATTGCTGGGCCAGAAATCCCTAGCATTAGCAGCTCCAAAAACCCAAACACTTCATATGCATATGACAAGTGGGCTTCCAGCTGAATAAAGCGCACACCCTTATTGGTATTTAGAAGTGGGTCCTTCTCAAAGAAGTCTTGGTGCACACCTTTGACCCTTGACTGGGGTGTTCAAACATCGCTGTGATGATGACTCCCAATGAAGGCTCTGTGCTGTGCTTGGCTGCATTTCTATCTGAGTGCCAACAGCAAGATAAATGAAAGACTGGTTCACTGGAGTACTGGTGGTTTGGGGGCTATTGATTTTTGGTCCATTCTCTTTAAAAGTGAGATCTAAAAAGTTGACAGAGGGTCATTAATTTCATCATATACTTGTCGTCTCATCCATAACCAATCCAGGGCCTGAGTGTGCTTGTCACTCTGTGTTTGCACTTTATTTGTTTAGGGTTTTCTTGGTGATTCCACTTTTTTTTTTTTTTTTTTTTTTTTTGCCTTTCACTTCGACTCCTTTAAATAAAGAAAGAAAAGAGACATGCCAGTTTGTAGCGCTTTCCTGAAATTGGAAACAGGGAAAATTAGAGATATAGGTATTTAGAGAGAGAGAAAGAGACTCAGATCATGGGAGACATTTTTAGGAGGCTCACAGTGTCTGCTGGCTGCCTTCCTACCTTGGGTTAGAAAAGAAAAACCCCACATAAATTCATTAATCCTAATTATTCAATTAGCTCCCAAATTGAAAAAACACTTACATAGGTGAACTGGTAATCTTGTTTTAATGAAATATTAAAATCCAGGTTGCTGACATTCTTTTAAGAAAAGCTCGTGTGTTCTTAACAAATGCTGTTGAAGCGTATAGAAATAACTGATAGTAATGACAATTAATAGCGTTTTTTTGGCTGTAAATTCTGAAAAGGTCTACCAATCCGTCAAGAAACACCAAACTGAGTTTTAAGATATCATGAAAACATCATACTGGTGTGATTTTTATTGTCGTTATGATGGTGGGTTTATTTTTTGTTTGTTTTTTAACAGGGTAAGGAGAGTTTGGCAGCCTCCATAATTATTATTGAAATAACCATCAAATAAAATCTTTAAGCCTGGTCGAATATTCAATGAGCTGTGTAAATCTAGAGTGCATGAAAAAACAGTATAGGACAGGAGGAGAATTCCAGAGAAATAAGCAGGGATTTTTAGATAATTCTGCAGCAGCCATCCCAGACTATTATATATCCTACCAGATTTGGGACATAGTCAGATCCAAGTTCTCTGTTTTAAAACCCAATGCAAGGTTGCATGTGAGGAAAGCAAAAGAAAGTGTGATTAAGTTCACAGACCAATTCAAGGAAATTCAGTATTAATAATATCACAACCCACCAGTAAATCTCTATTTTATAGGTGAAGAAATACATTTCTACTTTAAAGTCCGTTTTTATATACACTAGAATGCCCAACTAGTTAAACTACCAAGGGACCTCCACATGATTTAAAAGTTAATCCTTCAAATGGCTAACAACTGAATGCTCAGCTGTTTGTAGTTTCCCACTGCTGGCTAATTTCATTTTTGTTTCATATGTTCAGTGGTAAGCTTTCATTGTTCACCAACACTGAGGTTGTAAGTGTAGTTAATTTAGTTCAGATGAGGCTGGGAGCATTCACAGTTTTGCGCCCACTACAAGCAGACCTGGGAGAACTTGGTGTGAGCACCCCACAAAGAAACTCAATTGGGAAGAAAATCCTGATGCCCCAACTTGGGGTCAGCTTTACCAACCAAGGAGCAGGAATGTAAACACACGTCTTTAAAGGTGTTAAGGCTTCTAAGATCTGAAAACATTTGATGCTTTGCCTCATCTCAGACTCTGTGATTGCTTTTTCTGGCCAACACATTTCTTCTCTTTTTATTTCAAGTTATTTTCCCTCGAAGCCATTGCTTGAAGTTACAGTAACAGACAAACCCAATGGCATTCATGTGCATCCTACTGCCAAAACCCATGGATTTTTTTTTTTTTTCCATCTCCCTAGCCCTAATGACTCAGAAGGAATGCTCTTCCCCTGGATCCCACTCTTGCTCTATCTCCCTCCCCCTACTCTCCCAGGGCTCCTTACACTAGTCCTTTGAGCGGCTCAGAGGACAAGGCCCCTTTCCATGCTATGCTCCCATGCTGAAACACGCTTCCTTCTTCACCAGGTAACTCCCCCTCATCCCTTGATCCCAGTGTGGGCGTCCCTTGTTCAAGGAATCTTTGCTGATGCTCCATACCAGGTCAGGTCCACTGGTACCACGTTCTCTCCTGGCGTGCAATCACATGTTTAAGTCTTCATATCACTAATCAAGATTGTAATTGAACAATTAATTATGTAAATACTTTTTAATGTCTGTCTTTCTCATTTGGATGTAAGCTCTGTGTAGTCAGGGACCATATCTGGCTTATTAATTTTTCTATCCCACAAAGCCTAATTCATAATATAGACTCAATTTTTTATTGAATAAATGAATCCATCAGTTTTCTCACCCAAAACATAGAATAGAAAGTACTCCACATTTCTCACCCGAAACAGACTAGAAAGTACTCCACATTTCTCAGTGTTGTTGTTAGTTAGGATCAAATAATATAACATATGTGAAAAATGTTTTATATGTAATCAAACGCTATAGGTATCATTGCTAATACACAGTGGTGACAGTTACCACTGTATCAGTTTCTGATATATGGAAGCAATTGCTTGAAAGGAATTTGTCAAATAATGACTCCTCTGATCTTCTTTCATGCAAAAGCATCTAACCACTAGCCTGGGACTGGTCCCCACAGTCCCCCTTCATCTACTTCCCTGTCTCCTAAGCAGACTGCCACCAAGAAATCTGATTTCAGATTGTAATAATTCAATTTTAATCACGGGTTTGGTTGAGTTCTAAAAGCATGTGTTGGGCACTGTGATGGGTGTCAGAATGTCAAGTTCTTCTGGGACAAAACAAGGCCCTGCCCTAGAGTAACTTCTATTCTAATCGTGGAAGTCACAACTCCAGCGAATTCTGTCATGGGAAGACCCACAGAGCCCTATCAGACTGAAGAGATGGACACTGAGTTGAGTCAGAAGCCTCAGGAATGAATTCCTGGAGGAGATGGTGGCTGAGCTGATTCTTAAAGTATGAGAAGATTTCCCCAGGGAAAGGCAGTAAGAGCGTTCCCAACAGAACAAGCAGTCTGAGCAAGATGCAAATGTGTGAAACAGTAAGAAGTCCAGCAGGGATCTCCACCTACAATATCTTAATATTCTAGCTGGTGCATAGGAGCCTAAATCTGAGACTTGGTTTTATCAGCCAAAAGTGGAATTTCCAAATGCCTAGCAAAATCATCAATGAGTGACTTAAAATCAAAACCACTACTCCCTGATACCTATTTGAATGTCAGCTAAATATAGCTGCTTTTAGGAAAGCTGCTCTCCACAATAATTTTCTTTCTGAAAAATCAATTATGTAAAAGTATGAAAAATGTACATTTCAACGCTTAAATGTCTTTTTCCTCTCTCAACCGGAAGCCTTTCTCCTTTCTGCCTCTCCATCAATGCCCCCTTGCATTCATAAACTCTGTGCCCACGGAGATACACACATTTTTTTCCCAAGAAATCATTAATTTTGGAGTTTGATAAATATGAAATAGACAAAGTGGGTAATTTTTCACACTTAGAAGAATTTCCCCATTAGGTTTTGACTTTTTCTTGCACAGCTGAAAAGAGATTAATATAACTTACTTTCTCCATTAATTGGCTTCACGATTGCTGTGGGAGATAGCACCCAATCAGGTCAAACAAACAGAAAATGCCCATAGCACTCATGTACTGCCAACCACAGAGCAGTTAGCCTTCCCAAGAAGCCGATATGATAGCCAAAGCTCAAGATGAGCCAAGTCTTAAATAAAGTGTTTAGTTATCCTGTTCTCCAAAAGATATCTGAAAGCACTTGGGAAAGAGAAGTTTCTCTTTAAATTCAACAAGTTATTATTAGCCAAACACATGTGCCAACAATATAAAAGTACATATGATTACATCACTTGTCAAAGCATTTCATTTTACAGACGTGTGGAGTCAGTACACAATGTCTGGGTCAGACATAAATGACAATTCTAGCCTACTGAGGAACTCTTTCTATTAGAAGGTAGGACTTTGGCAAGACAATAGCTCACAAGAGATACATTCCGGCTTTCTTTATTCATAGACATAAGGAAAGATCAGAGGGAAGAATAATATAAGTCCTGAAATCCTATGAGACCACACGTAAACTCTGAGTCTAGGAAGTTCTTACTTTAAGCAGCCCAAAGATGTGGATTTGGTTTTACGGGAGAGAGGGAAAAAGGAGCTTCCTGAGGACAGTGAAACCACAATCAGATCATTGTAGGTCCTCGTGACCAGCTATGGGTTTATTTCTTTAATGACCCTGTCCTTCCTGTTGAAGCTCACTGCTAGCAGAACAGCTCTGTAGTCACAGTTTCTACTGTGAAGGGGGCATGAGAGGTGGAGGTGCATAAGGGGGAGGAGAGGAATAGATAGGGTGGAAAGTCCCTATCAACATGGCATTTGTTCTATTCCCAGCCAGATAGAGAGACATTCTGAGGTGTCATGAGTCACAGTATTTGATGTGTAAGACCAGTAAATCACAAAGGAAGAAATAGCTTTAGAATCCTAAAGGTCCTACTGTCAGACACGTAAATTAAAAGGCATCTGGTGTATCTATCACCCAGCCACAAAATGCAGCTAAAGATCACATTGACTTGTTCATCAAGGAACTTACTAAACACGAGGAACACCCGTTTAAAGATTTACAGATATATTCAAATAGCTAAAGATGAGCCTAGACCTTTTTTATTTTTCATTACAGTAAGGCAAACCTTTAAATGTCCAATGTCTTTATTTTTTTTATTTTTTACCTCTTCATATTTATTTTTGCTTCCCCTTTAAAGGTCCCTGTATGGTGCAAATGGTTTACTCTCAGCTACCTACCAAAACGTTGACAGCTCAAACCCACCCCGCAGCACTGTGGAAGAAAGACCTGGCAATCTGCTTCTGTAAAGATTACGGCCAAGAAAACCCTACGGAGCTCATTTCTACCCTGTAACACATGAGGCCGCTGTGAGTCTGAATTAACTCGACAGCAATGGGTTTGGTTTGGTTTGGGGTTTGTCTTCACGTTTGCCTCAGATATAGAATAAGAGTTTTCAATTTTAAATCCCAGGCTCCTATTCTGCCTAACTCACACCTAACAGACATTCAATAAATACATTTAAATGGGTGCATATGTACCATTTAATCAGATAATGGAGAACACACACCAAATTAAGTACAATTTCTCAGAAAAATCATGAACTCCTTGGGCTCAATGTCAGGAATCCAGCCAGGAGGAAAGTGCCACCCCAGCTAAGCAATAATTATGCTTTGTTAGATTTCTATGCTCCCGAAGTACTACAGTCAAGTGCCTATATGTTAACCATCTCCTTTTTTATGCGCCTCTAATTTTTTTTTTTTTTTCTTTCCTCCTGGCTCCTCATCAAAATGCCTGAAGTCACATTGTTATAACGATGTGGGCAAACAAAGCACTTCACTGTCTCATTTCTCTCTGCTTCTTCACGAATTTTTCCTTTTCCTTGTATGCCATTTACTCTAATAGTTTTCCTAACTATTCTGTTTATGTCTTCTTGCTTTAATGGTGTACTTTTATTTAGCTCCCTTGGCTCTTTGCTTGTTTTTGTTTTTTTTTTTTTTTTTTTTTTATCAGCTGCCTTGGAGTCAATTCCAACTCATGGCAACTGACCCCATCCATATGTGTCAGAGTAGAACCGTGCTCTATAGGTTTTTTTTTTTTTTTTAATTTTTTTAAATTGTATTTTAGATGAAGGTTTACAGAACAAATAGTTTCTCATTAAAAAGTTAGTATACATATTGTTTTACGACATTGGTTAAAAACCCCACGACATGTCAATGCTCTCCCTTCTCAACCTTAGGTTCCCTATTACCAGCTTTCCTGTCCCCACCTGCCTTTAGTCCTTGTCCCTGGGCTGTTGTGCCCCATTAGTCTCGTTTTATTTTATGGGGCTGTCTAATCTTTGGCTGAAGGGTGAACCTCAGGACTGACTTCATTACTGAGCTAAGGGTGTCGGGGGGCTCTATAGGGTTTTTAATGGCTGTTTTTTTTTCCCTGAAGTAGATCACCAGGCCTTTCTTCTGAGGCACCTGTGGGTGGACCCGAACCGCCAACCTTTAGGTTAGCGGTCAAGCGCATTAATTGTTTGTACCACCAGGGACTCCCCCTTGGTTTTAGCCACTATGTTATTCAGCTGTGTAGGCTTGCGCTAGACTTCCTGTTGCCTGGAAGTAAACAACAGAACATAACCCTGCCACGTCTGCATATGCAAGGGTGGTAATCATTTTTCTCTTCTCATTTAAGAGGTTAGTTCACTTGATGATGCTTGTGATAATAATATTTTCTTTTATAATATTATTTTCTTTATAATAATAGTAACTATAATAATATGAAAAAACAATATGGGACAGTTCTACTCTGCCCTACAGGGTTGCTGTGAGTCAGAATCAACTCTATGGCAATGGGTTTGGTGTTTTATAACATTTATTCTATTAATTGTTTAGATCCATATGGAATCCTATTCCTTTTTTCTTTCGTCGTCTTCTTTTTTTTTTTAAGCCAACAAAAATTCTATCGGCAACATTAAGAATAATGACTACTATTATGGGGAGAAAATATATGTCACATCTTCTAGTGAATCAATCAAAATATTTACTGG